>CM052666.1:42488728-42515930 GCA_028533165.1 Leontopithecus rosalia | reverse complement strand
TGGGGAGGGATAGCCTGGGGAGAAATGCCAAATGTGGGAGAAGGGGAAGAAGGCAGCAAAAGACACTGCCACGTGTGTACCTATGCAACTGTCTTGCATGTTCTGCACATGTACCCCAAAACCTAAAATGCAATTAAAAAAAAAGGAAATGTTCATGTTGGTTTACTGTAGAATAGATTTCAATGTAGATTTCCCTTCCCTCCTTCCCCATTTTGATGTTGAGTTATATATCACCTAGACTAATTTGTTTTTCTTTTTTTACGTTTTATTTTAGGCTTAAATTGTATCTGTTTTTTTTTTAATAAAATACATGTTCGGATTACTATTTTTTCCCTAGTATTTTCACATCTAATTGAAATTGTCCTAAAAATAGTGGAGGAATATTATTTTATTCAAGATTTTCTATAGAAAACCTGGTCCTCGCCATACATGCAACATTGGTTACAAGTGAAGACAGTTTTTCAGTCTGATAGGAAAACCTTAGCTGAGATGTGGAAACTGAAGATAGCGTTATGGATAATTCATCATACCACTGAATTTAGTATTTTTTCAGCCTTTTGTAGGTTTTAATTTAATACTACAATCCCCACTTTACAGGTGAGGAAATGAAGATTTAGAAGTTTAGTAACTTGCCTTAACACTGTAGTAGAACTGGGAAGTTTTCTTTCTTTCTTTTTTTTTTTTTGGAGATGGAGTTTTGCTCTTGTAACCAAGGCTGGAGTACAGTAACGCGATCTCGGCTCACCACAACCTCTGCCTCCTGGGTTTGCAATTCTCCTGCCTCAGCCTCCCCAGCACTGTGGGAGGCCGAGGCGGGAGAACTGGGAAGTTTTAATCTAGTCCTGTCTAATTGTTGTTATGCCAAGATTGAACGAAAGCAGAGATGTGTGAGAGTGAACACTGTCCCTCATATTTTCCTTTTCCTGTGGAGAAATGTGGCTAGGCTGGGCATTATTTATTGAATATGTCATGGGAAAGGACTCAGGAGGGTACGGTGTACTTCATTGGAACACTGGAAGCTTCCTGGTTAAGAAAATAACATTGTTAGAAAGAGAAGATACTTAAGTATTTTCTTGAGTGAACCTGTGGTTGCTGAATTCTCCTCTAAGGACCACCCTAGGTTTCTGTCTTCTTACGTCTAAATTCCATTATTTTAATCACTGCCTCCTTTTACCTACATCTTTTATTGTCATCTTTGTAGACCTCACCCTTCTGGAGTAATTTTGACGCTTCATAAATAAAGAGACGAGAAGAGGCTGAATTCAATGTAGTTCAGAGTGGGTTCAAAAGATACCTTCCACAGAGCAGCAAACTGCTATCTCAGGAATTTAGTCTGGCTCTCAGGCTAACAGATTTAAAAGATAGTTCTGGCCTGATATATTTCCCCACCAAATGAAGTTATGTTAGAATAGTTGAAAAATTAAAAGCCTGGAGATTCTGAGTCGAGGCCTGAAGGGTTTACTTATGAGTGAAATTAGTGAATGAATGTTAGTCACCTATTTTGACAATTCATGGAATTTTTGTCTTGCCTCCTGATGATTGACTGTGTTCTAAAATGTTAAGCATGCACATAAGTGGACGTTTTGGGTAAATCAGAGAATGATATCAGCATTTCCCTCTTTAGAAGCTAAATTTTGCCATTTGAAAGAAATGTGAGGATTTTAAGCTGTTGTGCTATGTAAGAATATATATATGACATGATGGTCCAGAATCTTGCTAAACCAATGAAGCAAATACGTAAATTAAGTGGTGAGCTTTTACAAAATTACTGAAGGTAGGATTCATTGATTTATCATTCCCCCACCACATTGGGTTGTTCTAAAGAAAGAGATAAGCCCATTTATTCAGTGATCATTTACTGAGTCCACATTCTATGCTGGGCACAGTGTTCAGCACTGGAAACATAGAGACATAATATCTGCTTTCAGGGAGCTCAAAATTGAGATGAGAAAGATGGCAGGTAAGATATGGGGACTTCATCAATAGCTGTTCAAGTGGATTCTAGGAAAAGGAAATGGTACAAAGAAGCCTGTTTTCAGAAATGTGAGGATGAATGACAGGTCAGGAAATGTGGAAAGTGAATTTAAGAGATTATAGGGAAAAAATAGGGGGTAAATAGATTATCAGCCTATTTTATTTGGCCCACCTACAGATTTTGGGGGGAGTTTCTATTTTTGTTATCAGCATATAACACTTGGGAAATTACATATAAGTATATTTCCGGGTTCTCTTACAAAACAGAATGGATACCCTGGGCTCTGTTTTCGCAACTGACTGAAGCTAGCTGACGATGGGTAGTCTACCTTTAGAAGGCACTGGTACTCTCTTGTTCTCTACCCAGTCGACTTATGATTCTCTTGGCTCCCCTGTATTTGAGTTTGAGACTCCTAGTTTAGGGCATTTTCACATCTTGGCAGTGATGGGAAGCAGCTAGATAGAACAGAGGGAAGATCTGGACTAGGAGTGGATTGTTGGTGCTTTTGAGAGGGGAGGCACCCTCCCCTCCTCTTACTTCCCGGCCTCCTCCTCCTCTCCTCCTCCGGATGGGATGGAGGGTAAAAAAAGGAAATAAAATACCAAAGAGCTGGGAAAATGACTCTCTTTTCAGTTCCCAGCATCTCTACTATCTGTAAGCCTTGAAAGAGTTACAAATGAATGTTATCCTTACCGGCCAGAGCCCGGCACTGGGTCACGCCCCCACGTCTGCACAGCCCAGGCTCCCTCCTGGAAACACCTCTGCCAACTAATAATTGGCTGCCTTTGTCTTGTGTCTGTAAGCCCCCTCCTCTGCCTGTTCCTGCTCATGCTGCATATGAACCAGCAAATCAGTGAAGCCAAAAGATTGTAAGATCAGACATCCAGCCAGTGGACAATGACGTAGTTTCACTTTAGTTTCCCCTTTAGCATTGTAAGCCTATAAAAGGGGAAAGAAGCTGCTTCTTGGGGAGCTTGGTGAATGAGGCTGTAGCTCCCTGCAGCTCCCGGCTAAATAAAAAGCCACTTCCAGGAACAGTTCAGTGTTCGAGAGGTTTGCTTCTTGCCACTCCTGCTTCACTTAGATATGAAAAAGATTTGAGGATGTTATTTACTGAGGTAGGAGAGCAAGTGAGAAACCCAGGAGAAGGGGAGTGTGTTCTTGGCTGAACTGCGTTCCCTCCAAATTCATATGTTGATGTTCTAACCCCCAGTACCTCAGAATGTGACCATATTTGGAGAGAAGGTCTTTAAAGAGGTGATTTAAAATGAGGGCTTTATGTTCTCACCCTAGTTTTTGTAGGAAGAGGAAGAGACACCAGCAGCCAGAAAGGCCTCAGAGGAAACCAAACCTACAAATACTTTCATATTGAACTTCCAGCCTCCAGAACTGTGAAAATAAATTGCTGTTGTTTCAGCCACCAGTCTGTAGTGTTTTGTTATGCAGCTCTAGGGAACAAACCTGGAGAGGTGCTGGAGGCCAGAAGAGGGTGAGAACTGATGGAGCAGCGATTATGAGGGTTGCTGAACAAATCCCCAATATCTTGTACATATCTGGATTAAAGCTCAGTGGCTATTTATTGAATTAATTTTACTGAAGGACCAGTAAGAGGGAAACAAAGCCCTGGAGTCAGAGGGATTTGCTCTGGACAAGGGACAGAAACTTGAGAAAGTTCCAAGTCTCCAGCCTTTATTCTCCCCTGCCCCCTCCCCTTCCCTTTTTGAAATGAAGTCTTGCTCTTCTGCCCAGGCTGGAGTACAGTGGTGTGATCACGCTTCACTGCAACCTCTGCCTCCTGTCTCAGCATCCCAAGTAGCTGGGATTACAGGTGTGCCCCACCACGCCCAGCTACTTTTTGCATTTTTAGTAGAGAAGGGTTTCACCATGTTGGCCAGGCTGCTCTTGAACTCATAACCTCAGGTGATCTGCCTGCCTCGGCCTCCCAAGCTGCTGTGATTACAGGCATGAACCACCACGGCCAGCCTCCAGCCTTTATTTTCTGTGTGAAGAGGTTGAGGAGTGGTTGGGTTGGATTTGTTGCTGTGGTACCACCATTTTCTCTCAGTAGCCATGGAGGCTTTAGGTTGGTGTGTAAGTAAGTATCATACATATATTGAGTAGAAAAGGATGTGGAGTGTATTTTGTTAGATAGTGTGAAACCAGGGAGGGTTTGTTGTCAAGAACTATTGTTTTCAAGGAAGACTTGCATTTCTGAGACTGTGCGTGGATTTAATACATCACATCTTGATGATTTGAGGGAGATGCTGGTGGGTTAATGGAACTGAGGAAAGGGAGAAATCTCTGGAAAAGCCTCTGAGGAAAAGGAGAAGGCGTTGACTCGGTTCCCTCTGAACTCTTGCCGACAGGGTCAAGGCCCAGCCTGGGATTGGCAGTAGCAGGCGTCCTCTGACTGGGTTGAAAGAAGAACGTGGCACTAAGAGATTAGAAAGCTTCATAGGCCAACAGGGAGGTCAGATATGAAAAATGAAAAAGTGGTCATAGATACATGAGAAAGGGTCAAGTTTATGAGAAAAAAATGGATGTATGATTCAGTATCTTGGGAACTACAGTACTAAATAAAAGGACTTATATGTATATGTCACTGCTTTTTTAAGTTAAAAATATTTCAAATCATGAAAGTACATTATAGAGAATACCATTAAATGAAAGTATTAAAAAAAATCACCCATAAGCTCACCATCGAGAAATAACAATTATTATTTTGCAGTATGTATTTCCAGTCTTTCCTATGTATATATCAGTATAATCATTTAAAAATAGTTTTATTTTTAAATTGAGACAGAGTCTCATTCTGTTGCCCAGGCTGGAGTGCAGTGGCATGATCTCAGCTCACTGCAGTCTCCACCTCCCTGATTCAGGTGATTCTCCTGCCTCAACCTCCTAAGTAGCTGGGTTTACAGGAACAAGCCACCACATCCGACTAATTTTTATATTTTTAGTACTGACAGGGTTTCACCAATTGCCTAGGCTGGTCTTGAACTCCTGACTTCAAGTGATCCACTTGCCTCTGCCTCCCTAAGTGCTGGGATTACAGGGGTGAGCCACTGTGCCTGGTCTAAAACTAGTTTTTAATAAACTCTGAACCTGTAGGTGATGGATGTGAGCGGATTACTGTTCTTCAGCTGACATTTCTTGGTTTGAAGTGTGGTAAGTTAGAGCGACTGAGATTTTCATAAACAGATTTCATTTGTGGGTTTCATCTGAACATTGTCGTCCTCATTTTGCTGATACTTCCTCCTTTACCAAGGTCAACAGGCCATAACAGCTGGTACTGCCACATTCTTGATGCCCTAATTAAATACTTCACATGAAATGCATAGGCCATCTGCTTAGGTTATGGATCTAGTGACCCAGATAATAAAATAGCATGTGTGTGCTTAACTGATCTAGAGAGATGAACACACATTTTCTACATGGTAGAAAAGTGCTGGGCTTACATTGGTTTAAAAATGCTCCTGCTTCTAACCTTCTGTTAATAAGGTTTACTATTTGCTGCTAAGGATTAGCAATTTTTTTGTGTGTGTCCATGTTCTCATCTGCTATCTCTTGTTACCACTGCCATATATAAGGACTGATAGAGTTACTTAGAGGGGAATTTTGAGCTTGTAGGGATGTGCAGATTTATTAATTTGTGAGAATTGTACTTGTCACATTGGTATCACCATTTTCTGTCAGTAGCCATGGAAACTTTAGTTTTATTTAAAAGCAAATGATGTAGTTTGAATGAAAAAGATTTGCTATATATGTTGAGAGGAAACCTTGATAATATGAGGGCAGGAAGTCATTGTTGTCAGGAAATGTTTTCAAAGATTACTTGCTTTTCTGAGACTTTGTGGATTTAATGTTTCACATGATTCTTTGATAAGAAACTTTTTCTTGGTTGGGAGGTAGAAGAGAATAGAAGGACCTAGGTTTGATTTCATGACTTCAGCTAAGTAACTTAAACTTGGCGACCTTCAGTTTTACCTCTAGTAAGATAGGTTAATATTCGCCTCATAAGGTTGTTTGGAGAATCAAATAATATGTATTTCCTGGGGAACAGTTGGTTATTCCTACCCTGCATCTTCTCTCAGAGTAGGATCTGTGTACGTTCTTGCTCAGCCTCTATGCTGTTCTCCTCTACGAAGAGCATCTCCATGTTTGCTTTGTTTAGCTTCCACCTAGGGATAGAGATTGGTGTCATTATCAATCAAGACCCCCTGGTGAGCACGCACCCTACAAGCCAGCAAATCAGATATGCTCTTCTGAATTTTGTATGTGACAAGATACTGCAAATCTGTCAGACATTGTCCTGAAGGGAGGGACTGGATAGTAATTTCTGTTTAGAGGCCTGTAACTGCTCTCATCCCTCACAGTAAATACTTTCTTCAAAACAAAACAAAACTCAAGATAACCTGGTTGGCTATATGTTCCCTGTTTGGGGAACAAAGTTCCCGGTTTGGTTCACTTAATTGGAAATGATTCCACAAGCAGGTTCATTCATTTGTTTAATCCAAGAAATATTTAGTGAATCCCTTCTTCTTGATACATCCAGTGCTAGGTGCTGGAGTGCATTCATAGAAGAGAAATACCAGGTTTCCTGTTCTCAGTGTGTGCTCAGCTCGGTGACTTCACAGAGCGCACGTGTTCTTAACACAGTAGGCAGAGGTGGGGCATAGCCTGAGGCACAATCCCAGATTAAATTTGGCGTTAGGTATAGTGACAGTTAATCTAACTCTAAAAGCATTAATTATGGACGTAAGGATGGGAACAGTAGGTACTGGGACCACTAGAGGGGGGTTGGGGGATGGGGGCAAGGGCTGAAAAACTAAAGATGGGGGGCTGTGCTCGCTCCCCGGGTGATGGGATCCTTTCTACCCCAAACCTCAGCATCACACAGTATACCCATGTATGGAGCCTGTGTATGAACCCCCTGAATCTAAAATAAAAGTTGAAATTATAAAAAAAAAATTAAATGAAAGAGACAAACCCTCTAATGCCCATTAGTTACTTACAGTCTGTTTAAACAATAGCCAGTTGCCCTCAGCCTTTTCGTTTGTTTTGTTAATTTCCTCTTTTTTATTTACTCAGTCTGATCAGGAAAAATACTCTTAATAGTTTATATTAAGAAGTAGGCGATACTATAAAATTCTAAGCTTTTGCTCAAAATTGTGACCTTTGATTATTCATACTGGTAATTTATTTCTCATTTTTATGTTGCAATTACAACATTCAAAGCAATAGACTAAGATCTAATAATTTAGAAGCACCAGAGGCATTGTTGGGCCAGGATGACAAGCCTTTAATGACTGTCTTAGACGGTAAAAGCCACTGCAATTGCTGTATGAATATTCA
This sequence comes from Leontopithecus rosalia, assembly GCA_028533165.1. NCBI lineage: Eukaryota > Metazoa > Chordata > Mammalia > Primates > Cebidae > Leontopithecus > Leontopithecus rosalia. The sequence goes on along the minus strand of CM052666.1, from coordinate 42,508,600 downwards.
TTTAAGAAGCATTCACTGGTAGGAAAGAAGGTGTAAATCTTTTAACATGTAAACTTTAAAAAAGATGAATAACATAGTATATACCCTGGTCGTTCTTATTGAACATGTCTTCAGATGTTTTATCAAATTCATTTTGATGCTTTTTTTGCTTATAAAAATAAAATAGTATTTTATTAGTTGAGCTCATTTGAATATTAGAAATAAATAGGTAGAGTTCATATCATGTGAAATTGCTGACAGCTCTTAAACTCAGTCCTGCACTTTGCTCAGAGGCATTAATCACGTTGCTGGTTACATCTGTTCTTGGGAAAGAGAACCTGCCTTGACTGTGAATGGGGGTCCAGGTTGCCCCGGGTTTAGTCCCTGTGATACTGAGCACATGTTGCCTGGTTCTTGACTAAATATTGCTACCCTGTGTTAAGAAGCTTTGGGTTGATTGGACCTTATTTGTCTTGTTTTCTCTTACTGGGAAAGCAAACACTGCTGAACATAACTGACTTCAGAAGGGGCCCATGTTAGCTATATACTGTATACAGGTCAAGCACATAACTGTTAATAGTAAAAGTCAACTTAGGGTATCTGGTTTCAGATCCAAGCCCACACTCTTAACCACAATTACAATGACAAACTAATACATATTTTTAAAACTAAAAATTGTATGCAGTGTGATTTAGTGTTGGAAAGATTATATAAATTTTTAAAATTAAATTTTAGAAAGTACAGATTTATAGCAAAACTGTGAATAGTACAGAGCATTGCCCTATAGATCCTGTACCGTTTTCCCTGTTAACACCTTATATTAGTATGGTGCGTTGTGCATTGTTACAGTTAATGAACCAATATTGATATGCTGTTACGAAGTCACGTCCATACTTTATCCAGATTCCCTTGGTTTTCACCCAGTGTGTTTTCCTGTAGCAGTGAGCCAGGTAGGATAACACATTATCTTTGCTCATCATGTTGCTTTAGGCTTCTCTTGGCTGTTACAATTTTTTGTACTTTCTTTGTTTTTGATGATCTTGATGGTTTTGAAGAATATTGGTTAGGTATTTTGTAGAATGTACCTTATGTGGAAAGAAGGTGAATATCTGTCTGAAATTTTGTCTATGATTAGAGTGGAGTTACGGATTTTGGGGAGGAAGACCACAGAGATAAAGTGCCATTTTCATTATATTCTACCCCCAGAATATGCTCTGTCAACTTGACTTGTTGCTTTTGACCTTGATCACCTGGCTGAGGCTGTGTTTGTCAGGCTTCCCCACTGCAGAGCCACTCCGTTTCCCTTCCATACTGTACTCTTCATGAGGAAGTCACTATGCACCGCCCACACTTCCGGAGTGGGGAGTCACGTTCCACCTCCTTGAAGGAGAAGTATTTAATACGTGAATCATTTGGAATTCCTCTCAACAGGATGTTTGTCTTTTATTTATATCAGTATGTATTCATACACAATTTATTTTATACCTTCAGTTATAATCCGATACAACTTTATGTTCTTGCCCAAAAATTCTAACTTTTGACCACAGGAGACTTTTTCAGCTGATTTCTGTGTCTGTTTGACATATGCTCATCATTGCGGAGTCTTTTTTTTTCCTTTACCACCTCCTTGCTTCCCGCCATGACAAGATGCTCCAGGCTTATTTTGTATGTTTTCGGCTCATATCCTAGGAGCAGCCATTTCTTCATTGTGCCCTGTTTTCTTTTATTGGAGAATGGTTTTAGGAAACAAGATTTAGGCACTCCTTATGCTTATTGCTAATGAGTTTTCTTTGTCTCTAGGCCCTACGTAAAAGTTTTAACTTTTAAATTTTTTAAGCTGCGTGAGCTGCTATACTAAGCAGGTATTTCTGTTAAGTGTTGGTGACCAAAATTGTGAAATAAATAGTTTTAAATTTGTTTTTCTCTGGGGAAGAATGTTCTATTGTAGTTACAGTTGAGAATTGCCAAAACTAAAATTTAAAAGAATAATACTTAAAAGAACATTTCGAAGAACATTTCTTAGAGTTGTATAATTGTCTCAGTCAATTTGCTTTTATTATTTTTCAAGATAATTTTAAATGATTTTATACAAAGCAGTGATTCCCTGGGTAATGATTGTGAAGATTGCCTTTTGTGCTTTTCTTTTATAGTGGATTTTCCAATTATTTAATTTGGATTATAAGTAGAAATGCAAATAGGTCAGCAATTGACCCCTTGGAATCTTGCTTTTTGTTGGACATTTACTACCTTAATTACACAAAGGAGAAAAGACAAGCAGCAGTGTCTGTATCCAGGAGTTACTGTCTAGGAGTTAATAACAAGCACTGTGCACGCATTCATCAGTCAGAACAGGATATTTAGAAGCAACCAGCAGCCCATATCAGATGTATTCTGGGCAAATGTCACCCCTGCCCAGGCCTAAAGAACTGCCAAAAATATAAAAAATATTGGCTTATAAATAATATGAAGTAGAAAAAAATTTAAACCTGACATCTCAGTGATATTTCTGCAAAGGAGGTGTTTTTTTTAATAAAGAAATGACTGGCTGGACGCAGTGGCTCACGCCTGTAATCCCAGCACTTTGGGAGGCCTAGGCGGGCGGATCACGAGGTCAAGAGATCGAGACCATCCTGGCCAACATGGTAAAACCCCGTCTCTACTAAAAGTACAAAAATTAGCCAGGTGTTTGGCACGCGCCTATAGTCCCAGCTACTTGGGAGGCTGAGGCGGAAAAATAGCTTGAACCCGGGAGGCAGAGGTTGCAGTGAGCCGAGACTGCACCACTGTACTCCAGCCTGGCAGCAGAGCAAGACTCCGTCTCAAAAAAAAAAGAAAAAACAAAAAGAAATGACAGTGAAATTGATTTTTACTAGGTTTTAAGACAGTATCATCCTCTGTATGGTAAGATATTACCCCTTCATTCTTTCAGGTGAAAGGCAGCCTATTATCACAGGCAGCCAACCACTGCAAAAGCTGGTATTGACAAAGGCTCTGAATCCTTTTGGTTAAAAATGAAGCAAAAATCAGTTTTCATAGAGCTTCCTATCCTCCTGTTGAGCTATATGAAAGAATGCTTCACTCATTATAATCCAGGTATGTGATGTTGCATTACAGTGACCTGCAGGGTAATAACTTAGAGGCGTTCTTTGTCAACACAGGTTAAGTCTGAACCACAGAGGTAGAATTTAGAAGAAAGGTAAACGGTTATAATATTATTTCAGTGTGCACATGTGTGTGTGTGTATGTGCATTTGTGTGTATGTGTGTTCCTTCAGCAACATGTCATGTGGACTAGGAATTCCTGGGCCATTTCTGGTTTTGGAGAATAGGATACGAATGTGCCTGTGAAACTGACAGAATGATGTATTACCCTGTAGGTCACTGGACTAGAATCCAGATGTACTTAAGCATTTATGAAAATTTACCTATTGTCACAGAGGCCCCATGTCACATGAGTCCTGTGAAACTTTAAAGGAAATCTAACCAGAATTGAACTCTGTTTCATGTATAGCTTTTTTTGTGGTTTGGTAATGACATTATACCCATTAAAATATTTTTTGCCCTAATTATTAAAACCATTAGGTTATTTAGTGACTTTATGTAGTCACAAAAGTCCCTTGTGTTTCCTGGGCAAGCAAAACCTCAGTAGCATAAACTTAGTTTTGTCACTGCCCCGGGGATCACACTTTGTATGGGCCAATTATGTCATATGTGCAAAAATGTGATGTCTTTTTTGATCCAAACCTTTGCCAGCCATTCAAGAGAGGTTCGGACGTATTAAGAGCTTTTGAAAGACTGGAGCTCTCAGTAGGCCAAGGATAGTATAGAAACTTGCAGTGGTGAAAACCTGGCTGCAGGTACAGTAGAGCACGTGTGTACAGATTCTAGTGAAGACCTTTAGTGTGAAAGAGTTCATCTCATCGTACCAGAATTTTTGAGACATTTTTTGAAAATCTTCCAAAGTGGAAATCTTCATGGAGGAGAAAGACTTAGATCGTTGTGCCATAGGGTTTCTGCGGCGATGGAAACATTCAGCTCTCTTCACTGTGCAGTGTGGCAGTCAGTAGCCGTTTTCATGTATCAAACACTTGAAATGTGTTGAATGTGACTGAGGAATTGAATTTTCAATTTAGTTTTAGTTAATTAGGCTTTAAATTTAAATAGCTGCATGTGGTTAGTGACTGCCTTTTGGATAGCACAGCTATAGACGGGTTGTTTGGCATGTCTACTCATGAGATAACGTCTGTGAAAAACTACGGTACATAAAATCTTCAAAAAAATGTTTACTTTTCCCTTTAGGAAGTGTGTAGACCCCATGATACTTTTTAAAAACAACAACCCAGAGGGTAATATATCTTTTAACTTTCCCAATATAGGACCATTGCTCATGTACCTCTTAAATTTCGTGATGGGATCAGGAACCTTCAGCGCTATGCAGTTAGAGAGAAGTAGGTAAAAACAGTGTGTACCATTCTTGTGGGCCACCCCCAAGTGAAAGAGAATATAATAATACATTTGTATCCATTCTGTTCCCCAGCACTGGCTTTATTGAGCCTGATTTAGGATGTTTTGCTGCTCTTGCCATTTTGATGTATAAAAGGGAAAGTTTGAGAGGGGACACAAAATGAGGGAGGAAACAGAAGAAGGGTTAGAATTAAAGAGGGAAAAAAGCCTGAGTACCTGGAGAGCTTGAGAGTACCGTAGTAGCTGTTTACCACTCGGAAGAACTGATTGTAGATTTGCAGGAAATGTGCTGCCGTAGTGCTGGTGACTCCTTCCTGAGACTGTCTCTGAGGAAGTTAGAGAAGACCACGAGGCTTGTGTCTAATGTAACTATAAGGCCTCTCCATCCCTTTTGCTGGTTATAAATAACAACTGATTTCATCTGATTTATACCGTGGGGAAGAAACCTGGAGAGGAATGTGGGGCTGCCAGTGTGATAGCAGTGGGTGAACGAATGGTGTCTTGCTGTCTTCATTCAGTAGGGTGTGATGGTGGGGGAATGAGTGGTGGCTCGCTGTCTTCATACAGGAGGGTGTGATGGTGGTGGGGGAATGAGTGGTGGCTTGCTGTCTTTATACAGGAGGGTGTGATGGTTGTGGGGGAATGAATGGTGTCTTGCTGTCTTCATTCAGTAGGGTGTGATGGTGGGGGAATGAGTGGTGGCTCGCTGTCTTCATACAGGAGGGTGTGATAGTGGTGGGGGAATGAGTGGTGGCTCGCTGTCTTCATACAGGAGGGTGTGATAGTGGTGGGGAATGAGTGGTGGCTCGCTGTCTTCATACAGTACAAAGCACAAGACCACTGCTGGGGTTGCCGTTTTTCTCATAGCCTAGTATACTGTGTAGTGTAAGTTTTATTGAAGGGTACATAAAAGAAAATCCTTCAAATAAACATCTTCTGAAGAATATACTCATGAATACAGTGTAGTTTAAATCTCTAGAAAGTTGATAATTTTGCTTTTTATGGGCACATCTTTTCATTGAACTATTTCTGTATAATCTTACTGTATTTTAGATGTTAATTTATTCTTCAAATCTTTTCTTCCTTGCTTTTACCCCAGAATTTTTTCAGATATGTGTATTTCTACCAATGTGACTCTCCGGTTGTCTCTGATATGTCAGAGGCTGAAGTGCTGTATTTTCTTAACTAGATGTGATAAATGAGATGTGACAATAAATGAGGCCTAAGGATATTTCCGAGGAATACTTTTATTTGTTTTAACTTTTTTTTTTTTTGAGACAGAGTTTCGCTCTTGTTACCCAGGCTGGAGTGCAATGGCGCGATCTCGGCTCACCGCAACCTCCGCCTCCTGGGTTCAGGCAATTCTCCTGCCTCAGCCTCCCGAGTAGCTGGGATTACAGGCACTCGCCACCATGCCCAGCTAATTGTTTTGTATTTTTAGTAGAGACGGGGTTTCATCTTGTTGACCAGGATGGTCTTGATCTGTTGACCTCGTGATGCACCCGCCTCGGCCTCCCAAAGTGCTGGGATTACAGGCGTGAGCCACCGCGTCCCGCCTAGTTTAACATGTTTTATTGGGCTTAAGTAGAATATAGAATGTAAAACAATCTTAATACAACTTCTTCATTTTCTTAGCATATTTTCTTCTTAATTTGGTGCTACTTATTACAACTCCTCCAAGATTTCGTATAATTATTACATTAAAAGCCTCCATTATCAATTGAAATGCACTTTTGTAACTAATATATTTTTTATTTTATTTTACCTTTTACCTTTTAAAAGGAATGAATGCATTAACATTGCCAAGAAAATGTGAAGATTTTGGAAAGACTTACTGTTCTTCTTTTTCCCTAGAGACACCTAATCTCGAATTTACTTTATTCATAATTGGATTGAAATAAATTTGGTCTAATATTTACTCTTTTAAAGAATATGTTAGCAGGGCATTGTGGCTCACGCTTCTAATCCCATCACTTTTGGAGGCCGAGATGGGTGGATCACGGGGTCAGGAGTTTAAGTCCAGCCTGACCAACATGGTAAAACCCCATCTCTACTAAGAATACAAAAATTAGCCGGATGTGGTGGTGCACACCTGTAATCCCAGGTACTCAGGAGGCTGAAGCAGGAGAATCGCTTGAACCTGGGAGGTGGAGATTGCAGTGATCTAAGATCGCACCACTGCACTCCAGCCTGGGCAACAATGAGAGACTCAAAAAAAAAAAAAAGAATATGTAATCATTTCTAATTTTATTTCTTTCCCTTAATCCTTTTAAAATTACGAAGAAATAACAGTGCATTTTAACATTGATATGTGTCATAATTTTGGATTTTATTTTATTGTAGCATTTACATTAATTGTGAATCTGGGCTTTAAAAAAGCCACACATAGGTTAGGAACAGTGGCTCATGCCTGTAATCCCAGCATTTCAGGAGGCTGAGGTAGGAGGATCATTCCAGCCCAGGTTCAGCACCAGCCTGGGCAACATAGCAAGACCTCGTCACTATAAAAGAAAAATTTTAAATGTGCCAGATTATTTGGAGCTTTAAGATTTAATACTGCCCTGCTGGGTTCCAAAGTTGCTTGAGTTCTGTGGCCCCTTTCTTTTTGCTGATTTCTCCAATTAGACCTCTCTTCTTATAAACTAAAAAAGTCAATATGTATATAAAATAAAAATTAGCTGAGCATGATGGCACATGCCTGTGGTTCCAGCTGCTTAGGAGGCTGAGGAAGGAGGATTGATTGAGCTCAGGAATTCAAGGTTACCGTGAGCTCTAACAATACCACTGCACTCCAGCCTGGGTGACAGAGTGATGCTTTGTTTCAACAACGGCAACAAAAGCCACAGGTAGCCTCCTCTATATCCAGCTGCAAGTGAAAGTTCTTAAAATCTTCGAACAATGTAATAGTTTAAATTTTCTCCATAGTAACACTTCAGTGTTTGAAGATTTTCAGGTGGTATCTGTTTTTGTGCAGTGGTTCTCAAACTTTAAGGTGCATCAGAATAACTGATTGCTGAGGTTTCTCATTGAGTAGGGCTGGGTGGGACTCAATGGTGTTCTGTGTTACTGATGCCGCTGGTCTGTGGCCGTATTTCAAGAATAACTGTTACCGTATTTGATTCTTACAAGAACCCAGTGAGATCTTGGACAGAAACAGATAAGGAAAATGAGGCTTGAAGACACTAAGATTTTTTTCCAGCAACACTATGAATTGATGGTTGAACAGGTACCGGAACCCCTGAAGACCTTTCCGGTTTTCTCCTTTCACGGCAAGAGTTTAGTTCCCAGAAGACATCTCTCTGATTTCAAGTATGTTTGATATTTTTGTCTTATTCTTTTCAGAGCTATTCATGTATTTGGATACACACCCCTTAGTATTCACATTTATTTATAGTATATGCTTAAAGTTTCCTTGTCTTTCAGTTGCGTGACTAATTTTTGTGCCTAGAGATGTTCTGAAAATGCAGTGTCTTTCTGTAGAAACAACAACCTTATATAACTTGTTAAGGCCACCCAAGGAAAATCATGAGAAAAATGTTGAGTTTTTTACCCACAAGCCTAGTCCTCTGGCATTTTTTCACTCTAACTTGTGGTGATGGTTCTAGGCAGGACCATTATTTGTGGGTCCAACAAATGAGGAATGATCCAAGACAAGGAATCTCAAAGCGGCATCACCAGACCCTAGCAAAGAGACTCTGTACTGATTTCAAGGGTATTTTTATATTTTGCTGCTTCTGTGGAGAACTGATAGTTGGTCTTTAGTTGGTACCAAACCATTTAAACTCCTGTTTGTAAAACAGTGACATACAGAATGAACCGTGAGGTGCGTTTTCTCTGTCTCCCCTCACTTTCTCTCTGAACTGCCTTAGAGTATTCAGTGTGTGGGGCGTGTGGAATAGTCTTGAACCCAGTGTCAGCCAGTCATCACTGTTTACCCATCGAATGTTGCATGATAAGCTTTGCTAATGTAGTGAGGAGATGCTGTGTGTGTTTCTGTTGCTGGCTTTTCTAGTTCCTGCTTTCCATTTTCTCTGGCTTTCCTTCTGTTCTGCTTTGATTTTGGTCCCTTGAAATACCTTAATCCAAAATAGAAGTAGGGAAGAAAAAATAATAGCTGGAGAACAAGTTGAAAATCTTGACCTCGACTATCTTCTATTATTTAGTATAGTTGTTGGCTTTTTGTGTGGGGGTTGGGGAATGGGACAAAGAAATCATCATATTTTTTGAATTTAGTCTAATTGAGTAATAATTTAAATCAATATGCTTCAGTGACTGCCCACTTCCCATGCCTTTTAATGCTTAAATAAAACTCACAGTATACGCTACAGTCTGTGTGTGGTGCTTTACATGTACTGTTTTACTTAATCCTTTGTTAAGTGGTATTATTTTGAGGAAACAGAGTGAGAGAGATTGTGTAATATGGCCAAGATCTGACACTTAGTGAGCAAATGACTTGGATCTTAAATACTAGTCTTTTGGACTTCTGCATTTAGGAACTAGTCTCTATTACCTTTCCTTTGAGCTCCTTACTCAGAGAGGAGTTGCAATAAGGATTTCTCGAAATAAATTAGACTCTACAAAAACAAAATACTGACTTTAAACTGCTCTCCATATTTTTCCTTGTTTGTTACCATACCAATTCCTTTAAACATTTTCTTGAAAAGAGAAATTCACATGTTGCTTTTAGAGACACATGTCTCCTAGCACATACAACGGACGGTATTTTGCCTTTGCTGTCCCTGGGAGTTTTTATTTTAGTTATTTGAGCTTTAAAAGCGGCATATGATGGAGTTTGAATTTGTCATAAAACCGCAGAGTGCTACCATGATACGTACATCAATGAACTATAGAGTCTCTTTTTCTTTATTTTGCCTGTGGAGATGTAAGACAGCTTTCAGAAAAAAGACAGCCACCCTAAATGACTCGTATCACCCATTTGTAGGGAGATATGTTGAAAATTTCTCCCAGAGTTTATCCATGTAAAATCACTTCTTTAGCCTTTCCTGTGTCTTTAAAACCTTTTCATCTTTCTTACATGTCCCTTTTTGTTATAGGAGTATATATCTTAATAACAAATTTAATGGAGTATTCAGTCTTAGAACCAGTTAATATTAACTGTACAATAAAAACAAACATACATTTATCCAGTCAGTCATGGCTCCATAATGGAATAACTGTTACTGAAGCTTGCATTGTTCCCTTGGTAGCTGAGTAGCTTTGAGAGACATCATTCCTGCTGGTCTTAGCTTCCTTATCTTTAAAAAGGTGATGCTAACTTCTCTTTAGATATCTGTAAGAGTTGGATGAAATAGTGTGCATTGTAGCTGAAAGCACCTCTGTGCAGTGGGGTGGGAGGGAGGACATGACAGTGAGGTAACTTTCTGTCTAAGAACTTAGAAATAAGTTTGCCTTTTTCAAAACAGTTATAAAATCAAAACACAATGGCTAGTGCATGCTGCAGCAGAACATATACTAAAAAATCAGAATGAGACAGGGAGGTGAGTATGGCCCCTGCACAAGGATGACATGCAAATTTGTGAAACCCTTTTTTTTTTTTTTTTTTTTTTTGAGACGGAGTTTCGCTCTTGTTGCCCAGGCTGGAGTGCAATGGCGCGATCTCGGCTCACCGCAACCTCCGCCTCCTGGGTTCAGGCAATTCTCCTGCCTCAGCCTCCCAAGCAGCTGGGATTACAGGCACATGCCACCATGCCCAGCTAATTTTTTGTATCTTTAGTAGAGACGGGGTTTCACCATTTTGACCAGGTTGGTCTCGATCTGATGACCTCGTGATCCACCCGCCTCGGCCTCCCAAAGTGCTGGGATTACAGGCTTGAGCCACCGCGCCCGGCCTGAAACCCTTTTTAAAAAAACACAATGGCTAAATAAACATACAGATCTTTTTTTTTTTTTTTTTTTTTTTTTTTTTTTTTGAGGCAGGGTCTTGCTCTGTCACCCAGGCTGGAATGCAGTGGTGTGACTTTGACTTACTACAGCTCTTGCCCTCAGGCTCTATTGATCCTCCCCCGCTAGCCTCCCGAGTAGCTGGGACCGCAAGTGTGTGCCACCATGCTCAGCTCCTTTTTGTGTTTTTTTTTAGACAGAGTCTCACTCTGTTGCCAGGCTGGAATGCAGTGGTGCAGTCTTGGCTCACTGCAACCTCCCCCTCCTGGGTTCAAGCTATTCTCCTGCTTCAGCCTCCCTAGGAACTGGATTGCAGACCCTCGCCACCATGCCCAGCTAATTTTTGTATTTTAGTAGAGATGGGGTTTCGCCATGTTGGCCAGGATGGTCTTGATCTCCTGACCTCGTGATCTGCCCGCCTTGGCCTCCCAAAGAGCTGGGATTATAGGCTTGAGCCACTGTGCTTGGCCTTTTTTTGTGTTCTTAGTAGAGATGGGGTCTTACCATGTTGCCCAGGCTGGTCTCAAACTCCTGAGTTCAAGCAATCCACCCACCTCGGCCTCCCAAGTGCTGGGATTACAGGCGTGAGCCACCACACCTGACCCAGACCTCTTAAAGAAACACATTATGGGCAGGCCTATAATTGAGCTCTTAAGATAGATACTTTGTTTAAAAAAATATGATATGTCAACCAGAAATATTAACTTGTGGCACTTTTAAAAAGGAAACTTATTATAGAATTTCTGTTTGAGATGACAAAAACCTTTTGGAAATAGTGGTAATGGTTACACAGCATTTTGAACTTAATGCCATTGAAGTTTACACTTAAAATGGTTAAAGTGAACATTTTATATCGTATAAAAATATTTTTAAAAAGTACAGTGACTATTTCAGAGTCCAACCTGGAGGCTATAAACTCTACAAGCTCAGGGTTCTGATCTCTCATGTTCATGGCTGTAATTCTAGCTATAGACCAGCACATGTTGGATGAGTGAATAATCCGATGTGCTTCATGGTATATGCAGCTCGTTGCTGCTGCTGTGGTGCCAGACAAAACATTCTGATTATGGTTTGACTTCCTGTGCGGGGAGGAAACATGCAGGTCAGACGGTGGGTGTCTGTCCTTTCACCGTGTTTTATTGTAAATTAATAAATCCGTATTTATTATACATTCTTAACTTTCCCAAAACAAGTTGAAGTTTTACAACTTGGCACTAAGAGGTGTGCTAGATACTTTTTTTTTATAATCATGACTGCCCTCAGTACATGTGAGGAATGTGAGCCACAAAGACTATTGATAAGACAGTGTTCTTAGGGGGACAGCTGTTCTTAGGGGGACTCACTAGCAGTATTGACATCAATAGGTGCTCACATGAACTAATGCTTAAAAATGGTTTTCTCGTACTTTGCATTATCTCCAAGGAATGAGTTTCATTATTGTGGGGTTGTTTGCTTGTTTAATTCATAGTTTTCTATTCAAACAATGACTTGTTAATCATGTTTTTTCAAAGAAGATGAAAAAAATTTAGTGGTCTCTTTAGGGCTGCAGTCTTGCTTAAAAATGAACTGAATCTGTAAATATTTTAATTAAGAAATTTAAAAGTTTCAAAGCTTGTAGTTTTAAGATGTGCTTGTTTTTTTTTCACAGTTTTAAAAAAGCAAACGTAATGCCATAACTTGGGTCTTTTTCTCAGGCCTTTTAGGAAGTTAGCAATGAAACAAGAATTCTAAATTCTGTTTGTTAAAGTCACCCACCATGCTGTTCTCTAGTTTGAAAGTACTTGTACATGGTAAGAGACTGTGAGGAAAAGTTGTGGAGTTACTGAAAAATCCTTCAGCTACATGCTTTACCGTTGTGTCTTCTGAATGTTTTCTGCAGTGATCTTTGTGAGCATTTCAAAAGAAAAAAGTTTGCCAAATTAATTTTAAAAATTATTTCTTGCTTTCTTTCTCTTCATGTCTATGTCTTATGTTTCTTTGCCTGGACAGAGTACATAAAACAATACCTTATTTTTTTCCCGAGTGCTTTTGAGTCCTCATTTTATGCCTTTTCCACTCTTCCTTCTCGTCTGTTTCTCCTTTCTTAAATGCAGACCTTCCGACTGGAGCTGTGGAGCTAGGGTCAAAGTTGAAGTCGATCAGCATGTCACCTGGTTGTTGAGCACATCACGCCTACTTTGTGTGTTTGTGTAGCAGACCATTTCTTCTCTTGGGTTTCCTCATTTTACATGTAATCTCTTCAAAGAGTCACAATGAAAAATTGTTCCATTAGACCTTTTGCCTGTTGACTCTAAGGGGCTTCAGAAACTCTTCCTGTGAGGTGAATATGCCTGTGATGAGGAAAGAGTGAGACTTGGAAGGGAAAGACCGGATTTTAACTGCAGCCTGTACCACGGTTTGGCTGAGGAACTGCTGTTGTGAAGCTTTTGCCACCATGGGATTATTTAGGTATTCGGAGGGATCATCTTGGAGGAGAAGCACTGTAAGCACTGAGAGTGGTAGACTCTCATAGGTAGTGATTTCACTGTCTCTTAGTTTTGGGGCTCATAGGAAATGAACTTGGGTCTTTTTCTGAGGACTTTCAGAAAGTTAGCAATGAAACAAGAATTATAAATTCTGTTTTTTAAATTCACCCATCATGCTGTTCTCCGGTTTGAGAGTACTTGTACATGATAAGAGACTGTGAGGAAAAGTTGTGAAAGACTTTGAAATGACTTTTTTTTTTTAAAGCATGCTCTGTCTAGCTCAGCCATCCAGGTTAGCTCTGCCTTTCATTGTCTTTGAGCTGTACTAGAATTGTGTGCATTGTAGAAAATAGACAGTAAAACACATTATTCTTGTCCATAACATGCCAATTGTGTTTGGAGGTTGCATTAGATTATTGTCCTATGCATATTGACTAGTTTTGCAAATTTTACATCTTGCTGGCATTTCTGTTTATTTGTTTCTTCTTTGAATTCTTTTAAAATTAGATTTGGCCTCTTACTGGTTCCCTAATTAGTGAGTTAAATCTTTTATATGTGCTTATTAATTTTGAGAATTATTATTTTACTTTACAGAAAATTATTGCTTAACAATACAGTAAAAATGCACAATTCTGGAAATTAAGGGAACTACTTATGTTACTTTGAGCAAGGTGCTGAACTATTTAAAAAAAATAGTGACGTCCACCAAGACAAACCTCTAGTCTGTGATTCTATGATTTTATGATTCTGTGATTCAACAATGTAATATTCTCTAAGCCCAAGGTCCACTGTCCTAAGTTTGTTAATATTTAGGTGAATTGGTGTAGAATCAAGGAACTAAAGTATCTCATATATATAAAAATTGCATAAGTGCTTTTTGGCCTTTTTACCACACGTGCACATAAATTATCATCATACAAGATACTTTGTTTGTTGTTTGTAATTCTTAAAAATAAATTATCAACATGGTGAAACCCCATCTCTACTGAAAATACAAAAATTAGCCGGGCTTGGTGGCAGGTGCCTGTAATCCCAGCTACTCGGGAGGCTGAGGCAGGAGAATCTCCTGAACCTGGGAGGCGGAGGTTGCAGTGAGCTGAGAGTGTGCCACTGCATGACAGCCTCAGGCATAGAGTGAGACTACCTCCCAAAAATATAAAAGAACAGGAATTCTATTACTTGAATTGCTGTTGACAGTTTTCAGTAGTGAGTAAAGGAAGAGTAAGCATTCTCCACGCCGCTTTTTAGATAAGAAGAAAAAATTTATTTGCCTTTAAGAATTCTTGGCTTCTAACACTATTAGTGCTTATAGAAAGTGATGGCTGTTATTGTAGTCTGAGACTTTTAAAAACAATTATTATGTTCAAGAAGCATTTCTAACATCCAACCTCACAGAGCATTGCGTTAGGAAATGTAAGAAATAAATGGAAACTTTTATTCCTGCTATTTGGGTGGTCACTATTAAGCATCAATATGGTAGATATGTCTGAGTCACCTCAGGCTGCTATAACAAAACACCGCAGACTGGGTGGCTTAGAACACAGAAATTTATTTTCTCACAGTTCTAGAGACTAGAACTTAAGATGAGGTTCCGATCCACTAGGTTTCTAGTGAGGACTTTCTTCCTGGCTTGCGGATGGTGCCTTCTTGGTAAGTCCTCACATAGCCTTCCTCTTGCAAGCCCACAGGGAGGAAGGAAGCAGGTGAATGAGCTCTCTGGTGTCTATCTATCAGGACACTAATCCTGTTGTATCAGGTCCCCACCCTATGACCTAATTTAACCTTAATTACTCTCTGAGAAGCCCCTTCTTCAAATATAACCACAAAGGGTTAGGGCTGCAACATAAGAATTTGGGGAGAACACGAACATTTCGTCTATAATCTGTGACACTGTTAGGCAAGAAGTCACACGTCCGAGGCACAGACTGAGGATGGCAAGAAGTAGTCATCTCCAAAGGAGGCCAAGACAGCCAAGAGTTGATGACTTTGATGCCAATCTGGGTGCTTCTATAAATAGAAGATACTCATTATACTGACCCACTACTATTTATCTGTTCTAATGTTTCAGTGGTGACATGGTTTTCCCAATAGGAAAAAAGGGCAATATACTTGCTCTTCTTTCAGTTTGGATTTTAAGCCTGGGACCTTTTTAGGTCAAGATGTAGGTTTAGGTTGTTTCAGCAATTTGTGTAACAGTATCTCAGAAAGGACTAGTGTCTTGTATTCTTCTAACTCTTGGTTTTTCTACCTAACTGCCTTTACTGGTTTGGTGCTACTGGGAATACTGCCACTTAGGGAAAAACAAAACATGATCTTTTGTGAATCTTGGGGTGGCTTACTTGGTTTGGAATAATCTAGTACGTGTGTAGGTGGAGTTACATCCAGTCCTTTGGCTTTACTTCCATGCCTAATGCCTTTTCTCATCATTTGTTAAAGCTCTTTGACTTCTATGTACATCATGTTAGCACCTTGTAAATCCTTGTAGTAATACCGTTCTATTATGAAGGTGTAAACACTGTTGTTTCTACCCTATTTACTTCTCCCTGTGTCATTTTTATAGGACTTTTAACCTGCAAATGTTCCAGGTTATTTATTTAAAACAGCCAGCCAAATAATGGAAGCTTCTTTCTCATGTGTGATAAGCTGACCTGTTTTTACCTGTTTTCTTTTCAAATTCTGTTTGGAAATCTCAGTCTTCGTAATCTTTTGATTAAGATTAATCTTTTGAGCTGCTACTTTACTTCCCTGATGTTTGCAATTTAGCAGCCTATTATTTTCAAGACTCTATACCAATAGCACAAATGAGATAATAATAATGATTATTACTTTTTTGCTGCTGGAAATACTTCCCTAGCTAGTCAGCATTTTTATCGAATCATCTTTCTTTATCTTGTGGGAAATTGAATTCCTATTTGCATATTCCTTGATTTCTCACCTTGCTTCTTAACATCGTTCTGACTGTATGTAGGGGATTTAGCTTGGACATTGTTGGCTTCTTTTTCTCTTATGCCAACCTTATATTTATCTACATGGTTAGAGCTGCCAAATGAAATGGCATCCAGTAAACTGTATTTGGGTTTGTGCTTGAAAATGCTTTGAAGACTCATTTGATGTTTTCTTTGTAGTTTCTAGTTACTCCTCACGTTCGTAAATTAGTCTAATTGAAAAGTATTTGTTGTCAGCAAACTACCTCTTTCACATGCAAATTTCATTGATTATCCTGGGCTTGAACAGACTTTTCCAATACTTTTGTTGATGGAATTTGTCTTATTAAACATGTTAGCTACCTGTTTTTGGCTCTAGACTGTAGCTTTCAAAAAGCAACATGGACAATTTACAGGGGACTTAGATAAAAGCCATAAATATATTTAGAAGCTAAAGTTAGAAAAAAAGAAAAATTAAAAAAAATAAAAAGACGATAAAGTTAAAGGGGCTAAAATTATTTAGTCTGCTAAAAATGAGGGTGTAGAGAAATTTAGCAATGTGCTAAACGTGTCTTCTCCGTGTTAATTATGCTCATTGTACTTAGGGGCTCAGTGTCTTCTCAGCCAGATCTGGAAAACGTGGTCTTGTGATTTTGCTTCAGTACTGTTATTAGGAAGGATTTAGGTTTGACTAATGGACGTGATGCTGAATGTTGGAGTGAATGTCTGGGGAGGAGACTCATTGTGGAATTGGCCTTGTGAGTCTTACTTCCTGGATAAGATGGATTAAGGGTAAAGAAGGTTAGAATGTTAATGTGCCTTCCAGATACAGGAGTCTAATCTGATTGCTGTCATCAGTGTTACCTTATTTTTCTAGTTGTGACTCAAAGCGCATTATATGGTAGAAGAACAGCAAGGTGAATCTAACTGTTGCATAAGTTTTTCTTGGATAAGGCTGGTGAACAGGCCCAGGTGGACTTGTGTGCGGTATGGAAAGAGCACTATACTGGGAGTCATCTGTGAGGTGAGGACCCAGCTTTGCATGTAACTGGCTACCTGACCTTGAGCCCGTGACATTCTCACTGCAGTCTCCAGTTGACCCTTCTTACTATGGGGGAGATTAGTTGAAGAATTCTTAAGTCCTTTGGATCAGTTCTATGTGTGCCAGTGGGAGTGAGGTTATAATTATAGGGGAGGAAAAGGTGATAGAGATGCTGAGAGATGGGCAGAGTAAGTACAGCTGAGAAAAAGGCTGTAGCAATAGGAGAAAGGGAAAGGAAGGGAGATGGTAAGGAGGGTTTTTTCAGTGGGGAGTTGATAAGAGTGTTTGCGGTTACCAGAAATGGAACTTTCTGAGTTTTAAAAGTTGATCTCTTTCTCTCTCTCTTTAATGTGCTGTATTTCAGTTATGGTGAGAACGACAGACAGTCATGAGTTTTTACCCAGTCTTTCTAAACATTAGATTAACTTGGCAGAATTTATGACTGTTGGCTCAAGTTTCTCTTTCTGTTTCTTTTATATGTAGCTTAAAATAGTGCTCTTTCTTTGAAGGTTTCAAGTAATTCTTTTTATTATTAAAAATGCCCCCTGTAAAATAAGCAAAGGTAATTATCTCTCTACCTTATCATTGGGGAAATCAACGTGATTAAACAATTTATTTGGAAATTGAGTATGCTACTGTTAGAATTCCTTTTTCAAATCTCTCTGCTTGACTTCTCTGCTTTGTGTCTGAGCATCTGGAGGGTATGTGAGTTAGCCACTGGTGCTTGGCACACAGTTTGTAGAAGTACTGATATATCTCAGAGATGGACATCCTCCATCCTCTTGAACTCATCCCAAATCACACCCCTATGTGTCTGTTTCATAATTCAGTAACTGAATTTTCTTAAAACCATACAAGAAAATTTGCATACCCATGGGGTATGCTAACATTTTCTGTGTTTTTGTGTAGAGGAGATCATTGGTTGTATGAAGTGTGAATCATGAAATGATAAAACTTATATTTTCTCTGGATTTCCTGAGTCCTGTATATGTCAGATAGGATGTTGGATGTACTGCCATTACGGAAGGCTCAGATCTGGGGAGTGGAGAGGATGTCAGCTGACAGCCTGAAACACTTTGTGTGAAGGTTGTAAGTACCCAGGTTTCTTGTATCACAGCTGAGTATAATGTGAAGGATACCTCTTATTTCCACTGGAGTTGAGAGTAGAGTATCTGTTTGAAGGTAGGATGGAGGGAGAGTACAGGAAAACCTTTCTTCTTCTGTGCAATCATATAATTTTTAAAACACTCTAGGTGAGACATTCATTTGCCTTGCTCTCTTGAGGCACTGCTTTGCATAGCCATTTCCCTCAGTGGAATGAAACCTCTGTTCACAAGAGCACTTGATTACACATCACAGAGGCCCGTGGTTCCTACCACTTCTCAAGGATGGGAATGCATGTAGAGAGTTGAATGATAGTAATTTTCATAGCTTAAGTGATCACTTTATCTCTAGGAAGCATATAGAACCCTTATGGTGTACATACTATAGTAGGATATATTCCTTGCCTGATATTTTGTTGCTTTTAAAGCACATCACATCTCTTTATGACTCCTTACATCTTATTCTCTGTTTATGTCAGTTCTGGCAGGTGTTTATAAAGGGTGGCATCTCTTGCTGGAAACTAATTATAGTCATTACCCATTCTCTTCTGCCTTCCTGAGTTTTAAAATCAGGTGGCAAACATTTGCATCAGCCTCCAGAATCAAATCTTCATGACCTGAGTGGAATGTATAAGATAGAACAAATACACACACACACGCACATAAACATATACAGATTATGTTTTCTAATATACATATATATATATTTTTCTACTGTATATGTGTATATATATTTTCTAATATAGGTAGATATGTCTTTTCTAATTATCTATATTAGAAATCATGTTTCCTTTTTTTTTTTCAGACAGGGTCACCCAGGGTGGGTGCAGTAGCACAATCACAACTCACTGCAACCTCAACCACTAGGAATCAAGTGATCCTCCCACCTTAGCCTCCAGAGTAGCTAGGACTATAGGCCTGCATTACCACACCCAGCTGATTTTTTTTTTTTTTGTAGAGACAGGATCTTGCTATGTTTCCCAGGCTGGTTTTGAACTCTCTGGCTCACGTGAACTTCCCGCCTTGACCTCCGAAAGTGCTGGAGTTATAGGTGTGAGCCACCCCACCTGGCCTCATATTTCCTTTTAATTGAGTACTTAATTCACACCTTTTCCTCTTTTGGCTGCTACCTTGATAACAAGTAGGTCCCCACCTTTCAAGAACATTACATCTGACCAGACTGAGAGCCAGTGTGAACATGGGCCCTAAACCAGAGCTTTTGGAATAAGAGGAACAGCAAAATCCAATCTTTTCCTTCACTTAGAAAGAGACTGTGGATGGGAGGGTCCAAATCTCTACTGTCCAAACATAGAAGACCCAGAGCTCAATACCAACATGGAAACCAAAATTTATTGGGAATAAAGTGTAGCGTCCCTCATCTATTCAAGGTTAGGTTGGGATTTGAGAAATATGTATCTGACCATCTGGCTTCCTCTCATAGAAATGGCCTCACTCTAGCACTTTTCAAAGATGTTTTTCTTTCTATTATATTTCCCAAAGGAGTATTAAATCTAAAAGAGATACCATGAATCAGAAAAAATCAGCTGTCTCACAAGAAATATTCCTGGATAATGATTTTTGGTTGCTAAGATTATTCAGCACATTATTTCAGAATGATAAAATTGAGGGCAGTCTGAGAAAACAGAATTCAATGGTGGTGACATTTGTTGACAGGTATATATGCAGGACACACATACATACAACCCCCATTTTTTCAGTGTATAGGTCAACAGACCAAGACCTCTTATTACCAAAATAAGTTATTTTGTACATTACAGTGAAGAGGACAACAGAGGGAAAGACACTTTCTTGGAGGGCAATGGAAAGGCCTTTTGCAAAAGGTCCATGAAGTGGAAGGACTGGAGCCCAGTGCCTTGTGGCTTTCATTAGCTTGACCCCCTCCTCTTCTTTGGTTATAGTGTCCTCAGTGGAAGCTGTTTCTTCTGCATGTTCTGCTGGCTTCTCCTCCTCCTCCTCCTCCTCCCCGTCCCCCTC
>CM052666.1:42471508-42488628 GCA_028533165.1 Leontopithecus rosalia | reverse complement strand
TCTTCCTGATGGGGATAGAGGCTTGAGTGTTTCTGCATACATTCCTGCATGGCCTTGAACTGGTTTATATAGTTTGAGCCCTTGAATCCTATGTCCTATAATGGAAGCAGGAAAAGGTTGACTTGAACTGTTCCCTAATGGGGCCTCTTCTGGCCATTTCCCTCAGGCATGGGTAGTTTCAGTTAATGCATCCATTTGGCAGAATCAATCTGGGCTCCTCAGGGATGCTGCAGTCATCAGCTACCAGCTCTGCATTGATTGGAGTCTGATGGTTTTTTTTTTTTGGGGGGGGGGGTCACAAATATGTTTCAGTCTTTCCCTTCTGGCTAGCAGTAGAACATGGCTGCAGGTTGGCACCTAGACCTCACGGGAGCAGCAGTGGCAGCTCTATTTTACTTATTTTATTTTATTTTTGAGACGGAGTTTTACTCTTGTTACCCAGGCTGGAGTGCAATGGCACGATCTCGGCTCACTGCAACCTCCGCCTCCTGGGTTCAAGCAATTCTCCTGCCCCAGCCTCCCGAGTAGCTGGGACTACAGGCACGCACCACCATGCCCAGCTAATTTTTGTATTTTTAGTAGAGACGGTGGTTCACCTTGTTGACCAGAATGGTCTTGATCTCTTGACCTCATGATCCACCCGCCTTGGCCTCCCAAAGTGCTGGGATTATAGGTGTGAGCCACTGCGCCTGGCCTATTTTATTAAAGACAAAGAAACTTCTGTTTATTGAAACTCCTTCACTTTGGGGATCTTCAAAAGGTTTGCTTGCTGAGGACGCCCTAATGAGAGACATGGAGTGGTTCTGCTTATTATTATTTTCTAGGCATGCATGCACTTGCCCAATCATTCATTTGCTTATTTCAGTAAATATTTATTGAGCAGATATGATGTGGCAAGCATGAAAACACTTCCACAGAGCAAGTAACCCTAGTGGAGCCTATCCCACTTCAGTGATACTTTTGACTGGTACTCTGTCTACAGCATCTCTGAACTGTTTGTAAATGACTCCCGGACCAGGAGATTTAAAGTGGTATTGTGTGGTATCGTTCTGGGGTTCATTCAAGTTCAGTCTTTAATCTTCTTTTAAGAGTAACTCCAACCATCTTTTGGGGCTTTACCTTCCTCTTGAATCATCAAATTCTTGAAGGCCATGAGTGCCACTTACTTGATTCCAGAAGGACCATCTCTGGTCCCTGGCATTGTTCATTCAAGTGATTGGCAATTGCACACCCAGCCCAAATTTACAGTTGAGATCCTATGGGAAAGCTCCCTTCTCCTGCCATTTCACCTTTGGAACTGCCGTTACACTCTGGAAGATTTTCCAATGACTGCATCTAATTAGAAGGATGAATAAATTACTGAAGCAAGTTAAATTATCTTGTGTGTCATAACAATAATTAACATTCAAATAGGAAGCTGCTGCCATTTTTATAAACAACACTAAATGGAGGCAGCACCCTTTTTGAAAGCAGGAAGCAAGAGAGTACTCCCTACCTGGGAGAGTTGGGAGGCTAAATGTTGAGACTTTGGTGTGGTCTCTTGATTACATGTTTGTGCTTTTTGCTTTTCTGTAGAGTGAGAGTAATAGTTGCTTTTATTTATTCAGTAGACTGCCGTGTCTAGAATTTATTTAAACAATTGAAAGGGTAGCTTGGAAAATAATGAGTTGTTAGGGTTTCTTTGCTCTTGTTCTTCTTTTAAGCCTACCAACTTTTAAATGATGTTTGGATTGTAAATGATGTTTGGCTTGTAAGTGATGGCATGTAATTTAGGAAGACAGCATTGAATTTGTAAATTTGCTCATAATTGAGAGATTATCACTAATATACTCCTGTACTTTTTTACTGAAGGGAACAATATATAAGCAGAGTATATTAAGGTTTAAACCACCTCGTTTCTTAATATTATGAATAGTTGGCTCTTGTGTTTTGAAAAGTTTTGACCAAATCATGAATAAAATCAGATCTTTATACCCTCAGGCCAATTATAAATCACAGTGGTTCCTGTAATATGCAGATAGTAGGCCTAAAAAAAATTGAAAGTTTCTTTTCCTTTTCCTTTATATTTCACCAGTTTGGGTTAAAGTCTGTAGTTTTGGGATTCATACATTATGTATGTATGTTATATGTGCATTCTTTTAGCTCAGGAGTAGCTAACCTCGCCATCTAAGGGGAAGAGCCAGTATTACCTGTGTCATCAACAAAAGGCAATGTAGCCTGGTGTGGTGGCTCACACCTGTAATCCTAACACTTTGGGAGGCCAAAGTGAGCAGGTTGCATGAGCTCAGGAGTTTGAGCTCCTGAGACCAGCCTGGGCAAAATGACAAAACTGTGTCTCTGCAAAATAACAGTAATTTGCCGGCATGGTGGCATGCACTGTAGGCCAGCCTACTTAGGAGGCTGTGGTAGGAGAATTACCTGCGCCCAGGAGGTCAAGGCTGCAGTGAGCTGTGATTGCTGTGGGACTACATTCCACTCTGGGCGACAGAGCAAAACCTTGTCTCACAACAATAAAAGCCTCTGTAAGCATTAATCTCATTGCTTTGAATATGTTTTCCTGTTGCTCAGGGTCAGACCATGCAAGTCTTTGCTAATGTTTTAAAGAATCAAATGTTACTTTTTTGTTACAGTGTCAGTTCACTTCAAAATAGTATTTTGTTTTTTAATGTTTACTTGTTTATCTCTTTCTGCCAAGGGCTCTGAAGAGCCAAATCTAGTCCTTCTTGAGAGCCAGACAGTGGGGAAAGGATGTAGGAATGGCCTGTATCCACTGGCACTTATGGGTGTAGCTGCGGAAGGCTAATTTTGTCAACTGACCTCTGATTTTGGGACTCCATAGTTTGTTTCTGAGGCTAAGTATCACATAAAAAATAATTATTATTTTGTGGTTACTGATGAGGGGTGTGGGCTGAGGCCTGGAGGACTAAATGGAAAGGAGAGTTCTGGAATGAAATAAAAAATTATCTCAGTGATTTTGTGTAACATTAGTTTAGATAAAACTACTTGGTTTTCATTATTATTTTGCTTTTGTATAAATAGCAAAATGCTTTTGTATAAATATTTCTTCTAAAAGACCTTGGAAGATGTGGTAACTTGTGTCAGTACAAATTGCTTTTCATAGAGAATGTATTTAAGAAAGGAAACTCCTTCAAGTAAATTATGTATTTAAAAAAAAAGTTTTTATTCTGTGTTCTGCACATTATTATGTACTTGGAATTCATGACTACTTTACACATGGTTCATTTACATTGCATTTGAAAGCCCTCCTTAATGAATAATTGATAAGTAAGTGATTGATACATTCTCCCACCTGACAATCACACATGCCAGTGCATTGCCCTCTATTTTCCTGGACTATCTCCAAAAAATGTTTGAAACTTTCCCTAGCAAACATCATTCATAAATCATAACAGATGAGAAGATATTCCCTAGCAAAATCGTAATTGATGAAAGATACTCTGTTTCCACAAACTGAGTGAATGATCACCCTGTGAATGTCCCCCACCCCCGTGAATGCCCCTGTTTTCCTTGATAGTTCATAAACTACTTCCAGATCTGTGATAGAAAGTATAGTTCAAACTTAAGTAGTTAGATTTGAATATTGAAAGTGTTTTAATCCTCAGGTGGTAAAGGGATTTTCAAGTCTAGAGTATTTGTATACTGTAGTTTATTTATAGGAAAAAGTAACCTTTTTGTTTAATAAGTGGACAATTATTACTCTAGATCTCAAAGAACAAAGCATTTATTTTACCTGAATGGTTAAAGTACCCATGGGTACTTTGTGTCTTATCTCCTACTAAGCTGGATAATACTAAGTTTATTGTAATAAGATATGTAAAACTCAGTTTGAAGCCTAACTCCAATTTTTGGTGCAATATAAAGGGATATTTACCATGTTAGAAAATATGATGACGCAATATTTTGTGTTTGAATATATGTTGTAAATATGTTAATGTTTGTCTGGATCACCAGTGTGTTTTCTGCACAGGGCACAGGCACAGTCATTCCTTGAGCCATGGTTTTTCCCTCTAATACTTTCTAAGCTTTGAGGTATGATGTATAAATGATAAAATGTATATATTTAGGGATATAATTTGATGAGCTTTGAATGTAGACAAATGGATATTCATGTAACCCGGATTCTCATTAATACTTAGAAGATTTTCTTGACCTTAGAAAGTAGTGTAATATTTCAGGTATTTCTAATTCTAAGAGCAGCAGAGATACATCGATTGATGATCACAGGAAACCTTAGTTTAATTTATCAGGTGCTTGCCAGATGAAAGTATAAAGACAGATGTATTATAACTAATAATTAGTAATTGTTGAGATTCCACTCTGTACCATGTAATCTTTAACCCCTGGAATAGATCCACTATTAAGAAACAAATGTAGGTGCGCCATGGCACATACCTGTAATTCCAGCACTTTGGGAGGCCAAGGTGAGAGGATTACCTGAACTGAGGAGTTCAAGACCAGCCTGGCCAACATGAAACCCTATCTCTGCTAAAAATACAAAAATTAGCTGGGCATGGTGGTGCGTGCCTAGAGTTCCAGCTACTCAGGAGGCTGAGGCAGGAGAATTTCTTGAGCCCAGGAGGCAGAGGCTGCAGTGGGCTGAAATTGTGCCACTGCACTCCAACCTGGGCAACAGAGCAAGACCCTATATTAAAAACAAACAACAAAACCAAACAAATGTTATCATGGCCGCGTAATGATGTTTTGGGTAAGGATAGACTGTGTATACAACGGTGGTCCCATAATATTATAATGGAGCTGAAAAGTTTCTACCGTCTGTCATAACTTTGCAGCATAACACGTTCTCATGTGTTTGTGGTGATGCTGGTGTTAAAAACTATGGCACTGCCCATTTTATAAAAGTGTGGCACATGTAATTATGTGCCATATATAATACTTGATAGTGATAATAAATGACTATGTTGCTGGCTTATGTATTTACTATATTACACTTTTATGATTCAGTACACTCCTTCTACTTATTAAAAAAAATAAAGTTGGCCAGGTACAGTGGCTCATGCCTATAATCCCAGCACTTTGGGAGCTTGAGGTAGGAGGATTGATACAGGAGTTCGAGACCAATCTGAATAGCATAACGAGACCCTGTCTCTGCAAAAAAATAAAAAAATAGTCGAGTGGAGTAACACACATCTGTAGTCCCGGCTACTCAGGAGGCTGAGGTGGGAGGATAGCTTGAGCCCAGGAGTTTGAGGCTTATATGGACTATGATCCCACTACTGCACTTCAGTCAGGGCAACAAAGGAAGATCCAGTCTCAAAAAAATAAATAAATAAAAATAATAAATAAAAAAATTAGCTGTAAGACAGCCTCAGGTAGCTCCTCCAGGAGATACTCCAGAGGAAGGCATCGTTATCAGAGGAGATGACAGCTCTGTGCCTTTATTGGCCCTGAATTCTTTCCGGTGAGATGCTGTATAGAGGTGGAAGACAGTGATATTCATGATCCTGACCCCATGTAGCCGTAGACTAATGTGTGTGTTTGTGTGTTCGTTAACAAAAAGTTTAAAAAGTAAAAAAAAAAAATTAAAAATATTTCAAAGCTTATAGAATAAGGTTATAGAAAAGGAAATGTTTTTCTACCACTGAATAATGTGTTAGTGTTTTAAGTTTAAGTATTATTACAAGAGTCAGAAGGTTAAAAAGAGTTTATAAAGTAAAAAAGTTGCAATAAGCTAAGATTATTACTGAAGAACGACAAACTTTTTGATAAATGCAGTGTAGCCTAAGTGTGCAGTGTTGGTAAATTCTGTGGTAGACTACAGTAGGTGTTCTAGGCCTTCTCATTCACTTGCCACCTGCTCATTCACCGCGAACAACTTCTAGTCCCGCAGGCTCCGTTCACGGTAAGTGCCCTACATCGGCTTACCGTTTTTATCTTTGATACCTTTTTTTTCTTCAAGAGACAAGGTCATACTGTGTCACCCAGGGTGGAATGCAGTGATGCGATCATGGCTCACTGTAGCCTCGAACTCCTGGGCTCAAACAATTCTCTCGCCTCAGCCTGCTGAGTAGCTATGACTATGGTTGTGTACCAACATGCTGGGCTCATTTTTTAAGTTTTCCTAGAGTTGGGATCTCGCCAAGTTGCCCAGGCTGGTCTCAAACTCCTGGCCCCAAGCAATCCTTTCACCTTGGCCTCCCAAAGCATTGGAATTATAGGCATGAGCCACCATGCCCAACCTTATACTGTATTTTTATTGTACCTCTTCTGTGTTTAGAGAAGTTTAGATACATAAAAGCCTACCATTGTATTCAGTTGCCTGCAGTATTCACCATAGTAACATGCTGTACAGGTATGTAGCCTAGGAGCAATAGGCAACATCATACAGCCCAGGTGTGTAGTAGTCTGTATCATCTAGGTTTGCATTAGTCTGCGCTGTGATCCCGACACAAAGATAAAATCACCTAACAGGGAATTTCTTAGCAAGTGTCTCTGTTGTTAAGAACACATGACAGTATTCCAGTCCTCTCAGGTATAAGCTCTTGACCAGTGATGACACCTGCATTCCCGACCCCCATCCCCCTGAAAAAAGTGATCTAAAATGTTAAGATTTAAAGCAAAAGGATATGCAAAGGTGAATCAGACAAATTAAAATTGAAATTAAGACGGGATTATATTAATGTCATATAAAAATAATTTAAGCAAAAAGCAATAAATAGAATAAACTTGATATCTTTTATAAAAGAAATACACCTTTTTTTCAATTGATTGTACACAGACAACATTGGTTCTACCTCACGCAGTACTTGGGAACAAAGAAACTTTACTAGACCAAAGTAGAAATCAAAACTACTTAGAAAATTAGAATAGAGAACTATAACACGTACAGAAAGGGAAAAAAGTTATACTCAGAAATTTATAATCTTAAAACAGTAATTTGTAGACTATGAAACCATAAAAATTACTTGGTATATTCTCTGGAGTTTTAAAAAGAGAAACCATAGAAAATAATCTTCTGGTTTAAAAAAATATGTATCAGAGGGTTGTTTGGAAAATAACATGAATTTTGCAAATAAAAAACTGAAAAGTTCTATAATACAGTAGTGAGAGGCCATAAGTACTGCAAGAATGTACAAAGAAATCTGTAAACTTTAAGAAATACAGAAGATTAGTTGGAAAGGCATATGTTTGTAGATGATAAGGCTGAGCATTATAAGTTGTTAGTCTTTATTGACTACAGTTTTTGAAATCGCTTTTTCAGATAAATTTTTAGCATTCATTTGGAAGAATGAAAGGTAATGGTGAAATGCCATTTGGCAAAAATTAAAAGGAAATGTTATTGCTCAAATCTTAGGAAGAGTTTAAGGCCGGCAATCTCATATTACTACTGTTTTTGTGTAAATTGATTTATATTTTGAGACAAGCAAATTTAGAAATATTTATCAAGAGTCGGAAATTACTCATAGTATAATTTCTAAGTAGGCCAATGAAAAAAGAAAAATTAAAATTAAGAAAAAATTGTTCATAATGATCCTTGTTTGTTGAAACTAGTAATTGTACTTTTTTAATAGCAAAAAACCAAACACAAAATACCTAAGCAGTGTGGGAGTGGTTAAATGAATTATAAATAAATGTAAAGAGAAGTTACATGTAAGCATTAGGCATATTTAGTAATATGGAAAATATGCTGCAATATTAGTTGGATTAAATAACATGTAATATATATAACATTAGTCTGATATTTTTAATTGGGCATATTTCTGGGAGGGGGAGAAAATCAGTGTGATAATTCTTGATTTTAGGTTAACGAAAAATATGTCATTTAGTTATTGTTTTTGACAATCAGGAAATAACACCAAAATTATTTTTTCTTAAGTTGTACTATATCATATTCCCTTTTTCTCTTTTGCATTATTCTATGGTTTCTGTATTTTCTATAATGATCAAAAACCAAGGACGATGCAGACTCAAAATTAAACTGTAACACATTCTGGTTTTGTGACCGAAACTTTAAAATCAAAATTATTTCCATAATCTATGAAAAATGAGTTTATTGGTACGTTTTAGACCTAAGATTTCTTGCTGTATCCTTTTTTAAAAAAACTATTTTATTTTTGAGGCAGAGTCTTGCTCTGTTGCCGAGGCTGTGAAGTGCAGTGGCACAATCTTGGCTGTCTGCAACCTTCACCTCCTGGTTCAAGCAATTCTCCCGCCTCAGCTTCCCAAGTAGCTGGTATTAAAGGCATATGCCACAATGCCCAGCTAATTTTTGTGGTTTTAGTAGAGATGGGGTTATACCATGTTGGTCAGGCTGGTCTTGAACTCCTGACCTCAGGTGATCCACCTGCCTTGGCCAACTGCTGGGATTACAGTCCTTGCTGTAGCTCTAGAGCTGGAACTCGAACTTGAGACTCCTAGTGCTGTCCATTGTTATTTTGCCCCTGAAGCATCTTTTTTTACCTGTTGTCTGAGACAAGCAAGAGCATTTTGGTGACAAATCTAGGACTTCTATTTACTAGTCCAGGAACATTACTTTGGTTTTAGATTTTAAGCTTGCCCTTTTCATATATATTGTGAGAGGTTTTTTTTTTTTTTTTGTGGTTTTGTGTGTATGTGTTTGTGTGTGTGAGTTTTCTTTTTAAAGAAAGAAAGTCTTTTGCCCTGTAACTGACTTTCAGTCATTTTCCTTCTCTTTATTTGTTAAATTAACTTTGGTGTTTTTCCTTCTGATTTACAATTTCTGACCCCATCTTCCATCTTGTCATTTACAGAATGGACAATAAACATGAACTTACCCATGACTCCTGTGCCTTGGCATCTGTCTTTTGCAGAGTGCATGGATTGCTATCCAACTTAATTAGTCTGTCGGTGTTAAATTTGTGTAGGTGGAGCGGATGTAGAGAAGGACACACAAGCTTTTGAAAAACCCAGGATTTCTAAGGAATTCAAATGAAGTGGAGACTTCTTTTCATATTAAAGCAATGTAAAATGACAGAAAGAATTATAGGTATAAAATTATATATTACCAACTGCAAATTTAATTGGACTACAGTACATAGCAAGTGATGTTGAACGTCCTACCCTGAAAGAACCTTGTCTTGCAAGTATAGGATAGAATTGGAACACAGGGGCCTTTTACACTGACATTGTATAGGTGTCATTTGTTTCACTGAACACTCCTTTCTAAAGCTGGCCAGAGCATAATGGCAGCAAGGTAGACTTGTCGGAACAATATACATGACTTTTAGACCCAAGCTGGTAGACTGCTTGACGTGATTCCTATGGGTGCAGTGAATTTTTGTGTGTACACAAAGGAATGACGTTTAATACTTCTCAGCAGTGTACTATGGTTTATTTCCCTCTAACAGTGAGAAAGAACCATTCCAAAGAAATAGCAGTTATAAAGTACCACAGCTTGTGAACTTTCTTCATTCTTTTTAATTCCCAGGAATGTGTGACAGGATAGAAGGTTTGGTCCCTTTTGGGTATGTGCAGCCAAATTTTCTTCACAGATTTTGCTTCTACCTTCTTCACAAAAGTGAAATAATGCTTTTCCTATGTTGTTAAAAATATATTTAAAAATCAGTATTTTGTGTAGTGCTTTTCATTATTTTGGAGGCATTTTTGTCTTAACATGGAGACAAAAACCTGTGACTTCCTCCCTGAAATTCTTTCTACCCTTACATGGCTGAATCTGGTAGAGGTTCATTCATTTTTCCCATCCTTATGGAAATGCACATGTAATTACATGAAGGTGCTATCTGTATATGCTTTTACTGGCTTTTGAAACATTTTATAGCTTTTACTATGTGTCACATGCTATTGTATTTATGTTACATTGATTATTTAATATTTAACACATATCCATGAGGTTTACTGTTAAGATTTTATGGCTCAGAGAGAATTTTGTCAAGATCACATAGTGACTAAGTTGCAGAGTAAACTCAAGCAGTCTGGTTTCATAACGCAACTATCTGACCACTGCATTTTGTCTACTTAAAGGAACATGCTTAGAGAATATTGGAGTGCCTTGCTTAAAAATGACTGAAGGACAGATAACCCAGTTTATAAAAGGGCAAAGAAGTCGAATAGACTTTTCTCCAAAGAAGATACACAAATGACCAACAAGCACATGAAAAGATGTATTCGTCATTAAGGAAATGCAGATCAAGACCACAGTGAGGCTGGGTGCAGTGGCTCACGCCTGTAATCTCAGCAGTTTGGCCGGCTGAGGCGGGAGGATCACCTGAGGTCAGGAGTTTGAGAATAGCCTGGCCAACATGGTGAAACCCCATCTCTACGAAAACCTCAAAAATTAGCTGGGCCTGGTGGTGGGCACCTGTAATCCCAGCTAGTCTGGAGGTTGAGGCAGTAGAATCACTTGAACCCAGGAGACGAGGTTGCAGTGAGATCCTGTCACTGAAGTCCAGCCTGGGCAACATAGTGAGAGTCCGACTCAAAAAGAAAAAAGAAAAAACCACAGTGAGGTTCAACTTCACATTTACTATTGATGAAATGTAATAGGATGTCTCTGACCAGTAAAATGGAAAATAGTACGGATGTGAAGAAATTGGAACCCTTGTACATTTCCGATAGGAATGTAAAATGTAGCCACTGTGGAATACACTTCCTTAGAAAGTTGTAAGACCCAGGAATTCCACTCCCATGTACACACACAAAATAATTGAAAACTGGTACTTAAACTCATATACACGTATTATAAATAGTAGCAGTATTTCCAGTTGTGAAAAGGTAGCAACAGACAAAATGCTCGTTGTTGGGTGAATGAATAAACCAATTGTGATCTATCCATACGACTGAATATCATTCAGCCGTAAAATGAATGAAGTACCCATCCATGCTCCAACGTGGATGAACCCAGAATACATTATGCTTAATGAAGGAAGCCAGACACAAGAGGTCACATGCTGTATGATTCCATTTTTATGAAGCGTTCAAAATAGATAAATCCCTAGAGACAGAATGCAGATTGATGTTTGCCAGGGATTGTGGGAAGGGGGATCCGAGAGGAGCTGCTTTCAGTGGGTACAGAGTTATCCTCTGGAATGATGGAAATGTTTTTGATCTGGATACATTGGTGGTCGGGTGTCATTGTGAATGCAGTAAATGTTACTGAATTGTTCTTTTAAAAGTAGTTAATTTTATGTTTCACCTCAAAAACAAAACTATAATGACTAAGTTACCCTGTGGCTTCTAGCTGTCAGGTACCACCATCAGTTGCTTTTATGGAGCACGTATTTCCATGTTATTGGGCCAATAGCAAGTTAAACAGCGTCATAGGCAAACATTATCTTCAGTACTTTGCATATGCACAAGCACAATGACTAACATGGTTCCCAGACTCTAGCAACCAACAACCTTTAAGAATTAACAGGGGAACAGACAAAATATGAAGGCTGTATGTTGATTTAGCAGACAGTCAGTAAATAACGGGCTTATATTTTGGTTATGCCAACAGATAAGATGCTTTTTCACACAGTGCATAGGGTGTTACCAGACTTACATGCGTGTTCAGGCAGCATGATGTTATCCTCCTGCTAATTAGGTTAGGTTTCAGCCATGCATACTGGAACAAATGATTCAGGAGAGGGAAATGCATCTGAAAGAACCCTGTACAAATATGCACCTTTTTTTCTTTAGGAATGTGAAGGGAAAATGCCAGTGTGTGGCCTGGTGCAGCCTGTGTCCAGAGGATTTTTCTAGTTCAGTATGGACTTTTGGTGTTCTCAGATTACTTTCCAAGTTGCCCAGAAGCATTATATGTACACTGCATTATATCCTTGAGGAGTTGCAAGAAAACAGATAGTACTTTTCTTAAATAAATAAATAATCAAAATACAAAAGGGAAACCTAGCACACAGTGCAGTAAAGCAGTTTACCTGATGTTAGGTAACTGGGGTGTGGGTCGCTGGAGATGACCCTTCTTGACCTAAATTCCTGACCTCTTCCATTCAAATGTGTACATGTAGATCCATTTACTTCTATACAGCCCTCTTAAGTTACTGAAGTTATTGATTCAGTAATGTCTGCATTTCCAGGACTCCCTCTCCCCCTAACTTAGACTGATAAGTAGAAAGTTTTACTTCAAAATGTGTGAATTATTGTTACCCAAGTATTTCTTTATTGTCTCATTGTAAAAAATTCACATATAGTTCTGTAAGTAACTTTAACAATCAAATAAGCCACCTTCTCCACTCCCCGACCTCTTCACTTTTACCGTTTGTCCACTAAGCTCACCTTAAAAACCTGTGACTGGTATCTGGTGGCCTCTTGAATTGCACAAAATCTTGCCTGAGAATTTTCCTGGCCTGAGGCTATAAGGTAGGAGCTTCTTTGAACTTTTATCCCTTCACCTCTTTTCACCCCTCAAAGCATCAGCAAACCTTCCTCTTTCTGTCCGAAAATCCCCAAAGGAAAGGATATCTCTTCCTGCTTTCTAGAGCTCACTCTTGTATTATTTTATGGACCTCACTCTACTAGTTATCTAGTCTCAATTATTTTCACTTTTTTAGCCTTTGAATGTGGCTTCATGTCTTCTGTCTTAGGATGGAAGAAAGGGAGGGAGGGGGAAAGAAAGAAAGAATGCATTTGTTCCACCTCTTTCTCTAAGTATCTTCGAATCATCTCTCCTTTCACAATTACAAGTGAAATTATTTACATTTTAATCTTCACTTTCTTGTCACTTCCACTGTAGTTTGGCAGCCATGTCCATAACTCAGTTGAACCTGCTCTAGTTGAGATCAGCAACAATCTCCATGTTGCTCAATCCTCTGCATACTCTAACTGCACGTGTCCTATGGACAGCTCCCTTTCTGGAACACTTTTCCCTGCGCTTCGGTGATACTACACTCTCTCAGTGTTCTTCCTGCACTCCTGTCTTCCATATCGATGGGGTTCTTTCCCCACCATCTTTGTTGTCTACACACTGTCTGGGTTACCTTGCGGATTCCTGCAGCTTCATCTGCTGTCTCTATGTGGCTGACACCCAAAGTTAGCTTGTGTTTTAACCTTTGTATACTTCTAGCAGCCAGCGTGGAACCTGCTGCACAGCAGTAGCCTATGTTCAGTAAATGAGTGGACTGATAAATGGATGTTTTCTAGGATTGATACTCTTCCCCAAATCTTTTATTATTATTGTTTGTCACCCATCCCAAGCATATGAACTCCATGTGAGCAGAGACATTGTCAGTCTTATTTAGGACAATGTGCCTTGGCACATGGAACACACATCCAGTATGAGCAAACAAACGAGTGACCCACCTGAAATATCCTGGCACCGGAAACTCTCTTTGGGCCTAGTTTCTTTGGCTACTCACATTCCCCCATCCATGTGTCGTGGGAAGAGGAAAGATTTAAGCATTAAGGATTTGGCTCACTGGGGCTGGTCCTGCTGATTTGGAAATACCAGATCTCTAAGGCATTCCATCACCTCCTGAGAGAAACCTTATTTTTACACACCTCCTTTTCTCTCACCTGGGATCACAGGTCAACCCCTTTTCAAGTTGGGAGAAACCAGCTAAACATTTTGTGTTTTAATTTAAATTTTGTGATACGAGTTGACTCTGCTAGGGTTGGGGTAGAAGAGGAAACCCAGCAGAGAACTTGAACTAACTCAAGATAGTGCCTTCTGTCCTGAATATTCCTTTTATTAGGGTGTTGCCAGATCTCTGAGCGTTTGGTCTTCCATTCTTGGAGATTTTGACTTTCCTCCAAGTCTCTACCAGTGTTCTTCTGCCCAAGGTCCCAAAGTGTGGCCAGTTGTGACTCCCCTGAGCCCTCTGCTGCAACACTGCAGGGAGCACACTCAGTTGTATGCACTGTGGCTGATAGCATCCAGGTCTCGTAAGCATTTTCCTTCTATCTCATTGCCTATTTCCGGCTTCTTTTTAATTGTACTTGTCCTTTTATAAAGTGACAGCAGCTAAATTCATTTATCAGGGTGGTCACATGCTCTTTTAAAGAGCATCTAAATTAATAAACATTGAGTACAGAAACTTAATCTGAATTGTGTTTTTATTGAGAGCACTCTAATTAAACACAGGCTGGGAAGAAAAAAAATCAACCACACCCTGATGCCTCTTGCAAAATCTGATCTGTTCCAAGGTTAGCAGGGCAGAGTCCTGATTGCCTTTATTTCTAAGTTCAGAAGAATGCAGACAGATGAAGATTAGAATGGCCTCTTAGTGAATATCCGTAAGCCTATAAAAGAAAAGTATATATTGGTTGAAGAGCAATAAAATTTCAATCTATTTCATGAATGCTTAGCAGTGTTCTAAAGACATGAACATATTGCTGTGTTTCAGTGAGCTACACTCTTACCACTTGATATGCTTAATTATTTTCAAGGTCATTTCTTTTATAAAATCAAGGCAAGCTGGAAAAATGTCAAGCGGCCTACAGTATGGAATGAACTATTTTCATTGTCATTTTATAGTCATATATAGTTGTGGTTTTGAGTTTACTAGTTACAACCAGTCACTGAGTATAAGAGTCACAGTAAATTATATTAGGAACATGGCATCCTTCATCTCTTCAGCCATTAATGTTCCAAGGATATTTTCAAATGAAAGAATTATAAAAATTAATTGATGTGTTCTGGGAATATGCATATTTACATGTTTAGGCTAACAGTACAGATGAAGGTGATTAAATGTGCAAGAGGTAGCTCCAATTAGAGAAATGTCATCGAGGCATACTGCTGAAGGGATTACCTACGTACTTAGCCTTTAAGCCACTTAGAATATATATGAAGCTGGTTGTGCTCTACCATTTCAGCTGAAAATAGTTTTCCCTCACATGAAGCAAATATTTAGTAATAAGTGAGGTAAGTCTGAGTTGTTCATTATTCACGTATATGGTATAGTTGAAATCCTGACCGTACCGCTAGTCTCTGTACATCCGAATAACCCTCACATTGTATGGTGCTTAAAGGTTTGAGGTGATACTTAAGTGCGTATTGTAACTAAGAAATATGATCGTTAAGTTTCGGATTGTTGCTGCCACCAGCTGTTAGGAAGCGCTGGTTATTTTGTAATGATGCCTGAAAACCGTGGACTCCACAGTATTATGAAATTTGGATTTAGGAGTAACACAGACAAAAATTCCAGATTCTTAAAAAGAGGAGATAAATGATTCAAGAACATGGGTAGCAATTCTGTTAGTTTAAAAATAATTACTATGACTTTCGTGGCAGGAGAGTTCAGATGAGTTGGCTGCAGTCTTCAGAAATACTTCTTTATGTAGTGTCAAGTTATGTTGTCCCTGAGACGCATTCCACTTGACACTTCTGCCTGGCTCTGACAGGCTTCTTTTCCCAGAAACATCCCCCACATATGCTTATTCTTGTTAGCTTAACTAGTTCTAGAATGTTCTTTTAGGGTAATTGAGGTAAGACTCTCTCCTCACTTAGCCAACTTGGAGCTGCTGGCTCTTCAGTGAATGATCATGGGTGGTTACTTACTTCAGTCTTTCTCACTTTAGATGCATTGCTCCCGCAGATTTGGGTTGTGTAGCAGTCCTTCTCTGACAGATTCACCAAGAAACTAATGTTGCTTAGCCAGCCAGGTACACGTCAGCATTCTTTCACCACGCTTACTGAACTTGCAGCTCTGCCACGCTGTCCTCTTCTGTTCCTGCAAGCTGGCACCCAGGCTGTGATCTGTGTGATACGTATTTTACCCTCCTGCAGCAAATACACATGTACTATTGCCTGGCAAACTCCTACTTATAGGACTTTTTGGCTTGAAGACTGCTATTGGCTTAACTAGTGAAGAGTAATATGAAGGTCTGGATAGAGGCCAGAAGAGTCTTAGCTGTGCAGTAAAGGAAGTATTAGGATTAGGGAGGACGTACTCCTGCCTTTCGTTTGAAATATACTCTCATTGGGCAGACCTGTATTTGATTCTTTGTTGCAGGTTTACTGTTGGCTCTGTGGGTACATCTGTTTGGGGAGATAGTAAATTAATGATTCCAATAGAGCATGATGTGCCAAGGTAGAGGCATAGACAAAGGGCTGAGAACATAAAGGAGCCATCTAAATCAAAAGTGGAGACCAGAGACAGCCTGGAGAAACAATGCCTGAATTGCTTTCTGAAAAACTCATAAAAGATAATCGAATGAACTTTGGGAGGCTGAGGCGGGTAGATCACGAGGTCAAGATATCGAGACCATCCTGGTCAACATGGTGAAACCCCATCTCTACTAAAAATACAGAAGATTAGCTAGGCATGGTGGTGCGCGCCTATAGTCCCAGCTACTCGGGAGGCTGAGGCAGGAGAATTGCTTGAACCCAGAAGGCGGAGGTTGTGGTGAGCCGAGATCATGCCATTGCACTCCAGTCTGGGTAACAACAGCAAAACTCCATCTCAAAAAACAAAAACAAAAAGATAATCGTATGAAAATGGTTTCAACCTGAAAGAGAGGACACCTGAAATGGAGGGAATAGCATGTGTAAAGAGGGAACGCAATGTAACAGCTTAGCACCTAGAAAAAAGTGTAAGTCACTCAGTCTTCAATGAGTTTGGAGTTCATGCCGAAAGCCACAGGGCCCCAGAAAAGAAACTTCTTGGGAAAGTAGGCCTTTATAACTACAATGAAGACAGTCTGTCATGCCTGGAGGCCTGTGGTTGAACTATGCCAGGCGTACCATGCTGCATTTTCATTTGAAGAGGGCTCTGCTTTGATGTGCAGGGTGGAGTGGGGTGGTGCTGCAAGTGAGCAAGGAGAATGAGCTTTACCTGGAGCCACTGCTAGACACCTGGCGTGTCTGATGCTACAGTCTCACAGGCCCAGCCTGCACGGTAGTATCGTTCAGGGCAAGAGGAGTAAGCAAACAGCCCCACCGTCTGCCTGCTACTGTCCTGGGGAATATCGGAGGAGCTCAGCCAGGTCCCATGGGGCTCTTTTTTTTTTTTTTTTTTTTTTTTTTTGAGGCGGAGTTTCACTCTTGTTACCCAGGCTGGAGTGCAATGGCGCGATCTCGGCTCACCGCAACCTCCGCCTCCTGGGTTCAGGCAATTCTCCTGCTTCAGCCTCCCGAGTAGCTGGGATTACAGGCACGCGCCACCATGCCCAGCTAATTTTTGTATCTTTAGTAGAGACGGTGTTTCACCATTTTGACC
>CM052666.1:42445847-42471408 GCA_028533165.1 Leontopithecus rosalia | reverse complement strand
CTGACCTCGTGATCCACCCGCCTCGGCCTCCCAAAGTGCTGGGATTACAGGCTTGAGCCACCGCGCCCGGCCCGGGGCTCTTTTACATTCACCATCTCTGTTGATTCTTCCCAGATTGAAAGTAATGGTTTATCCTGGGTGTGATCTCAAAGTATTTCTCCAGTGCTTGCTGACAGGAGTCACCCACAGAATCCTCACTCACTGCTGTCTCCCGTGTGAGAGCCTGGCATCAGTTCTGTGTCAGGAATTTGGCAGTACTGTTGCTGGTGATGTGGAAATCCTGGGAGACGGCCTGTGAGGTTAGCCCCAGCCATCTTCATAGCTCCCTGCCTTTCTCACTTTTCCTACACCTCTTTATTCTCTGATTCCTCGGGAAACTCAATTACCTTTCCTTCATTGTGCAGAGCAATTTAACTCTCAAACATCCTTAGGCACTGGGCCCACCTTTGCAAATTCAGAAGCTCATCAATGTTTCAGCACTGAAGAACTGGCAGGAGCTTTGACATTTCAGTCTTGTCTTTTCTCCCTCCCTAGGTATCCCCAGTGAGAAGGAGCAGTATCGAGGTTTATTTTCCCACTAATGGGAATTCTCACACCCCATACCTCAGCATCAGATGAACATAGTCATTTTCAGTTTTAATATCTTTTTCTTCTACGCATATTAGGTAGGTGAAGAAGCACATGCAGTTCTCTCTAGAACTTTGAAATAAATGAAAATATTAGAACAAATAAACACTTCTGATAAATGTCAGTGAATAGGACAGTAGGTAATAAGCGGAATGGATCTGGAAGAATGAATTATGTCAGCTCATGCTCAGAGCCATATTGTTAAAGCACAGATTTGAAGACAGCAGGAATGTCACAGGGTTTACAGGCGTGAATTTAGGAGTCAGATCAAGCAGAGTTGTAATCGTGTCTCCTCTCATTCCTAAGCTGTGAATTTAGGTGAGTCAGCTTAACCTACTGAGTTTACTTCATTATTTGTAAAATAAAGGTAATACCCAAAGGAAAAGTGGTGCACTCCTATAATCCCAGCTCCTTAGGAGGCTGAGGCAGGAAGATCTCTTAGGCCTAGTAGTTTGAGACCAGCCTGGGCAGCATAGCAAGACCACGTTACGCGGAGGGAAAAATAAAATACCCGCCCTGCTCTAGGCCCTGGTGAGCCCTCAGCGCTGTGGCTCCCATTTCACTCACAGTCTTCCTGAGCTGTGCTCCCCTTGTGTTCCCTGCACTCCTGCACCCTGTTCTTCTGTTTTACAGGCCAGACCTGTTACCCTAGGAAGGACTGCACTTGCATTGCCCTGCCTCGGGTGCTTCAGCAGACATGGCTTATCATAGGACAGTGCCCATTCTTGCTTTCTTCCTACTAACAGAGTTTCATTTTTTTTTGTTCTGGGGCAACAAAAGGCCCATCCATGCCAGTTAAAAGCAAGAAACTTCCTTAACTTTACTGTATCTGCGGGACAGTCGAGAGCAGATGTGTGTGAACATTTATGGACAGGGCTTCTGGGAAGCTGCTGTTTGCTGACAGGAAGGGATGACTAGGCTGGCTGCGCACCCTTCAGCCTCCCCCATTCTTCATCACTGAAAGGCTGAGTTACTGCTCAGTAGTACAGTGGCCGTCTGGCGAGCTGCACACCAGGGTGGGGGGCAGGGCAAAGAAAAAGGCATAAGGAGCTTGGCTCCCTAATGGCACTGTGGGACTCCAGTGAGAAAAAGAACCCCTTCTTTAGGTAAATCATTTTATTTGGTATTCTTCTGAAAGCAGTGAATTTAATTCTGGCTGTTACCTGTGTTTTCCCCCCAGCACTTTAAAAAACCTTTTTTAGTGTTTGGCTGTCTCATCCTTCAGGACTCCATTGAATGTGACTGCCTCAAAGATGCCTTCTCTGGTCATTCCTTCTAAAGTAGCGCTTCCTTCCACACTCCTGTGGCATTCTGTTTTATTACCACCACATTATCAACATTAGCTGAAAATGTCTTCTTATTTATTTACTTCTCAGTACAGTGTACCTCACTCTGGGTAGAATTAAGCTCAATTAGAATAAAGACCTCATATGTCTTGTTCATCGCTCTAGCTGTACTGAGAACTATGCTGATAGAAAGCAGGTGCTCAGCAAATGTTTCTTAAATGCGTACAAAACGTGTTATCTACATGAAAGAGCAACTTTTGCATTCAATCAGTAGTTTTGTCAGGGAGAGGAAAATGAAAGTGGAATTCATGGTGTTGGAGTGATTACATACCTTTATATTTTTATATTCTGGTTTGTGTGTGTATGTGTAATTCACATTAATAAATTGAGCACTTATGTGCTAGGAATTCTAAGCACTGCCTACCTTTTCATATTATTCAGTAAATAGTTTTATAAAAAGAGTAAATATAAAATCGTATGCTTTGCCAGGTAGTTCTTAAAAAAAAAAGCCAAATTCCTCTTTTAACCATTGTGTATTTATTTATTTATTTTAAAGTGTTTATTGAAAGTGAAACTTGAAACGTGTGGTAAACGTGCAAATAGAACTGCATTTTTCTCAGTAGAAAATGCTCTGTCACATACATCTTAGTGACTGTGTCAAAACCTACTATTTTACCTGCCAAGATGATCTTCTTTTGTTACTGTGCATTTCACAGGATGGAAGTACATAGAATGAAATTTTAGTGTCAGACACATCAATTATAAACCAACATAGCCAACATAGCTGTTTCATTTTTCACCAATGATGGAGAAAGAGAGTTGGGGGAAGAATGAGTCTATTTTTACCTTTAAGTAGCAGCGTTCAGTATAAGATGTTTTCACTTAGAAATCAGTCATACCCTCAGCTGTGGACCAGTGCAGGCTTTAATAATTCATTCTGAAACCTGCGCTTCCCTAGTTTGTGCTCCCTGGCTCTTTACTTATTTAGAGGTCTGTTTACTCCTGGGTTTGCACCTGCACTGTCCATTCAATCTGCTGTGCATAACCAGTGGGGAATAAGTCCATTAACTAGAATAATTGAAGCATTTCAGCTTCCTGCAAGCTTCAACCTGTTGGGGTCTGAGGCAACATATTTCTTTATAAAGCTCATCTTTCATCTGAACCACAGGTCTAGATCCTTAATACAGTGATCAGAAGCTTGCGATTCTGTGACACTTGAAAATTTGGAAGCCCCGTAATATTTGGTCTGGTCGGCAGATTCTCAAAGCAATTCCACTAGGGATTGATACAAGTGTGCTAGTCTCTTGTGTAATTAACCACAACAACAGACTGTAGCAGAATATAAAAGATGGAAGGGGCCGGGCACGGTGGCTCATGCCTGTCATCCCAGCACTTTGGGAGGCCGAGGCGGGTGGATCACGAGGTCAGGAGATCGAGACCATCCTGGTCAACATGGTGAAACCCCGTCTCTACTAAAAATACAAAAAATTAACTGGGCATGGTGGCCTGTGCCTGTAATCCCAGCTACTCAGGAGGCTGAGGCAGGAGAATTGCCTGAACCCAGGAGGCGGAGGTTGCGGTGAGCTGAGATCGCGCCATTGCACTCCAGCCTGGGTAATAAGAGCGAAAACTCCGTCTCAAAAAAAAAAAAAAATGGAAGCTGACCTATGGCACAAAAAGACAAAGCTTATTGTTGTGGCATCGAGGGACTTGATTCCTTTAGGACAGGCTATCCAGGTGATCTGATAATGGATATAGAGGAATTCTAGTATTGAATTAGGCCTTTTGCATCTGACAAAGAACATGATTAAAAGGAATGACTTGAGAGGGAATATCTGTTAGCATCTCTTAACTTGGTGATCTACACAGGATGCTGAGGGAGTGTGTCTTACATGTACTTCTCCTCCTGGGTCCTCGAGGGGCATGGTTTCAAATGCAGGGATTTCCTTTGAGTACCTTCTCCACGCCTCCATGGTGGAACCAGAGGGGTTTCAAATGTAAAATTCTTTGTCCGACTTTCCCAAGTGCGGGCCAGGTAGGGAAAGCCAGGTGGGGCTCCTTTGTCACAAAATCGCGCGGAAAGCTCTGGGAGAAGGCTGCTCTATAACTCAGAGTTGTGGACCAAGTAGCCAATCCGATATCAGAGTCAAAGATCAGTCACTCCAGAGGAAGTTTGAAAGAACTCCTCTCATTGCAGGAGAACATGAATGAGGCGGGAATAACTCAAGGATTAAAACTCCAGCTGCTCCTACCTATACGGATTCCTTCTCTGGGTCCCCTCCCATGACAGCGTGGGAGCAGTCTTCTTTCTCTCTCTGTCTAATAAATCGCTCTTCCGCAAAAGCGTTTGGGTCCACGATATTTATTCCATTGGCAAACTCACCATGCCTCCGGGGCCCCTTTCCCTATTCTTTGGAGTTAGAGAGGTGCAGAACCTCTTTGCAACTGGGAGCTGAATACGATCACCTGGTTACAATGCCTGACTGAATGAGAGCCTGCCTTTGGGAGGCTCATAAGTTCATAAGAAACAGAATTGCTGCTGTTTCTTAAACCAGGCAGTGTTTTGGTGAAGACCGTGGGCTCTGGGACAAAGGCCATTTGCTGGTTATTTTCTCTTGTCGAGTTAATGATTGCTGTGCTTCAGTTTTCTTGTCTGTAAACTGTGGGTAGCCAGACCTCGCTGAAGGACACTTGCCACAAGGCCAAAGCAGAAGCTACAAACAGAGGCAAAACAGTGGAAGCCCAGGATGCCCCAAAGGGACCGGTAAACATGTAGTGGTGCCAGGGGCAGCTCTCGTCCTTGTCCCAGACTTCACTAGGCACTAAGTAGAAAGCCCCTGCTGTTCCAAACAGATGTGAGGCACAGGTTTAAGCTTTGCATTCTGCATCTGACCTTTTCATCTTTGCCCTCATGTCTCCTAGCATCCCTTTCTTTGTGAATGGTGCCTACAGTGGTTTATCCAAACCAGACACCTGAATCATTCCAGGCTCCTTTGTGCCACCGCCTCCATGTTTCAGCAAATCACTAAATATGGTTTGTTCTACCTTTCTACCTGTGACTTCTGTTTTAGTCCAGGTAATTCTTAATCAGCCTTCAAATTCAGCTCAAATATGACCTCTTAAAGGAAAGCATTCTGTGACTCTCTGTTCCTCACTCCAAGTCGCCCCTTTTCTTTGCTTCCCCAAACATCTTGTGGCTATTTTACGAAACACAGCATTTCTTGCAACTGTTAATTGAGTTTCCTCCACTAGACTCCGAGCTCCTTTGGACAGAGATTGGGTCTTATTTGGTTTTATATTCCTAATGATTGACATAGTGCCTCACAAATAACAGGCTTTCAATGTTTATCGAAGGAACCAAAGAAACTAGGTTTTTGTGAGTTCACCTTGGATCATAAACATGATATAGAACATATTTTAATAGGGAAAATATGTTCTTGCCTTCCCAGTAACTCAGAGTTATAAGCTTTAGAGTAGTAGCAGATGTCATACTAAAAGATCCTTTCTTCAGAATCTAAATTATTTAAAAAACTTGATTTCATGTGAAGGTAAATTGCTTGTCTCTGACCTCATCAATATCCCTGTGGCAGGATATTAAAAAATCTTCACCTGGTTGTTTCACTTTTTGTTGCCCATTTCTGAAACAAAAATGGGGCAAAGAGCTCTCTGATGAAAAGTTGTTATTAGCTCCATTTACTAGAAATGATACATAGGCCCAAGAAAGTCTTTTTATGTTTAGTGAACACATAGTTAC
Organism: Leontopithecus rosalia; assembly: GCA_028533165.1. NCBI lineage: Eukaryota > Metazoa > Chordata > Mammalia > Primates > Cebidae > Leontopithecus > Leontopithecus rosalia. The sequence continues at coordinate 42,465,741 of CM052666.1, read as the reverse complement.
CAAGTTATCTATGTGAGCCAAAGGTTAACAGCCAAAGTAAAATTTCCAGACCTTAACATTAATTTAAAAAATTCTGTCCATCAAACTCCGTAACTCAAGATAAATGTGATTCTTAGATGTGGATTTTTTTGTGGGGCAGGGTGGAGATGTAGTCTCATTCTGTCGCCAGGCTGGAGTGCAGTGGCATGATCTTGGCTCACTGCAACCTCAGCCTCCAGGGTTCAAGTGATTATCTTGCCCCAGCTTCCTGAGTAGCCAGGACTACAGACTTGTGCCACTGCACTAGGCTAATTTTTTTTTTTTTTTGGTATTTTTAGTAGAGATGGGGTTTTCCTGTGTTGGCCAGGCTTGTCTTGAATTCCTGATCTCAAGTGATCCACCCTTCAGCCTCCCAAAGTGCTGGGATTACAGGCATGAGCCATTGTACCTGGCCAGATGTGTAGCTTTGGTGCTAACTATGAGCATCTTTAGGGCATGAAGCAGATGTCCACTTCTGTGTTGCCAGCATTTAGCACAATAAATATTTGGTAAAAGATGAACCAATAAGTGAATGATTGTATTTCCTTTTCAGCTTTCATGAGAAATTATGTGATGATCAGATTATTTGGTTTGATAGCTTTTTTATTATAAAGATAGTTTTTTATTATTATAGAGCAGAACTGATTGATGCTTGAAATTTTATATTTTTCTTTAATCAGAATATCTACAAACAATCAGAGGAGTATTCTTTTAGGTTGCTATTTTGAAACAAGAAAATTATGGAAATAAGGGATGAATATTATCTGCTTTATATTGGTTATGTCCTGAAAGAATTGGAGTCTGCTGTGGAGCAAAAGCTAATGATTAAGCAATACATTTTTTATTTTCAAAGAAATACCAGAATAATTGCTAGAATTATTATTAATAGTAACATTACTATTATTCATTATTAAATTTCTCATTTTCTTTCAGTCTCTTCATCAGGTGTGGCTTGTGTAGAGTAAGGGAGTTTGGGAGGCAAGAAAACTAATTCATAAATTCATTTTTTCTGTTTAATATGCTGTTTGTTTTGATGGTAACTCCATTTATTTCATACATTGTCATTATAATACAGTAATTAAGTGTGGGCAATGATAAACCAAGAGCGCTTTCTCTGTTGTGATGCTTCTTGTTGCAGAATTTCTGGGCTTTCATAGTTCAGGAAATCTTCCTACACAACTACTTTGAAAATTACAAAATGTTGGCTGGGCCTGGTGGCTCACACCTGTAATCCTAGGTCTTTGGGAGGCCAAGGCAGGCAGATCACAAGGTCAGGAGATTGAGACCATCCTGGCCAACACAGTGAAACCCCATCCCTACTAAAAATACAAAAAAAAGTTGGGCATGGTGGTGTGGGCCTGTAGTCTCAGCTACTCGGGAGGCTGAGGCAGGAGAATTGCTCAAACCTGGGAGGCGGAGGATGTAGTGAGCCGAGATCACGCCACTGCACTCCAGCCTGGGTGGCAGAGCGAGACTCCATCTCAAAAAAAGAAAATTACAAAATGTTAATTACTATCGTGTTGTTTTTAAAGGAAAGAGTGAAACACTGCATCTGAAAGTCTATTAAAAGAAACTAGGAGGGCTATTGGGTTCAATTTCTTTTCTTTTCTTTTTTTTGAGACCGAGTTTCGCTCTTGTTACCCAGGCTGGAGTGCAATGGCGCGATCTCGGCTCACCACAACCTCCGCCTCCCGGGTTCAGGCAATTCTCCTGCCTCAGCCTCCCGAGTAGCTGGGACTACAGGCATGCGCCACCATGCCCAGCTAATTTTTTGTATTTTTAGTAGAGATGGGGTTTCAACATGCTGACCAGGATGGTCTCGATCTCTTGACCTCGTGATCCACCTGCCTTTGCCTCCCAAAGTGCTGGGATGACAGGCGTGAGCCACCGCGCCCGGCTTTGGGTTCAATTTCTAATGGCCTAATAGTGTGTCTTGCACATCTTTCTGTGCCGTGAGAGGGGTAAAACATTGAAAACTTAAGCCCTGAAGCACCGTGCCAGTATAAACAGATTTCTCATTGGGCAAATTACTTACTTGGAGCTGCATGAAGTAGGATCAGCTAGAACTTTACGCCTTGTATATCTTACTGTGCCAAAGGTATCATTCACTTAGTAAGAGAAATCTTAACTTTTTACATAGTAGAGATAGAATCAGAGTGGATAGCACACTGAAGTCATTGTAACCTTCAAGGGTCTCGTTATCCCATTGATTCATTCAGTAAATATAGGCTAGGTACAGTACTGTATGCTTAGATATAGTCAAAACCATCAATCAAGATTGATTGATTGATTGATTGCCTTTTATAAACTTGCAGTCTAGTGAAGCCACGGTAATGTAGAAGAGAGAGTAATGCATGCTTGGGGGAGTAAACAGAAAGGATTATTCTTCTGCACTTTGCATTTAAGAGGTCATTGGAACCCAAAGCAAGGGTACATTTAGTGCTTAATGATGTCACAGTACATATTACGAAAGATTGGAAATTTGGGGAAATGGAGATGATAGCAAGTATAAAGAGTTTTTTCTAGCAATCTGGCTACAAAGGGATAAATAAAGTGTTGTAACTAGAGGTGAATGAGATTAAAGGAGGGATCGGTTAAGATGTGACTCTCAGGCCAGGAGTGGCGACTCACACTTGTAATCCCAGGCTTTGGGAGGCCACAGCAGGAGGGTTGCTTGAGGTTAGGAGTTTGCAACCAGCTTGGGAAACATAGGACCCTGTGTCTATTAAAAAATAAATAAACAAAACAAAAAATTAGCCACGCATGGTGGCATAGCTTCTGGGGGGGCTAAGGCAGGAGGATTGCTTGAACCCAGGAGTTCAAAGCTATAGTGAGCTGTGATCATACCACTGCAGTCCAGCCTGTGTGACAGAGCAAAACCCTGAAAATCAGTCAATCAAAATATAAATAAAATGTATTTCCTTCCTTCCCTCCTTATCTCCAGCAGGGTTTTAGGCTGAGGGGAAGCAGTGATTGGGAAGGAAACGAGGCTGAAGATAAGGAAGTACAGGTTGTGGATGTTGGTGCCAGATCCATAATGGAGACAGGATGTAGAACCCAGGAGAATGAATGGATGGGCTGTGTAGGAGGAGTGTTCCTCTAAAAAGTGGGTAGAATTTGAAGGGTAAGGATAATGCTGTGTATGGGGGTTGGGTAGGAGGTTGGTAGCAGGGCTCTGGCTTCTGTTTCCTCTGTGAATTTGGAAGCAAGATTATCTGAGGGAGAAGCACACGCAGAAGGATGGTGCTTGAGTAGAGAGTTGGAAGTTTGAGAGAGCTTCCAGACCATGTGATATGGTTCCAGGGCCACATGCAACTACAAGAGTAAATTGGAGATCATATATGTGTAGAGAAAACACTCCCCAGAATTTCTTTCATTATTTGCTTCATAGAGCTTAGGAGCCTAGTGTTATAAAACATAAAAATTGCTAACATTTATTGAGTGCTTACTTTCACCAGGCACCTTATGTGTAGAAACTCAGTCCTCAAAACAATGTGAATTACCTGTTTTTACCATACCTGCCATTACCTATTTTTACCATCCCCATATTGCAGATGTGGCTGAGAAAGTTTAAATCTGGGTGACAGGATGAGACTCTGTGCTTGAAAACAACAACAAAAATACATAATATTAATTTCAGGTTAATTTATTTCTGTAAGGATATGCTCACGTAATATAGCCTGATCAGCAAAGTGAAATTTGCTTTCATTGAAAAGCCTTTATTGAGGAAGTATATCTAATCAAATGAAGTTGTTAATCTTCTCTTTAGAATGAAATTTTATGGAATGAAATGAGAAAAATCTTCACTCAGTGCCTGAAACATAGTAAGTGCATGGGGAATAGTGGTTCACTTGCTTTTCTCTCCACTTTGCTCTGAATAAACAATCAGACTGAGGTGGCATTGGTCTCAAGACACATAACTCTTGCTTTGCCAACTTATAACAGTTTAGGATGAAAATAGCAACAACATGGTACTTCCCAAGCTCTCTCTTCACATAGCCAAGGGCAAGCTCCTCCAAGTCTGTTCTGAGTGTCCCTGTGGCTGATCTGTGGATCACACCCTTGTCCCCAGGATGTGTTAACAGACACTCTCTTGCCTGCACTTCTCTACATCATCATCCTGCTCTCCAGATGCCAGGTGTCCTAGGTTGCCTTTTCTCTGTTCTGGATGTGGGCTGCCTGCCGGGAGCCTCTCTTACTCTGTCACCCAGGCACTTTCATGTTTATTTTCTATTCCAGCAGCCACTGGAATGAACCATTCACTTCCAGGGAGCCTGTTTTTCTTCATAGACTCCAGAGGAAGTAGTCCTGTCTTGAGCTCCCAGAAACCGCATTCTTAGAGAAGCAGTTTTTCCTTTATTGTTGTTTTGGCTTCCACATCCCAGAGGGCTGACCTCTGACCTGGGGGTTGGAGTGGTCCACCTGAAATTTCCTTCTTCTCTTTATTTCTCCATTTTCTTTTGACTACATCTGTGAGCATTTACTTCTTCCTATTACTTTTTCCAGAAGATCTTGGCTCCTGCCACAGGATCCCTGGAGAGCAGGCCTGCTAGAATGGCAAACAGGCCTAGATATGTCTCAGTCCCTGGGAATGCACAACTAGCCTCTTGAAATACCTCTCTATGGTATTGAATGTCCTTCTGGGCTTGAAATGGGCCTTAGAGATACTTGGATAGTTCAGGAAAATTATTTGCTTATCTAATCAGGTGATGTTCGAATCTGTCTACTGGTGGAGTGAGGATTGTGGGGAAAGGATCGACGCATATTTACTGAATAGATACCTAATGTGAGACTGTAGGCTAGGTCCTTTACAAGTATTACTTTATTTTTTCTTTCTTACAGTAGTCTTTGAGCAAAGGTCTGTTATTCTCATTTCACAGATGGGAAAACTGAACGTCAAAGAAATCAAAGTTACTTCGTTCATTGTACTAAGTAGAAGAGATTTTACTTCTGCTTGCTAGATTTTAAACCGCTTGGCCCTGAACCCCATGCTTTTTGTATAATTATCCAAAAAGGGGAGTTAGATTCACTGTCTAACAGGAACTCCATCCATCCTGCATGTAGAAGGTCACAATGTACTGAAAGTAGGGGGGTTTGGGGTTCTTTTTTCCCCTCAAGGAATATTTTATGAGTAATAACTTCTGTAGAGTATCATTTCAAGCTGGAGCCTTCTGGAGCAAGCCTTCTTCCTCCATTATCTTTTAGGATAGTAAGCTGGGGGCTGATGTTTAAGACGTCTTGACTCTTTGGCGGGGCTCTAGAGTGGAAGTGAGTAAGCCATTGGGATATCAGTGTGGTAACATAGACAGGGTTTTTTGGTTCTCTCTCTCTCCACCCCACCCCGCCGTGGACTTTATCCCATGACTTTCACGGCTGGATCAGACATTTCCTTTCTTGGACAAATAGACTCACTTCATCCCCTCCAAAGCTGCAGAGGAGAAGTTCTTGGTTTGGGTCCCAATTTTTCCATATGGGTTATTCTTGTGCTTTATGTAGACAGAAACATTAGTGTAATATGTAGAGAATTACAATGTAGTAATAAGTCGTTTTAACCAACAGGTATAAAACATGCTTCAGCATACCTTTGTGATACCAGGCCTGATTACAGAATGGGAATGGTCTGTGTAGGTGAGCTGTGGTAGAAAATACACCACTTTGGAATAAGGTAAATATAGTTAACTTTACTTTACCAGAGTCATTTTTGTTCCCGCAGTTACCTGAGTACTAATTTTTAAACTTCATGTGTCAAGAGTATGGCAGAATGGTGTCAACCTAGTAGCCAAGAAATGTGATCTGTTTTGAAAAAGAATGGAATATTAACGGAATGTTATGGTTTACAGTATGTTTTCTTTGAGTAACATTGTTTTGAACGTTGAAGTTGTCTGGGAAAAAAGATTCTGTTGTTTTCTTCTGAGACTTAAAAGAATGTAACATTCATGTGACAAATTTGTGTTTATTCTAGTTGTAACTGTGATGTTTTCTATAGAATCTATCACAGTAAGGCAAGTTGAAAAAAAGCTGAATTTCTTTTTCTATAGCTGTGGATGCAAAAGAACAGATTAAATGAACTTGTTTATACATACAGAAGTAAATGGTTGATTCAGATAAAGAATGCATAGAATCATAAATTTCTTAGGGCATGGGCTAAATGGTAACAGGGAATCTTTGGGTTCCACTGTAGACAGAGGGATGATCTTTGCAGATGAGCAAATTTTGTGTCTTATAGGTTGTGCTTTCAAGGCTGGTCCTCAGAATAGTGATTTCTATTTTGAAAGGGCCGAGGATTTGAAGTTAATTTTAATGTTCTGTCTATTTGGCATATTTTGGGGTTTGGTCTGATATAGCAGAAAAGTTCCTACACAGAATAATTTTTAAAACCTGATAACATTGGATTAGGGCAGTGAACACACTGCTCATCTCAATAATGCTTCCAGCTTTTCAATTCATTAAAATAATAAAAGCTTTTCTTTATCTGCCTTATTATTTTTAGTGCAATTCCATCATAGAGCAGAGTTAATCCCTTTGTCAGTGAAGGTAGTTAAAAGTTTCCTTTTGAAAGGAAAAAAATTTCTCTCTTGGTTAATCTGATACCTTTCTTTTTAGGGTATTTTGAAATATATTAATAAAAACAAAACTAAAGATAAAATTGAGGATCAGTTACAGCAGAATAAGAAACATGGCATGGCATTGTGGTAGACGGAGCAGAGGCCCACTGATGGGGACAGGAATCCTAAATTCTAAGTCCAGCCCTGCTCTTCATTAGCTAAGTGCCTCAGACAAGAAGTCACTCTGCATCTGCAGAACATTTCTGCATCTCAGTTTCCTCATCAAGAAAACAAGGGTTTTGATACAGATCTTCATTTTAGTGCTAATTTTTAATCATTTAATTGAAATGTAGCAAGAGGTATTTTAAAAATTAGGCCCTGCGTATTTTTTCATCTCTACTAACCCCACCTCCTCCTCCAGCTACTGTCACATTTCTAGAATTTTCTTCAGAGCAGTGATTCTCAAATGACGTGTCTGCTCCTTGCCAAACAGAGTTTTCTGGCATCAGCTGCATTTGTCCTGGAACCCGCCCTGGGTTGTGGGGTTTTCTTGCCACTCACCCGAGAACAGCAGGCCAAGCCTTCAAGTGCCCCAGGCTAGTTAAGTGCTGCAGGAACTCTGCCCTGGCGTCCTCTGATGGCACAGTTGTAACAGATGTATGTCTCTTTACTTATTAACAAATACAGGACTGATCGCTGGAAGCTTTTAGGGAGGGGTTAGGGTGGCAGTTGTCCTTTTCCTTTCAGAAGTCACCTAGTCACCTTTTCTTTGAGATGGCCTGTGTACCTTGCCTAGCACATTGTTTGTTGGACATCAGGTCTGTATGTCTATGAGATGTTATCTTTTCTTCCTTCCTCCATTTTCCTCCCATTATTTGCCTCCAAATCATAGTGTTACGTGATCTCTGCGGTGTTGCTTTTTTGGCCGGAAACGTCTGTGGCAGGTGGCACCTTTGCCTGAGTTCGTGTCCTGTGTGCAGGAAGAATGGGGTACACAGAGAAGTGGAAGGTGAACAAGGTGAAGAGGAGCTTTATTGAGTGTTGCAACAGCTCAGAGGAAGCCCACATTGGGTAGTTCCTCTCTATAGGCAGGTCATCTAGTGGAATATTCAGCTCTTGGCAGAGAGGAGGCCCTGGAGATTGTGGTTCCTCTCCACAAGCAGATCTTTTAGACATCTCTGCAAGTCTCTGAAGCTCTCGGCAGTAAGGGTAGCTCCTCTCTGTAGCTGGTTCACCCATTGTCTCTCGCTGACCTGCTCTGGCTGAATGTGAGGCTTTTATGGACCTCAGAGGGGTGGAAGTTCCTGCCAGTTGGTCCATTGTCCACCATGGGAAGCATTACAAGACCCTACTCCAGTCCTGGACTGGCAGCCTGGCCTGAAGGAGGGGCCTTACGGGGTCTGCCCCCTTCCATCTAGGAATCTTCCTCCCGCTGCCATTCATAGCCTGGGGCTCAGCCCCAACCCTGCTTGGAGATCAGAGCAGGCACTTGGAGAGAAGAGAAGCCAGGCAGCGGAAGTAGACACCCCTGAGCCTGCAGGGATGAAGTGGTGGGAGGGTTGTTCCCGGGCCTCCCAGGGTGCAGGCTGCCGAGATGCTCCATTTGCATCTGAGGAGTTCCTGCTCTGCCATCTCAGAAAAGGAGAACTCCGAAAAGGCGGGACTCCTACTTGTCCCTGGCTCCTGCCTGCTCCACCGAGTGTGGAGTGTGAAGCGCAGGTCTACAGCCGGGAGGCTGCAGCTGTAACCAGGAGGGGGGATCCTGCTTGCTCTTGTTCCCCACCAAGAGCACAGAGAGACTTGGATCCACGGCCGCAGTTGGGGCAGCTGTAGCCCCACACAGGAGGGCGGGGCTCCTGCCTGCTCCATAGAGCAGGAGGGCTGGTCTGCAGCCACGGTTTGGGTGACTGCAGAGGCACCTGCCAAGCCCTTGCCCCAACCCAGAAGGGTCGAGGCTCCCACTGCCTCCACCGAGTGTGTAGCCCTAGCCGGCCTCCCTGTTGCAGCAGCTGCTGCCGTCAGTAGCATGGAATTATAACCACAGGGCACGTCCTGATTCAGTTACTTTCAGCATGTTATAAAGGCATATTCTTCATGGAGGCTGTTTTCCAGCTTCTTTCCCTTGTCTCACACTAAATGAGGGCTGCTCCCCTGGCTGTACCTGTGGCTCCCGACATGAATCCTCTGAGGTATGGCCTTTCTCCGGCAATAAATCATCGAAGCGGCTGCTATTCCTGAAGGTGAGCCTTTCCTAGGACTGGGAAATTAAGAGAGCAGAATCCCTTCCCTTCCCTTAGGGTTTGCAGGTTTGCCTAGGCGGCGTTCGTTTACCATGAAAAATGTGCTGTGCAGCCTCAGTTTTAACCTGCCCAGCGAACATATGGACTCAGATGGAAGCAAAATAGTATATTGTAAATACTCTGGATGCTTCCACCACCAGCACAAGAAGTGAGGGGAATCTGATTATTCTCGAACAGCTTGTCCTCTGCAGAACACTATCACATCTGCCTGCCGAGTAACAAGAAAGTGGCCTGCCTCTAGCTCCAAAAGCCACACAGAGCCACCTGCAGGCTGCTTTGTCACTTTACTGCAGTGATTAGACAGACAACACCATCAACCTTCACCAAGTGAGGAACAGTTTGGAGCGTTCTTGAAATTTTAAGCTGCTGCTTGCTTTCTTCTCTCCCCAGTCTCTCCCCTTCCTCCTCTCAGAATTCACTGCGCTATTGTGCCAATTCTAGGTTCATTATAGTATTTGGCTCTGGCTGGCATGGATTTGTTGGTCACATTATTTAGATTCTTAGGCAGTTTACCTCCTTTCTAGTCTCTGCTTTCTAGACTGGTTCTCCACACTCTGCTTCCCTTCTAGTTTATTCTGTCTTCCTCAGAACTCACCCCCAGGGACGGTCTTCTGTTAGTCCTTTATGCATTACCATGCACGGGGTCTCCATACCATGCATTCTGAGAAAGCCACTCGTGTTTACTGTCTCTTCTTTCATTGTTGAAGGAAGGATGGGTATTGGCACTTGGCAGAGAAGGAGGTTTGTTTGGACAGAGTTCTCTTTCCCAAGCCCTTGCCATTAACTCGCATGTGCAGTTACATGCTCTACTGAGGTCACACTTGCATGTGAGGTCAAACTTACGTGCTCTCCCGAGATCAGACGCATGTCAGTTACGTGCTATACCAAGGTCAGACACATGTCAGTTACATGCTCTCCTGAGGTCAGACGCATGTCAGTTACGTGCTCTCCCGAGGTCAGACACATGTCAGTTACGTGCTCTCCCGAGGTCAGACACATGTCAGTTACGTGCTCTCCCGAGGTCAGACACATGTCAGTTACGTGCTCTCCCAAGCTCAGACACATGTCAGTTACGTGCTCTGTGGAGATCAAGCCATAAACATTTTCTTCTTTTTGGTGCATTTACAGTTCTGTAGCTTGATTCTTTGATATACAAATATCCTGGGTTGTTGGAAATCCCTAGAAATTTTAGTCTTAGGAGAAGGTCAAAGTGGAAGGTAACATAAGCTGTTTTATTACATGGATTCTTCTAAAAGGTTACCTGTTTATTCACTTCCCTGTTCTTCCTGCGTGATGCATCTTTAGTCTGGTGTATTTTCCTTATCAGAGAACATGGCATGCTTTCTTGTCTTGCCTTTTACCTGTTTCTCCCAGACAGGTAAGCTCTCTGAGGCCAGGGATATCCTCTATCTTCTTGAGATCATAACCTCAACAATTGGTACTTTTTGATCAGCATGTAAATACTCAATAACTGTATATTAGAAAATAATGACTGAGCCTGGTTTAAGGGTGATTTAAAAGCATAAGGGTTGAATATGAGTTTTGAAGTCAGACAGACCTGGAATAAAATTCCTCCCTCCTTAATATCAGTGAGACACTTTGACCTTTCTAAGTCTCACTTCCTCATCTGTGTTAGATTTGACCTTGGATTGTCACTAGTTCAATACTAACTACTAACATATACTGGCCGCTTAGTTTGTGCCAGGCGTGCTGCTCAGCAGTCTACATGGATTGTTTCATTTAACCTTTGTGATATCTGTCAGGTGAATGCTGTTATTATTAGCTGCTTTTGTCAGATCAGACAGTCAGTTTAAGCAGCTTGTGCTACTTACTGGACGTTCCACAGCTAGAAAGTGGACTGAGTTCACTCTCGGTCACCTGATTCCCAAGCCTGTGCTCTTAAGATCTCAGGTTCCTTGAAGGCAGGAACTTTTGGTGAGTATATAGCAGCTAATTGATAATCAAAACAAGTGAAATACAAGAACAGCACTTTAAAACTTGTCTGTAATCCACTGAAGCTCAGATGCCTATATTGCCTTTTAATTGTCTAAGCACTCGCACAAAATTATCTAATATCCCAACAGTTCAGTACTATTAGCCAAGTTTAATATGTCATAATCATGAGAATAAAAGCTGCTATTTGTTGAGCTACTCACTGCTAACACTGCATATGTAATAGCTAATATTCCTGACAGCCTTTTGAGTTAGGTGTTATATCGCTTTCATTTTGCAAATAAGAACCAGAAGCTCACAGATGTTTCTGAACTGGATCAAGGTCACATTGTAGCTCAGATTAAAATTTGGATTTGAGCCAAGCATGGTGTAGTCTCAGCCACTCAGGAGGCTGAAGCAGAAGGATCACATGTGCCCAGGGGGTCAAGGTTGTAGTTTACTGTGAATAGGCACTGTACTCCAGCCTGAGCAGCATAGTGAGACCCTGTCTAAAGAAAAAAGAAAAACTCAGACCTGATTTTCAAGCCTGTGTTCTTTCCACTATACCCGACTATTAGGATGCTTCTGTGAGGTGGCAGGAAGTTGATTTTCTGGAAGTTCTGTAATATCCAGATCCGGGAAACCTGTTATATACACTGCAGGGTAAATCCTGTGGCCCTAATCTTCTGTGAAGTGGGAACACGGTGACTGTGTCCAAATGTTTTACATCATTCCATAAAAGCAGTTTTCCAAAGGTCTTGTTTATGAACATTATTAGTTATGCAAAATGGGACTTTATGGATAGATCATGAAATGATTCCAATTAAAAGAAGTGGGTAGATTGCCAGTCAGTGTCAGCTATTTAAATTATGATATGCTCCTGTCATTAACAAGGACTCTGACTGGAGGAAAAATTTTAAAAAAGCAAATTTCTGAAATTTGTTGACAGGGAGGGTATATTACTTTGCCCATTCTCATATAAATAGAAGAATAAAACAGGAGCTTCCCATTTGTATTAGAAATAGGACAATCTGTTACTACTTTATTCTAGGGTATAATTAATCGAATTCAGCTGCAGTATTTTAAATATTATGGTGAAATGGAGTTTCATTAAAAACCGTAGTCTAATAATAATGGATCAGTCACACTGACATTATTGCAAACATAAAAATGAGCTTCAAATACCAAAAACACATTCAATAAATTTAGTTGAGAAGGGGCTGTGTTAGAATTTTTAGGCTGATTTCCTCTCAGTTTGCCGTGAGGAGGAGAAGACATTAGTACCCAGGCTTGCACTGAAGAGTACCAGGGACGTGGCAATGGCAGCATCTCAATCTTTAGTGATACTCCGGCGGTTATATCCAGCAGCTCTCATCAGCTCGACAGGGAGGCTGTCGATCCAGGCAAGGAGAGCCTTGCTAGGCTGCTTATAAGTACAGTCAGGTAATGGAAAAAAAATCTCCAGCTAAAGTTATCAATCTTCACAGGCTCTTCCGAAGCAGTTTGTTAACCATGCTGCTTTTCTGTGAGGAAAAAGAAAATGACAGGAAAGCACAAGGCTTTGGGAAAGTTCACTTTTTCTGCATTAAATCAAATGTTCAATATCTTGATCTAAAGCCCTTCTGTGGGGTCATGTAGTGGAGCATTCTTCTAGACATGTAGATGAATGGTGTTGACTTAACAGATGGGAGGATCCAGAAGCATAGAGGCTGGGACAATGTCTTACGGGGTTCCAAGCATCAATAAGCAGAATCTAGAATTTAGACCTTACTCATTTGGCATTTATGACGATTCACATAGTGCTGCTTTGATTGATATTTGATTGATTGGAGACGGGTCCTTGTTCTCTTGCCCAGCCTGGAGTATAGTAGCACAATCATGGATCACTGCAGCCTTGACCTCCTGGCCTCAAGTGATCCTCCCACCTCAACCTCCCAAGTAGCTGGGACCATAGCCACGTGCCTCTATACCCGGCTGGTTTTTTGTATTTTTAGTAGAGATGGGGTTTTGCCCTATTGCCCAGGCTGGTCTTGAATAAGCTGTCTGCCTGCCTGGGCCTCCCAAAGTGCTGAGATTGTAGGTGTGAGCCACCGTGCCTGTCCTGCTTTCACTTTGTCTTTCAAAATGTGTTATGGAGAGAACTGACTAGAACCCTATTGTATGCCTGAGACTGCAAGGAAACTGATTATTTAGACTTAAGAAGAAAGACACCTATTTTAAAGCCTTTGGGAAGATGTATTTCATGCAGTGATGCATGATTCACAAAGAGTCTCTATCCTTTAAACAGGTCCCAAGACCCTCTACACTGTTAGGCTAATTGGAGGATGTGTGTACGTGTGCGTGTGTGTGTGTGAATTAAATATACTACAGCTGTATTCCCATTAAAAAGGATAATGTAATCCAGACTAGCTTGTTTGCCTGTTAACCCACATGAGTGAGATTTTTGTTGTCCATAATGGTAGCAATTATTTCTTACCATTCCATGTGGGTCTTAGACACTTAAGAGAGGCTGGTTGCACAGCCAAACATGCACAGAAATTCCTACCCTCACATTTATCTCCATGAAGAAGCTGCCAAAGGTTGGAACTAAGATCACCAAGCCCTTCTTGTCTGCACACTAAACATTTCTCATAATGTTCTGGCCAATTTATGTTTGTAGATGTCCAGAAAAGAGCAACAGACTTATAAGAAAGAACTCTCTACTGAAAGTGTAGTATTCCCCCGCTTATCTGAGGTTTCACTTTCTGTGCTTTTAGTTACCTGTGGTCAACTACAGTCTAAAATATTAAATGGAAAATTCCGGAAATAAACAGTTCATCAGTTTATAGTTGTGCACTGTTCTGAGAAGCATGATGGAATCTCATAGCACCTGGGAGGTGAATGGTTCTTTTCTCCAGCATATCCATGTGTATACAGTATGTACCCATTAGTCACTTAGCAGTTGTCTCAGTTATCCGATAGTGCTTGTGTTCAGGTAGCTCGTAGTTGATGTAATAATAAAGTGCAAGAACAGTGCTGTCAATTTGGATATGCCAAAGAAGCTGTGAAGTGCTTCCTTAAGTGAAAAGGTGAAAGTTCCCGACTTAGTAAGGAGAGAAAAAAAATCGTATGCTGAGACTGCTAAGATCTACAGTAAGAAAGAATCTATCTGTGAAATTGTGAATAGTATATTAGTATAATTGTTTTATCATTAGTTATTTTTGTTAATATCTGTGCCTAATTTATAAATTCAACTTTATCATAGGTATGTGTGTATAAGAAAAAGCATACTGTTTAGAGGGTTCAGTACTATGTGTGGTTTCAGGCACTGGGGCCTTCAAAAGTACCCTCTAAGGATGGGGGGAGCTACTGAATTGAGAAAAAGACCCATCCTTCTGGTACTAAAGGAAAGAAAAAAGATGGCATACTTATGTTCGAGCTGCTGGTGCCTGCTCATTAGTGACTGCTATCTTTTGAGCAGTTCTTTTTCCTTAATGGTAATTTCTTAAAAGAGAGAGTAAGGAAGAGGAAAACTTTGAAAAAGAGAAAGAATAAACCTAAGTATAATTTTTCTTTTTTATAGGAAAGTTAACTTTGTCTCAAGAAAAGTCTTTCATTGCTTCCAGCTCTGCTCTGCTTCCACTGAACATAGAACTCAGTCACCAGGGTTTAAACAGGAACTGCTGTATTCCAGGAGATGTATTTACTGAATGGAAATCTTGAATGTTTTTACATTGGTTTATGAATTCTGGACTGCTTAATAAATTTAAATGAAGATTCTTTTTGAAATGTGTTTACATTGTCCTGTTAGTCAATTACTTCAGAATTCCGAGTACATTCAGAGGGGCTGTGATTCTGTAAAGGACTCCACAGTTTCTAGCACACCATGGATGTTTGACAAACGTATGGTGCTGTTGCTTTTGTTAGCTCCCATTGCTGTGAAGGAGAGAACTGAGGACAGTAAAATGAAAGTAACTAATCGTAGGAATGTACCACTCTGTCAAGGTGTGCTTAAGAAATTAAAATTCCTTTGGGTATCAGCACAAACAATAAAATTTGAGAAATAATTGTGTTTTTTTATTTGCCATTAGGTTTTTGGGTAGCTGTATCTTGTCACCCTGGTAAACATTTGCTCATATCATATGGAATTCAAATCCTGCCAGATCTTTTGCAGAGTTTCCAATTATGTTGTGTGAATATTGACAGCTGAGTACAGTATGGTTTGCTAGAGAGGGTTGATTTCCAAGCCAGATACTTTTAGGTTCAAGTGACTGCTCCCTTATGTATTAGCTACATGTGACCCTAAGACATTTAGTTCCTGTGAACCTTTCTGAGAATTGTTGTGAGTTTTCCTAACAGAGTCATCAGCTTCAAGAAAAGCATAGCACTTGAATGGTTGGATCACCTGAATGAAGCCTGCCCAGTTGGGTAGCCCCTGACAGTACCTCTACTGTCGTAAGTTATATAAGACACTAAGTATTGATCATAAAGATGGTCCTGAATTACCAAGGAAGATATATTCCACTCTGCTAAGATCATGATGTGCATTTAAAATGCATTTCCTTCCGGCTGTGCTTGGTGGCTTGATTCTATGATTCCAGCAACTCAGGAGGCTCAGAGGGGAGGATAGCTTAAGGCCAGGAGTTCAAAACCAGCCTGGGAAACATAGCGAGACCCCATCTCTAACATGGAGTGGTGGCATGTGCTTGTCGTCCCAACGACTTAGGAGGCTGAGGCAGGAGGATCACTTTAGCATAAGAGTTTGAGGCTACAGTAAGCTGTGATTGCACCACTGCACTTCAGCCTGGGTGACAGAGTGAGACCCCCATCTCTAAAAAAATAATTAATAAATAGCATTTCTTTCGAAATGGGTGGGATAAACTTTTTGATGCTTTAAACTTTAATAGGAAAATAATCCACTGTGGAGCAGTTCATTCAGCGCAGATGGTGGATACAAGAAGTATCACTGTTTTCACTTCTCAGTTCTCTGTTGTACCACTTGTAGTAACTGCTAGTGGTACTAATACTACTGGTACTGGTATCATAATAAAGCTAACATTTGTTAAGCTTATATTGTTTGCTAGGAAACAGAAGTCTTTTATTTTTTATTAGTCCCAAAGAATACTTGTACAAGATGAATACCATTAATAATTTTCTAGAGGTGGAAATAAGCTTAGAGAAAAGTTTCTGGCCCAAAATAATATACGTCCAAAGCAGTGGAGCTAGAATTTGACGTGAAAGGTCCTGATCCCCAGAACCAGTCATTTTTCCTCTTTTACCGAGCATTTCAGCAAAAATCTGGCACTCATACCTCATTGGCCATTAGTGGCAAGTCTTCTCATTTTGTATATATGTTCATTCTTCATTCATCCTCTTTGAAAGAGATCTTGGCTTTAGATAATATTCTTATGTAATTAAAGAATCATTTGTCCATTCTTAGGTTTTGTCTTCCATCAAGCAATACATCATGAAAAGAATATCTTAATGAGAGCTACGTCGTTGAACGGTGAAATACAGATAATTCATATCTTTGTGAGGACTGTCTATGACATATTTAAAAGCTTAGATCCGTTACTCTTTATTTTCCAGCAGGATAATTTGCTGTCTTCTCAGAATATGATGAAATATTCAATTCTTTTAACATTAGCTTGAACAAAACAAAATTGGAGAAATAAGCTTATCATTAAGGTCTTCTATAACCTACCATTGTTAACCATCTCGTATTTTCTGTGTAATATTAGCACATATCAACAAATTTTAATTTAAAATCCTAGATATATAATTCTAAAATCGGAATTTATCATTTGTGTTAAAGAAATGTGTTTCAAACTCAGGTACTTTAATGCCTCTGGCACACAGTTTGTTTTGCTATGAATTGAAGAAGGGAATTACTAAAAACGAGCAAAGGAGTGTGGAGTTCTCCAGATTCCTTTCCTGGAAAATAGGGAATTGATTGAGCCATGAAAGTGTGTTATAAAGCACTTATAACAACCGCTTGAAAAGAATCATTAAATATTAGGAATGTTTTAGGTAGAACAAAGCAAACTAAGTTTTAATTCTATTTTTCTTTGTGATCTTGAGAAAAATCTATGTATTGAAACACTCATGTTCACCTCCCATTTTTGTCAGATATATTTTATAAACATTTTTTGGTCCGTTGAGAAAGACCCTTGTAACAGAAGGTTAAAAGTTTAATTTAGGTCTTTGGTCTATGAACAGTGTTTCTTGGGAAGCTTAATCAGATATTAATATAACACCCAGTCAGTCCCCTGAACCTGCTGTGACTTTCGTCATTACTCCTTATTGATCAGACCATATTCTTTTTGCTGCTAATGAGTTATTTATGGAGGATCCCTTGTGTATTCAGGCATTGTGAAATAACAAGATAAAAACCCCTTCCTCTATATAGCTCAGGCCAGGGGTTTGGTGGCTGGGCGGCTGCTGTGACTGAGTGCAAAGACCATGTCCCTGTTGTCTCACCTGTCCTGTGGCCTTACAAAGTCTTTAGCTGCTGAGAGAAGATACAAAAGGGATTAGATTGTGTCTAGCAAACTTCACAGACCTGAGCACTTTAGAAAATATTTTCCACATGATTTGTCTGTAGGAAAAAGTTCAAAGAAATTTAGGTACTGTACAAAATATTTAAACTTTTAAAAAAAATGTTAAAAATTTTTTTTAAATAGTTTATAGGAAGAGGTAAACTAACCAAAATGCAGTCAGGGTTTTTATTTTTATTTTTTCTAGTTTGGGCTTTATTTATTTATTTTTTAATCCTAGAAGCTTAGTATTATGAAAACAATTATTTTCATATAAGTATCCGTCATAAGTAGTGGGTGAATATGCATGAAGCAGATGTAGTGGTTCTCACAGTGCAACACTTAGAGTGGAGTGAGGATGGGACAGATGAGGACTGTGTACAACACCGTGCTGTTTATAAATTTAGTCTCGTTGCCATATTCACAGAATGAGGAAGATGAGTAGGACATACATATTATATTTTTGTTCAGCTGATTTAATTATCTTAAGGAACATACTTTTATAATTAAAGGTATTTTACATTTTTAACAGAAGTAAGAAAAAAAAAGCATGTGTGTGTGTAATGGGGGATGACATATAAAGCCTAAATGAGATTTCTTCTAAAATTCAGGGTAACAATCTCTGAGAGGAATTCGGAGATTTGCCTTTTTAAAAATGTGCTGCCAAATACCAAAGAGCCATTCCAGAATTCAGTAGTCGAATGATATAAAACATGTAATGGAAATAGCTTCTTAGGTGACTTTAAAATGGAAAAAGAAAATCAGCTAAGGTTATAACCCGCTACTACTTCCGCCTAGGGACTTGCAGGGAAGCACCTGTGCATTCTTAGAACTTGTTTCACCCGGTGGCTTGGAGAAAATCGATATGATCCAAGGCTGTGGTTGCTGAATCGGGTTATTAGTTGTGCACCATCTACGTTTACCATCTTTTGATTTGGCCACTATATTTAGGTTGTTATGGTATCCAAAGCGGAGAAAAACAACTTACATTTTTGCAATTGGGAAACCAAGTGATATTTTAAAAAACTTAATGAACCTCGAAAATTGCTACTCACCATGCGAGAGTAAAAACACCACGTCAGGTAGGTAGCAAAGAAAATTGTCTTCTTTGATATTCCTAAATTCTGACAGTATTTCTTTGGAGATAATCATGTATCTTTTACTGAGAGTCTGCTTTGTACAAATGTCCTTCTATGCACTTTGGGGAGATATATAAAGGAGAAATTCACACTAAGGTTAAAACATGTTAATTCCATGGACTCAGGGGAGAAGAAATGCGGAGTGACTGCTAATAGGTCCAGAGTTTCCTTATGGAGTGATGGAATGTTCTGGAATTACATAGTGGTGATGAGTGCACAATTTTGCAAATATTTGAAACACTACTGAATTGTATATTTAAAAGCATGAATATTACAGTTTGTGAATTATATATCAATTTTTAAAAACCCAAATCCAAAATTCCAGTATATGTCTGATCAAAAAAACAGCAACCCAGCAGCTTAGCTAGTCGTTCTCGTACCTGTTGTAAGATTTCTGTTTCTTATATTTTACCAATTGTTCCCTGAGTGATCTTCCTCAGTGACTCATTTCATAGAAATAAAACTTTCAGTGAACTCTCATTGATTTTGGTTAGGTTTGTGCATACAGTTGGGCAGACTGTGCTCTGCAGAAATCTAAGTTGAAATGTCTTTCTCATCCTGCTTTTTAGGATGAATTTAGACTCATCACCTGACATTTAGGACGGTCTGCATCTTAGTTCCAGCCTACCATTCATCAGCTTCATTCATTTGTATGCCTACTCACTCACTCACTCACTCATTTGTTCATTAATTTTATTTTCATGTTCATTGATTCCTTTGTTGGCTCATTCATTCATTTACTCACTCATTCACTCATTTAACTGTATTCCTTATCTTAAAGTAGCCCACTGGTCGTTATGTTCTCTCTACCCAGTCTGCAGGGTCCATGTCAGCCTTCTTCCCAACTTCTTCCTCCAACTCCTAGATATACTCTCAAGGCTCTGCTTATATCCTGCATTTTTGGCACCTTTCTTTTTTTGTGTGTGTGTACATAGATTTTTTTTTATCGCATTTTAGGTTTTGGGGTACATGTGCAGAACATGCAAGATAGTTGCATAGGTACACACGTGGCAGTGTGTTTTGCTGCCTTCCTCCCCTTCACCCACATTTGACATTTCTCCCCAGGCTATCCCTCCCCAGCTCTCCCCTCCGCTGTCCCTCCCCTATTCCCCCCAATAGACCCCAGTGTAGTGCTCCCTTCCCTGTGTCCATGTGTTCTCATTGTTCATCACCCGCCTATGAGTGAGAATATGTGGTATTTCATTTTCTGTTCTTGTGTCAGTTTGCTGAGAATGATGTTCTCCGGATTCATCCATGTCCCTACAAAGGACACGAACTCATCATTTTTGATTGCTGCATAATATTCCATGGTGTATATGTGCCACATTTTCCCAGTCCAGTCTATCATGGATGGGCATTTGGGTTGGTTCCAGGTCTTTGCTATTATAAACAGTGCTGCAATGAACATTCATGTGCATGTGTCCTTATAGTAGAAGGATTTATAG
>CM052666.1:42404951-42445347 GCA_028533165.1 Leontopithecus rosalia | reverse complement strand
TATGTGCCTTGGGGTTGCTCTTCTTGCGGAATATCTTTGTGGTGTTCTCTTTATTTCCTTGACTTGAATATTGGCCTGCCTTGCTAGGTTGGGGAAATTTTCCTGGATAATATCCTGAAGAGTATTTTCCAGCTTGGATTCATTCTCTTCATAACATTCAGGTACACCTATCGAACGTAGATTAGGTCTCTTCACATAGTCCCACATTTCTTGGAGACTTTGTTCATTCCTTTTTGCACTTTTTTGTCTAATCTTGGTTTCTCGTTTTATTTCATTGAGTTGATCTTCGACTTCTGATATCCTTTCTTCTGCTTGGTCAATTTGGGTGTTGAAACTTGTGCATGCTTTGCGAAGTTCTCGTGTTGCGTTTTTCAGCTCCTTCAATTCACTCATATTCCTCACTAAGTTGTCCATTCTTATTATCATTTCCTCAAATCTTTTTTCAAGGTTCTTAGTTTCTTTGCACTGATTTAGAACATGTTCTTTTTGCTCACGGAAGTTTCTCATTACCTACCTTCTGAAGTCTGATTCCATCATTTCATCACACTCATTCTCTGTCCAGCTTTGTTCCCTTGCTGGTGAGGAGTTTTGGTCCTTTGTAGGAGGTGAGGTGTTCTGGTTTTGGGTGTTTTCCTCCTTTTTGCGCTGGTTTCTTCCCATCTTTGTGGATTTATCCACCTGTCTTCTGAGTGGTTGCTGATTTTCCGATTGGGTCTCTGAGTGGACGTCCAGATTGTTGATGATGAAGTATTTCTGTTTCTTAGTTTTCCTTCTAACAGTCTGGCCCCACTGCTTTAGGACTGCTGAGGACCACTCCAGGCCCTGCTTGCCTGGGAAACTCCTTTAACAGCTGTGCAACCGTGAGGGTTGCTACCAGATTCTTTGTCTGCTATCTTTGTCCCTGAATGATGCCTGCCACGTGTCAGTCTGATCAGTCCTTTGTGAGGTGACTCTTTGGATATATGGGGCTCAGGGAGCTGCTTGAGGAGACAGTCTGTACTTTATAGGACCTCTAGTGCTGAGCTGTGAGCTCTGATTTCATTCAGAGCTGCTAGGCAGGTATGTTTAAGTCTGCTGCAGCAGAGCTCATAAAGCCCCTTTTTTTCCTCAGGTGCTCTGTCCCGGGGAGTTAGGGCTTTATTTAGGAGTATCTGTTGCACTTTCCTGCCCAGCGAGGAGGCAGTCTAGTCACTGCCTGCCTGTACTGGCTATGATGAGCTGCCATGGGCTCTGCCCTGTTGCCGTGGGCTCTGCCCTGCTGCCGTGTGTAATTCCCTGTAGTCCTGTTTATATGGGTGTGGTTAGAACTGCAGTGGCGATGGTGGGCCGCCTCTGTAGTGGTGGACTCTCTCTGTTGTGGCGGGTTGCCTCGGCAATGGCAGGCTGCGTCAGCAATGGCTGAGTACCTCCGTAGGGGTTGTGTGCCTCGGTAGTGGCGGATGCCCCTCCCCCACCAAGCTGCACTGTCCTGGGTTCAGCTGTGCTTGCCCTGAAACTCTCAACCCCGAGCGTTTCCAATTGCTGTTTTGTTTTTGTTGGGGTGGGACCCGCCGAGCCTGATCACCTGGTTCCCTGCCTCAGAGCCCTTTTTTTTTTTTAAGTTGAACAGTTGACTCTCTCCCAGGTGTTCCAGTCACCTGCTGCAAGGGCACCGGGATCTGTGTGATTTCCTGTGCTGCGACCCACTGCACCGGCTCAAACCACGTTGCTGCCTGGGAATCTCCTGGCCTGGCTTTCTGTTTAAGTCCCGTTTAATCAGATGAATGTGCTAATCTGCTTTCTGAAATCTCCAATTGCCGGTTTAGCAGGGAAACCAGACCAGTGTATTTTGTACATAGTGTTGCTGCGCTGCGGCCTCGGCCCAAACAGCTGCGCCAGCCCAAACAGCGCGCCAGCCCAAACTGTGCACTGGTGCCCATGGGGCTCTTGCACCTGGGAATCTCCTAGTCTGTGGACAGTAAGGATCCGTATGGAAATGTGGCATGCAATCACCCTCTGCAGATTCACTGGGAGCTGCAATCCTGAGTTGGTCCTACAGCGCCATCTTCGAATTGTGTCTTTTGCACCTTTCTTTTGCCATTGCAGAGTCAATGTGTGTCTGAGACAATTGCCCAACTTATTTTAAGAAATATCAAGGTGATTGATACTGGGATCCCTTTTGTCTCTGCATCTTAAGCAAATTTATGTTCTTTGCCTAATTACTTCTAGATTTGTTAGCATGGACTTTTCATGATATGACTTAAGGGCTGTTACTGGAAGTGATAGTTGTGTGGAATAATTTGACACATGTCCCAAGATGGCTTATTTTTGACCCTCTGTCATTTTAGAGCATACTTAAGCTATACACATGGGGATAGCTTCCAGAAGTTTACATTTTAGTATTAATTAGGTCATATAGTATTAATAAAAACCACTTTGAATTGTCTTTTATTAGCAGGTGCTGTATCTGATGCTCCATATAGAAGCATGAATGAGACCAGAGTTGCTACTCTTAATCATTTACAGAGGAGTAGTGAGACGTATTAAAAGAGATTTGAAACAAAAGCGTTCAGGCAGATGTCTGAACCATTGTATTCAGCATATTATAACAGATAAAGAGCCATTTAAAAAGTTTTTATGAATTTTATGCACATGTTAGTTTTAAATAATAAGTGATTTTCCTGAACTGTAGTATTGATGTAATTATAAGTCAGAGAAGCTGTTTTGCATTTCCAGCTCTTATTGCCTGTTTCAGCACTAACCAAGGTACCAAACAGCAGCCCCTTTAGCATATATGCAATTTTTTTTTGAGATTGACTATGAACATTCTCTTGGGGATATAATTTTTAGGTTGGTACGATGTGCAAACATGCACCCTTTAAAAGTAGTTATTTATCATTTAAGTGGAAATTTAAAATGAGTGATTAAAAGCAGGGGAAGAAAATGTGGTAAATAAGTTTTAGTTGTGTATAGGTGTAGATGTAAATGGAAAGCTCTGTGGTTATTTAACCCCTCTAAGTGTCAGAGGGCCTTATGTCTCCTGTTCAGAGATGCTGCTTATATTTAAGCAATATACTGGCCATTTGGGAATAAACCAGTGGTTCTTTACTTCTTTTGATTCATAGATTCTTTTGAGAAACTGTGGAAAGCTAAGCACATATGTATACAGATACAAAATTCGCATGTTATTTCAAAGGATTCATGGGTCCTGAAGCACATTAGTGGACCTGCTGGGGCATATACATAATATATGTTAATTTATATAATGGAAATCATAGATATATAAATTTTGTGTATAAAATTTATAAATTATCTAGATCACTTATTGTATAAGTGATCTAGCTGAATTGAATACATAAATGTTTATTAAAAGGCATTTAATAAGCATATATAAAATGCCTTATATCAAAAGCTCCATTTTAAATTATGTTTAAGTGGAGCTTAGGTTGGAGTGTACTTTCGGAGTACTATTTCTAAAAGAGAATATTTCCAAGGAAAGGCTATTCCTCCTGAAATGTCAGTCATGCCAATTCTAGAAGAAAAGGTGGGAAAATAAAAACATTTTTTAAATGTAATACAGCAGGTGACAAAGTGGGCTGACATGCTTATGAAGCTAGGTATAGGAGGTGAGGTTTATAAAGAAAAATTAAAATGTCATCTTATCTGGAGGTTCACTAGTCATTTTCCTGGGCTGTCTTTGTGTGTGGAAATAGGTTCTTCTGGCCCAAATATAATGCACTTTTAATTAGTTGATCATAACAGGAATACATTTCTTTTGAAGTGCTTTTAGCTTAAAGATGGCAGTGGTTTAATATGGAGTTTTGAAATGAAACGTTAGGGTTTGATTTTAATTATATAAATAACAGCTACAGCAGTGTCATTTGCTGGCTCAGCTGTGGCTCTTATCAAAAGAGTGAAATGTTTTCAAGCTTTTCTTTTGATAGTTGAGTTCCTTGAGCATGCGTGCATTCAGTTCGCTCACACACGTATTCTCGCTGTTTCTCCTCTTTCTTTTTATAAAATAATGTAAAAGCTTACATTTCCTTTACAAGATGTTTCTCTTGATGCACTGTAATAAAGCCACACCCTTCAGCCAATTGTGACGACATGTCATGAAGATAGTTGCTGGTGAGGTAAGCAGTTGTAACAGTCCCCTTAGGCCCTTCTTTTCATGTAGTCTTAACTAAGGAAAACGAGCACCACACACTGAGGTCTATTGGGGGAAATAGGGGAGGGACAGCGGGGGTGGGGGGAGTGGGGGAGGGATGGCATGGGGAGAAATGCCAAATATGGGTGAAGGGGCAGAAGGCAGCAGAACACACTGCCACGTGTGTACCTATGCAACTATCTTGCATGTTCTACACATGTACCCCAAAACCTAAAATGCAATAAAAATTAAAAAAAAAAACTAAGGAAAACGAAACTAAAAACTACTGAAGGAACAATGAGATACTATCATTAGATTTTTAGGTTTAACGACATTCAGGTCTTTAGAAGTTCACTTAATAAAGTACGGAGATTTGTTCTGGGGAACATTCTCATTGTTTTCCTGCTTGGTGGAAATTGGACCAGTAGATGTTTTCAGTGACTCCAGGAGCCTGGGAGTAGAAGGCTTATGATGTTCTACTTTTCCCTTAGTCACGCCATGAGTTGATTTAAATGACAAATTGTGGGAAAGTTACCTTTTCTGCATTAAATCAAATGTTCAGTTGTTCGAACTTGACTTCTGACAGTGCTTTATATATTCTAGATACTATATGAGTCCCTTGTCAGTTATTTGGTGTGCAAATAGTTTCTCCTAGTGTGATTTGTCTTTTCATCCATTTGTGAAGTCTTTTGCAGAGCAAAAGTTTTAATTTTGATGAAGTCTAATTTGTCAGTATTTTTAAAATGGATTGTCATTTTGGGATTCAGTGTCAGAGCTCTTTGCCTGGTCCTGTATCCTAAACATTTTTTTTTTTAATCTTGAGACCACTGTCAGAAAACCTAAACATTTTCTCATTATTTCTGACTGTATTCTGTTCCATCGATTGTCTGTCCAGTTGCCAATATCACATAGTCTCGATCGCTGTAGCTATGTAATATCTAGAAAATAGGTAGACTATTATTTTTATAATTGTTTTAGCTATTCTAGTTTCTAAGCCTTTTAAAATAAATTTTAGAGTAATCTTTACTTTGTGAAGAATTCTTGGTTGGATTTTTATGGTCATTACATTAAATATGTGTATCAGTTTAGGAGTGAATTGATACTTTACTGTGTTGAGTCTTCTAGTCCATCAACAGGGTTTATCTCTCCATTTGTTTAGATCTTCTTTGATTTCTTCGTCAGCATTTTGTGTTTTTTGGCAAATAAGTCTGGTACCTTTTGTTTAATTTAAAACTGTTTCATTTCTTAAGCAACTATAAATGGTATTGAATTTTTATTTGCTGTCCACGTGTTCATTGCATACATACTCACACATGATTGATTTGCTGCTTTTCCTGTGTGCTGCATTTTTGCTGAATTCACTTTAGGGGCTTCTTTTTCATTTTTGTAGATTACTTGGGATTTCCTGTATGCATACTGATGCTATTTGCTAACAGGGAAAATTTCATTTCTTCCTTTCCTATTTCTATGACTTTTATTTCTTTTTCTTGCTTATGGTACTGGGTAGAATATCCAATACTGTGCTGAAAAAGACTGGTGAATTCAGACATTCTTGCCATGCTCTAAATGTGAGGTGGAAAGCATTTACTCTTATTACTATGTATAATGTTAACTGTAGAGTTTTAAGTAATCATTATCATATTAAAAACAGTTCCCCTCTATTCTTTTTTTTCCCCCTGAGGGCTTTAAAAAAACAATGTGTGGGTGTTAAATTTTGTCAAATAATATTTTGTATCAATTGATATGATCATGTGATTTTTTTTCTTTAACCTGTTAACCCGGTAGCTTACATTGATTTTAAAATATTAAATCAGACTTGCATTACTGAAATAAAAATTCCACTTGGGTATAATGTATAATTCTTTTTATATATTGCTGAATTCTACTGCTAATTCTTTGTTAAGGATTTTAACATCTATGTACATAGGAATGTTTATTTTTAGTTTTACTTTTGTTTATTGTCTTTTTTTTCTTTTTTTAATTTCAATTTTTAAATTTCCTTGGTTTTGATATTTGGGCAATATTACCTTCAGTCAATAAACTGGGAAATGTCTCCTCTTTTATTATCAGGAAGGATAGATAGAATTGATGTTAATTCTACTTTGCATATATCCTAGAATTCTCCAGTGAAACCCTCTGGGCCTGGAGATACCTTTTTGGGGCATTTTAAAAATTATGAATTTAATTTTCTTAATAGCAATAGAGATATTCAAATGACCTATTTCATATTAGGTACTTATGGTGGTTTATGTTTTTCAAGGAATTGGTCAGTTTCATGTAAGTTGTTAAATTTACGCATGTAGGGTTGTTTATAGTATTTGATTAATATCCTTTTGATGTTGCAGAGAATATAAGTTTTTCATTCCTGATACTGACATTTTTCTCTTACTTGCCTTTGTCAGCCTGTCTTGAGGTTTGTGTTAGTCACCTTTGTACTTTTAAGGTGCCAGCTTTTTGTTTCATTGATTTTCTCTATTGTTTTTCTGTTCTCAATTTCATTGATTTCTGCTGCTGTCTTCATTATTTCCTTTGCCTTGCTTTTATTGTTTTTTTCACTCTTCTTTTTCTAGCGTTTTGAGGTGTGATCATAGATTGTTGATATGAGACTTTTTCTCTTTTAATTTAAGCATTTAGCACTGCCCTCAGTATTTTCCACTATTTTTGATATATTTTCATTTTCATTTATTTTAGTGTATTTTTTGTATCCCTTGAGACTTCCTCTTTGACCCATGGATTACTCAGAAGAGTGGTGTTCATTTTCCAGGAGTTTGGTGGTTTTGATTTCTTGATTTCTAGTTTGATTCGACTGTGATCAGAGAATATACTTTATATGACTTCAATTCTTTTAGGTTTTCTTTTATGGCACAGAGTATCATCTACCTTGGTATATGATTCATGGGCAATTTAAAAGCGTATGTATTCTGATGTTATTAGGTGGATTGTTCTATAAATGATGAGATTTGCTCGTTAACAGTATTGTTGAAGTCTCTAACAGTAATTGTGAATTTATCTATTTCTCTTTTAGTTCTGTCAGTTTTACGTCATATATTTTGTGGCATTGTAGTTTGGTGCATCTCTTCTTCATAGATTGATGTGTGTGCAGCGTCCCTCTCTGTCTCCAGTAATTATCTTTGTTCTGAAGTCTATTTTATCTGATATAGCCATTTCTGCCTTTTTTTTTTTGAAACAGGGTCTCACTTTGTCACTCAGACTGGAGAGTACTGACATGATCACAGCTCACTGTAGCCTCAACTTCTTTGGCCCAAGTGATCCTCTCACCTGAGCCTTCCAAGTAGCTGGAACTATAGGAATGCACCATCATGCTCAGCTAATTAAAAAAAAAAAAAAAAAAACTTTTGTAGAGACGGAGGCTCACCAGATTGCCCAAGTTGGTCTCAAACTCCTGGCTTCAAGCAACCCTCCTGCTGCAGCTTCCCAAAGGATGAGCCACCATACATGGCTTTGCTTTCTTTTGATTAATATTTTCATAATATCTTTTTCTCATTCTTTTACTTTCAACCTGCCTTTATTATTGTATTTGAAGTGAGTTACTTGTAAACAGCATATCATTGAGCCATGTTTTAAAATCTACTTTCTAATCTCTCGTATACACATTTTATTATGGCTGCTTAAAACTCCATGTCAGATAATTCCAACTCTGATAGATCTCATGTTGGCATCTCTTGATTGCTTTTTCTTATTTGAGATTTTCCTGGCCCTGGATGTAATGAGTGTTCTTTAACTGTATTTTGAATATTTAGAGTATTATATAATGAGATGCTGGACGTTGTTTAAATCTACTGTTTTAATAGGCTTCCTCTGACTGATGCCATACCAACAGGGGAAAGAGAGAGCCACTTTGCTATTAGGTAGAGGTAGAAGTCCAGGTTCCCGGCTTGGCTTTTGTTGACTCTTAAGGATAGGATACCCAGTTAGTGCTGAATGAGGGTAGGAGGTCAGGCTCCTCGCTAGGTGTATGTTGTTATAACTTAGCTGAGAAGGTAAGAAGTGCTGTGTGGTGGTGTAACTGGTGGGGAGTGGGAACGTCCAGACTCTCCATAAGCCCTCCTCTGAGCAAGGAGAGCCATCATTGCTGTGGGATGTGGGTGGAAGTCCAGCTTCCTCACGAGGCCTCAGGAGAGAGGAGGAGGTCTCACTACCCAGCAGGATGAAAGTTCCAGCACCCTACTTGAGTTTTTCTGACACCACTCCTAATGGGATGCCTGGCAAGCGAGGAACTCTAGGCTCTTTATTCAGCCTTTTCTGGTAAGGGTGGAGATGGGGCCATACATTTTTTCTATTTATTTAATTTTATCAGAGGAACTACTATCTAATTAAGTTTTATCTTTTACTAGGTTGCTCCTCTGCTAGTACTTTGGCTAGAGAAAGCAGGCGATGGCTGGGAGTTGTTTGGTCTTTGCCTATGGACATTCTCAGGTTGCTGGCTGCTTTAGCTACATGTCTGGGGTATGTTAGAAAAAAAGAAAACCCAAAGAGCTCACAGCGGATTGTGCTTCAGGATCTGAGGTTCCTAGCCAGTTTGCCTTCTCTTCTTCATCTTTCAAAGTTGTCTTTATGTTTGTTTTGTAGATAATGCTCAGGGTTTTTAGTTGTACTTAGTGGGAGAACTAAGGGAAATACTTAGAAGCAGAAATTCTGATTTTTCACCCTTATTTTAAATTTAAAGTTTTTAAAAATTGAAAAATTTTAAATTGCAGTGAAATACACATAACATAGAATCTGTCATCTTAAACATTTTTAAATGTACGATTCAAAAGCGTTAAGTACTTTTACACTGTTGTGCAATGAATCTGTACAACGCTGTTCATCTTGCACAGCTGAAGCTCTATACTCATTAAACAAGCCACCATTCCCCCTTCCCCTCAGATCCTGGCAACCACTGTTCTGCTTTCTGTCTATGGGTTTGATGATTCTAGTTACCTCATATAAAGTGAATCATACACTGTTTTTCTTTTTGTGACTGGCTTATTTCATTTAGCTTAATAAACTCAAGGTTCATTCATGTTGTAGCATGTGTCAAAATTTCCTGGAACCCAAATAATACTACATTGTATGTCTCACCACTTTTTATAAATCCATTCATCTCTCCGTGAATCCTTGGGTTGCTTCTACCTTTTGGCTATTGCAAATGACGCTGCTGTGTACATGAATGTACAGATATCTTTTTTGGACTCTGCTTTCAGTTTGTTTGGATGTGTACCTGTAAATGGGAGTACTACATGATATGGTAATTATTTTTAGTTTTCCTTTTTGAAGAAATGCCATACTGTTTTTATAGTTTCTGTAGCACCTTGTGTATTTCCATCAACAGTACCCAACCGTTCCAGTTTCCCTCCATTCTTGCCACCGCTTCTGCTTTTCTGTTTGTTTGATGGTCTCCACCCTAGTGAATGTGAAATGGCACCTCACTGTGGTTTCAGTACGAATTTCCCTAATGACTGATGTTCAACATCATTGCATCTGATTGCTGGCGATTAGTAATACTTCTTTGGAGAAGCATCTGTCTGAGTCCTTTGCCCACTTTAAAAATTGGGCTTTTCCTTTTTTGTCGTTGAGTTGTGGAGTTATCCATATATTCTGGATATTATACCGTGACCAGATAAATTATTTGCAGGTATTTTCTCCCATTCCGTGCATTGCTGCTTCACAATGTCGATGGTATTCTTCAGTACGTGGATGTTTTAATTTTGATGTAGCCCACTTTATCTCCTCTACTTTTGTAGCCTGTGTTTTGTATCATACCTGAGTAATCATTGCCCAAGCCAATGCCATGAAGCCTTCCTTCATGTTTTCTCCTGAGAGTTTTATAGTTTTAGGTCTTTTGTTTAGGTGTTTTAATTGTTGTATATGGTACAAGATAAGCGTCCAAGTTCATTATTTTGCATGTAGATATCCAGTTTTAACACCACCATTTGTTAAAAGATTGTCCTTTCCTCCACTGAAAGGTCTTAGCACCCTTGTTAAAAATTATTTGACCTTACAGTTTTCTAATCCATGAATGGATTGTTTTCTCATAACCTAATTAATTTTTAAAAAACAGATTTTTAAAAATATTTAAATTATTTAAATTTAATTCTTTAAATTATGTAAAGAATTAAAATTTCTATTTTTTAATTTATTTGAATTTAAATTTAAAAGAATTTTTAAATTCCGAACCTGGAATTTAATATGTATGAATGTGATCTTCTTTGTTTAGGCTCCTCTTCTAAGCTGATGGGTTTCTTGTAAAGCTTTTAAAAATATATAAATTTAACATATCCACTACTTCTCCCAATTTTATGTCATCTCTAAATTTGGTAAGCATGCCTTTTATGATCTCAGCCAAGTTGCCGATGGGCATATTTAGTAGAATATTCCCAATTCCAGGACTTAATAACAACCCGTTAGAGATAGTGCTAAAAAGTGAATTTCATTTCAGCATTCATTTTTCAGTCTATACTCTTTGGGAATGTTGCAAGTGTAACTGATATCATTCCCCTATGATTCTTCATTGTGCTCAGAAGGACATCAAAAATTTCTTATTTAAATATAGTAGTCTTTTTCTGACCTTCAGCCTTGCAACCATATAAAAAAGGGAAAATATTTAGTTTCATATAAGATTTAATGAAAATGTTCTGTCTTTCATTGGTGATTGTCTTCATATGTATTCACCATTGTTTAAGCACTGGTTCTAGACTTCTAGGAAAATTTGTGTCAGACTTAATCATTATCCTTGCATAAGTCATAAAATTAGTTCAAACTCAACTTTTTAAAGAAATAATTTGTGTAGTCAAGAAGAAAATATCTCAATAAATAAAAAAAAACAGTAAGAATTATAGCTGAAATTTATGTTCTGTCTCTCAAAGTGCTCAGCACAGTGTTGGGAATGTATACTAAATCTTGGGGCCGGGCGCGGTGGCTCAAGCCTGTAATCCCAGCACTTTGGGAGGCTGAGGCGGGTGGATCACGAGGTCGAGAGATCGAGACCATCCTGGTCAACACAGTGAAACCCCATCTCTACTAAATATACAAAAAATTAGCTGGGCATGGTGGCGCGTGCCTGTAATCCCAGCTACTCGGGAGGCTGAGGCAGGAGAATTGCCTGAGCCCAGGAGGCGGAGGTTGCGGTGAGCCGAGATCACGCCATTGCACTCCAGCCTGGGTAACAAGAGCAAAACTCTGCCTCAAAATAAATAAATAAATAAATCTTGGGTCATTTTGGGTTGACTATGAAATAACGGGAGTATATACTCTTTATTGTTATTACCATGGTAGAGCAGGCACAGTCAGCCTTATGAATAAGAACCTAAGGTTCTTATAAGTGAAAGTACAGGCACTCAGAGTCCTGTCTTTGACTCAAAGTTTCACCCTTATTCCTTCTTACTGATTGGGTGTTTACATGATTTATTCATGCTTTTGTTCAGCAAACACTTACCACGCCACCACCATGTACATAGTGTTTTGTTAAGTACTTCTGATAATCTGGAATTAAACAAGACAAGATCTTTGATCTCATACAGTACAGGGAAGTAGGGCAATGCAGGCAACCACCTCTAATACTAATCATGATAAAATAAGCATCATCCTAAAGATAAAACGTATGTGTGTTGGGAATGCAAAGGAAAATGTTGGTAATTATGGCTGTGAGGATTGGAAATGTGTTTGTGGGAAAAGTAGAACATGTGCTTATTGTAAATTTCAGTGGCAGACCAGTGGAGGGAATGAGGAAGCCACACAAGTAAGGTTCCTGCATCCATGGAGAGGACTTTATCTGCTTCTAGTCCTTGGAGCATAGAGTATGTTGAGCTTTGCTGTAGTAGTTCACAGGACTAGGAGTGTTAAGACAAGGTTTGATTGTCTTGAATGCTCCAGTATGAAGTTTGGACTTCATTGTACATTAAATAAAGAGCTTTTTAAAGTTTCCAAGCAGGGGAATGAAATGATTATGACAATTTAGAAAGACAATTCTTGTTAACGGCATAAAATAGAGATTAGAGAGTCAAGACTGGAGGGAAGGAGCCCAACTATCCCGCCAGTGCAATAGTTGAGGCAGGAGAAACGGAAATGCAAAATTGGTCTCTTACAGAAAGGTCAGAGCTATATGAAGTGCAGTGAGTGGCATGAACTACTGCTTTTAATCCAAACAACATTTTCTCTTTGTGATTAGGGAGACATTAAAATTCTTTGTTATATAAAGAGAATAAAATTTTTCAAAATAAAAATGCCCTGTTTTTACTTAAGGTTTCTAGCTTCTTTTTGAATAATAAATATAGGTTGTAATTTTCTTTTACTGATGCAGTTTTTAATTTTAAAAGCGTAGTCACTCTGTGAGAATCAGCACATTTCAGCATAAATGGTCTTCCTATGAGAGGCAGTCAATCTAAACTACCTGTATTTTCATTTAAATTTTTTGGTTTTCAGGAGACATAAAATAGATTCAGCGCTTATAAGTAGGAGCTCAATTAAGAAGATACTCATAACACTGTTTATAACACTGAAAATATGAAGGCCTGGGAACTTCATGAAGGGTCAGGCAAGCCTAAATGTTTTTAGTGATAATTTTGTCTATATATTAAACATTAAGGCTTTCACCCTAAATTGTAGCCTCTCAGGGTGAAGAGCTTCATCCATTTATGATGGGATGAATTGTATGGTAATAGAAAAATTGAACATGTAAGTTTTTCTCCTGGTGACTCGCTGTGGTCACCTGCCTCTGGGAACCTCTTTTCTGAGGGTGCTCTTCCACTTCTTGTACTTGCAACTCATTCTGAAATTATAGAATTAATATTCTTAGCTTCCTCTTTTCTCTGCCTTTAAATAGAAATAGACATAGTTACAATTATATATTTGACTTGCCAGAATTTTAAGTCTTTAACAATACCTGATATGAAGGGCATGCTAAGAGGTGATTTTTTTTGCTATGGGATCATGATTGTTTCTGTGCAAGAATTTAATAAGTACACTCTGCTTGACTAGCTAACAAGTACTGTAGGCTTACGTCCATTTTTCAGTCTTTTAACAAAAGGGAAATAATTGTCTCCAGAACTTTCTCAACTCGATGGAGAAATTATATCACATGAACAGATGAGTCTTTCTATGGCAGCCTTTTTTTTTTTTTTTTTGAGACGGAGTTTCGCTCTTGTTACCCAGGCTGGAGTGCAATGGTGCAATCTCGGCTCACCATAGCCTCCGCCTCCTGGGTTCAGGCAATTCTCCTGCCTCAGCCTCCCGAGTAGCTGGGATTACAGGCACGCGCTACCGTGCGCAGCTAATTTTTTGTATTTTTAGTAGAGAGGGGGTTTCAACATGTTGACCAGGATGGTCTCGATCTCTTGACCTTGTGATCCACCTGCCTCGGCCTCCCAGAGTGCTGGGATTACAGGCTTGAGCCACCGCGCCCGGCCCTGTGGCAGCCTTTTTTATGTAACCTCTAGTGAGTCCCCTGACACATTTCACTGTCCATATGTGTACAAGCTCTTTATTCAGGTTTGATTACACAGCAAAATAATAGCTGCAGACTGCCTTGTTTCCTTTGGTCTACTTTGAAGAGTGAACATGCAGCAGAAGATGCCGTCGTCGAAAGGAAATGACACTGAATGTCGAAAGCTTAGTCCCTCAAAGAGTTTGACCAAACGAGAAAACATAAAATCTCACTTTTGAAAGCTGAGGTCAGCCATGCTTTGCTGTATTCTTAATGTCTACTTTTTTTTTTTTTTACTGTATTTGATGAATAAATTTCCATTTATTTCATGTAACATTTAGGTGTAAATCTTTCATTGTTATTGTTGTAAAGGTGTTAAGTCAACAATTACCCATTAAAGCTTTCGTGACCCCAAAATTGAACTATTCAGAAATACACGTGCATTAAGAAATTATTTTTTAAGGCTTTATTTTTTAGAGCAGTTTTTGTTTCATAGCAAAATTGAGAGATTTTGAAGACACAAAGGTTTCCCATCTATCCCCTGCCTGCACATTATTCTTCATCTTTCATATTTGAAGGATTGTAATGAACAAGAACAGGATCAACCGTGGGACGGACCACACACTTGTAATCCGAGCACTTTAGGAGGCTGAGGTGGGCAGATCGCTTGAGTCCTGGAGTTTAAGATGAGCCTGAGCAACATAGCCACACCCCAAAAATGCAAAAAAAAAGGGGGGGTATGGTGGTGTGCGCCTGTAGTTCCAGCTACTTGGGAGGCTGAGGTGGGAGGATCACCTGAGCCTGGGAAGGTTGAGGCTGCCATGAGCTGTGATTATATCACTGCACTCCAGCCTGGGCAACAGAGTGAGACCCTGTCTCAAAACAAAACAAAACAAAAAAACCCTGCATCTCACACACACATGCACAATGGAGCTCAGTAATCCAGATACTCCTTTCACCCCCTACAGGGAGGAAAATAGCGTCTGAGGTATACTGACATTCTGTTGTGGTGAATACGGAATAGGCTTTCAAGACAGACTGCCTGGGCTTGAGTGCCAGCTCCACTGCTCATTAACTGTACAACACAGAACAACTTTCTAAATCTCTCTCAATCCCAGTTTGTTCATGTATACAATGGGGATTAATGATATTTACCTTGCAGCCTTTTACAATAAAAACGAAAGGAGATCTTCTATGTAAAGCATTTATCAGTGTGCATGGCCCACAGAAAGCAGTCAGTAAATGGTGTGTGCTCTTGTTCATTCTTTCCACAGTTACACACAGCTTAACTTTCTCTGTTCCAGACACTTTTCAGCATGCTGGACTATGTAGTAAACAGTTCCTCCCTCATAAAAATATATTCTAGTGGTAGAAGGCAACAATAACCATAATAAATGAGCAAATTACGTTGTATGCTAGAAGTTGATAAGAGCTGTGAAACAAAACTGAACATCATAGTAAAGACTGAGAGTCGGAATGCAGGAATTGGGCAACTTGCAGTTTTAAATAGGTAGTCACGTTAGGACTCATTGAGAAGATAACATTTGGACAATGACTTGGAGGTATTTGATTGTTACTGGCACTACCAAATAGGGCTTTGCTTTATGCCTACATTTCTACTCTTACTGAATGTTGTAAAACTTGATAATGGTAAATGCATACTTAAGACTAAAAATTAAATACTAATACTAGAAATTATAATCTGTGTTTACCCTCATTTAACCTGTATAATCTCCTCTCCTTTTCGTATTTCTGGGTTTTTTAAATTTTGTTTTTGAGACAGAGTCTTGCTCTGTCATTCCAGGCTAGAGTGCAGTGGCACGATCTTGGCTCACTGCAACCCCCGCCTTCTAGGTTCAAGCGATTCTCCTGCCTCAGCCCCGCAAGTAGCTGGGATTACAGGCATGCACCACCATGCCTGGCTAACTTTTGTATTTTTAGTAGAGATGGGGTTTTGCTGTGTTGGCCAGACTGATCTCAAACTCCTGACTTCAGGTGATTCATCCACCTCAGCCCCCCAAAGCGCTGGATCACCACGTCTGGCCTCCTTTTCATATTTCACTCAATTCTACTGCAGTGAGTTTAGGAATTAGACCGGTAAGGACATTAGTTCTCTTTGCTCACAGAGAGCAGAAATTGAAGAAAACAAATTAGAAATAAGTTCCTTAGAAACAAAATACTAAAACAAAATACAAAATTCTTCTACAGATTCCGGATTTCCCGACTGTCTTTTGTCTACTTTATCCAACTTTCACCCAGTGCAGTATCATCACATTGAAACACCAGTATTTCTGAACATAGGTGGGCTCATCTTTGTTGAAGTTATTGACAAAAAAGCTCTCGCCTTTTCTGCGAATGAGAAACATTCAGTGTTTATGCAGTGTGGTTTGGTGCTGCCGTTGACTCAGGCTGGTACAGGGACTGATGCATTGTTACCTCTTACAGGGACCAAGGATCCTGAAAGAACGGGAAAAGCTGCCCTTTCGGAGCTCAGTATTGCACTAATCTGATTTTTCATAATGGTGAACAACTCTTGGCACCATTGCAAACCAAACAAAGTATAATTCTTCCTCAATTTATATTTCAGGATGATGCATTCCTTGATAATTCATTGACTATTAAACAGTGTAAGAAATACTTGTGTCTGTAAGTAAAATACAGTTAGGCTCTATATTCAAAGAATTAACAGAATTTTTTCACCTGCCAGCAAGTCTGGTGGCACATCTGAAAGATGTGCAGGATACTGGGTAATGATTTGTTATCCAAAGCTGTCCCGTTTAGCAGGCTTGGCTGCAGTCTACCACATGACATTGTGACAATTAAACATACTGAAAATGGTCCTGGTCCCCCCACTGAGAACCACTGGTCTAAAGCTCCTCTGCAGTGCTCATGCCCAACTGGGGATCCTGTCCAAGCTGCAGTGCTGTGTGCTCTGTGATTTAGCTTGGCACGGCACTATGCCATGTATAAGTAAAGCTTCTTAGTGCTCGGAATTATTCTGCTTGAAGCACTTTCCAGATGGCTGGCCAACAGCTTCTGGGGTTACTGAAATGCTGTTCTGGGGGTTTCAAATTCTCCAGTCCCTTCCTTCTGATACGTGTTACAGATTCCTCAAAGGTTACTGCGTATGAAAGGGATGCAGAGGATAGGTAGTTGCCACTCCTTTTTACTGCTACTCTAATTGCAAATTATGTTGGGTTGGTAGTGGTGTCCATTGATGGCTGATTCATTGATGGCTGATTCATTGATGGTTCATTGATGGGCTGATTGCCTCATGTCTGTTTTTCTCTCTGTTAGTCATCTAAGGTTCATAGCCATATTACCCATATTTGTCTGTTCTTCAGGATCCCTGTCACCACTTCTGATCATGATCATCTATGAAAATTTGGAGCATGATAAGTGATGGGGTTCAGGACATGCTACCCCAAAATACGACATTAGAACAAACAGCAGAAACAAGAAGGTCCCTCTTCTCCTCCTTCATATCTCCTGAAGCAAGTTATAAATCCTTCATTCCAGAGGGACACTCTCTATACATGAGGGAAAGGAACATTCTTATCCTCAGAGATACCGAGAAGGATGTGAACAAACAGACATTGCTAAGTTTTCCCCAATTTATTACTATTAGATCATATTCCCCTTGTCCAGTGACACTCTCCACAACTGTCTGCTCTTCAGCAAACCTAAGCATAAAAATACACCACTTTCCCTGCTTCTTTGGGTCTTCATTTCTGAAGGCTCCCGGGTCACTTAAAACCTACGTTAAAATAAATGTATATGCTTTTCTCTTGTCAGTTGGTCTTCTGTTACAGGGATCTCAGCCACAAACTTAGCGATGCGTAAGAAGGGAAACATTTTTCTCTCCTGCATAGAGAATAGTATTCCTAAGAAAGATAGTGTATGTTATACATCGCAGGAGATGAAACTGGCAAGGCAGCAGGGCTTAGAACTTTTGATGGGTGATAGAGAGTTGTTCAAGAGTGAGTGTTTTAGGCCAGCTGTGGTGGCTCACGCCTGTAATCCCAGCACTTTGGGAGGCTGGGGTGGATGGATCACCTGAGGTCT
This sequence comes from Leontopithecus rosalia, assembly GCA_028533165.1. Taxonomy (NCBI): domain Eukaryota; kingdom Metazoa; phylum Chordata; class Mammalia; order Primates; family Cebidae; genus Leontopithecus; species Leontopithecus rosalia. The sequence goes on along the minus strand of CM052666.1, from coordinate 42,427,735 downwards.
GGAGTTCGAGACCAGCCTGGCCAACATGGTGAAACCTTGTCTCTACTAAAAATACAAAAACTAGCTGGACATGGTGGCACACGCCTGTGGTCTCAGCTACTCAGGAGACTGAGGCAGGAGAATCGCTACTCTAGCCTGGTTGATAGAGTGAGACTCCATTTGAAAAAAGAAAAAAAGAACGAGTGAATATTTTAGTTGCAGCTTGCAGTTAGTTGCAAGACAGAGACCCAACTACAGTGCCACAAACACACAACAACTTATTCTCTCATATAATAGAAGTCTAGGCTGCATACGGTGGCTCACGCCTGTGATCCCAGCACTTGGGGAGGCCAAGGTGGAAGGATAGCTTGAGATCAGGAGTTTGAGATCAACTTGGGCAACATGGCGAGACCCTGTCTCTACCAGAAATAATAATAAAAAAGAATTAGCCAAGCATGGTGGCATGCATTTGTAGTCCTAGCTACTTGAAAAGCTGAGGCGAGAGGATGGCTTTAGCCCAGGGGTGTTTGAGGTTGCAGTGAGCTATGATTGTACCACTGCACTCCAGCCTGGGCAACAGAGTGAGACCTTGTCTCTTAAAAAAATAAAAAGAAAAATAAATGAAGTCTAGAGAAAAGTATTCCAGGTCTGGAGAAGCATCTTTAAAAGGTTGTCAGAGGTCAATCTTTCTTTTGGTTGTGCTACATCTGACTTCCATCCTTAAGTTCCTTCCACCCTACATGGTTCAAGGTGGCTGTTGGAGGACCAGCCATTACCTCTGCATTGAGAAAGAAAGGCAGAAGAGCCAAAAAGAGCACATGCCTCTACCATTTAAGTTTAACTTTTCCTGAAGCTTCACATAACACTTCTTTTAGCACATATTAACAATTTGAAGGTCTCAAGGAAGAAGGGAGGCTAGCTAGCATTTTCTATCACGTGGAGGTATGTCGTCAGGTTTTGATTTGCAGAGATTTCCCTGGTAGAGGATGGAGGATTTGTTGAAAGGGGTATGAAGCCAACAGAAACGAGTACTTCACAGGTTGTTTAATGTTTCCCATCACTGACACTGAGTAAGTGTAAGCGCTGGTTCTAGCTTGATTCAGTCGGATCATTGGGATGCAGGTGTGCCCTATTGCACATGATACCTGCACATGTAACTTCCTGACGTGATTTAATGTCGACTGCTAGGGTGTCTCTAAGGGTCTTCAATGCATTTGAGATGAGGAATGGAGTGAATTACATCTTCTGTGATTTCAGCTTTGGGTGCACTCTCTACTTGGAAAAATCTCATCTGCTTTTAAAATATTTTTCACCCTTTGAATAACCTTAAAGGCAACCTTTATGATGTTTTCTGCTTTGACTTTTTTTTGTACTGACATTAGTGTTCTGGAAAATAAACTAAAAGTCAGCGCTGTTTTTACCTTAATTTTATCCTTGATTGTGTATTTAAAATAATTATTTGTGAAATTATTTAGCACTTCAGGTTTACATACCTCATTGCTGAGAATTTTGCTCAGTATATATTCTGAGCATTTTCAGAATCACTGTTGTTCATGTAGTTCCTTACCTTTGAAAGTTCGTTATCAGCATTACATAGTCACTGGTCTGTGCCTCCTAGGATCTGTGCTGTTTGTACTCTGTGTGATGACAGTGAGAAGCAGAGGTATGTGATAATCATAATATTGTACCTCGTGGCTCTTAAGTTCCTAGCAGAAAGAAATTCTGGCAGAGAGAGAATATGTAATTTGAGCAGAGCAAAGAAATAATGTTATTCTACTGTTTTTCAGAACTGAAGGAACCAAATTTTTTAAGTAGTTATCTTTTTACCATAAAAGATTTTTGGGTTGATAGGCACAGCAACCCACCATGACACACGTTTACCACCTGCTCATCCGACACAGGCACCCCAGAACTTAAAGTAAAAAGATTCTTGAAGTTTCTGGCTACCTGCATGACATAGTAGGTTTCTAAGTTTAAGTGAGAGAGAGAGAGAGAGAAGGACTATCACATGTGCGCTGGGGATCAGACATGGGAGAGAAGCCTTGCCTTGTCATCATTGAGTTTGCATAACCAGGCACATGGATCAGATTTCAGAATGCACATGAAATAATTTCAATTGTAATATGGAAATGCTTTTAAAAGATGAGATAGTCAGTCATCCTGGATATTTTTATTCTGTGAACCCTGGCTTTTAGAGCTATTTTTGGCATCTGGGCAGCTTGCTTACTATGTTTCGTTGAAGCAGAAGGGGGCAGCAGAGAAACCAATTAGAAAGCTAACATCTGAGTTGGCTTCCTTCTAATAGAAGGTGTTGTGCAATATAAATATACTAAAAGGAAATGAAAATGGAAAGTCATATCTTTTATTTATTAAATTCTAAAAATGGGGCCGGGCGCGGTGGCTCAAGCCTGTAATCCCAGCACTTTGGGAGGCTGAGATGGGTGGATCACGAGGTCAAGAGATCCAGACCATCCTGGTCAACATGCTGAAACCCCGTCTCTACTAAAAATACAAAAAATTAGCTGGTCACGGTGGCGCGTGCCTGTAATCCCAGCTACTCAGGAGGCTGAGGCAGGAGAATTGCCTGAACCCAGGAGGCGGAGGTTGCGGTGAGCTGAGATCGCACCACTGCACTCCAGCCTGGGTAACCAGAGTGAAACTCCATCTCAAAAAAAAAAAGAAAAAAAATAATTTACTAAAACAGTAGTGAGTTAAAACCAAGTTTATTAGAGGGAAAGTACATTGCAAGGTAGCCATGGGCAGCACAGCAGAGAAGAGGCTGTCTGCCAAGAGGCAGGGGCTGAAGGGAAGTTTTATAGGACCGTGCTGGGAGGGCTATGTGCAGATGGGATTGGGCTGCTGGGGCTACGTGCAGAGCAAGGTATTTGGGAACAGGATGTTGTACAAGTAGGTTGTTTGTGATTAGCTGTCTCCCAGAACAATTGTTGCCCCCTTCTGGGGCCGGCCTCTTCCTTATTGTTGCTAACTTACCTTATCAGGACTCCACACTACCTACCTTCACGGTCTGGACACTTCCTTCATCAGTCAATTGGGGCAGTCATTTGTTTATTTCCCAGTCTCTCAGTGATTGCTGTTCTTGTTCAGTGTCATGAAAACCACCGGATGTTGGTGTTACACATGTAAGGGTAAATCCAATTTCCATTATTACATCCTGGCTGGTCACTGAAGTGTTTGTCTTTTTTTTTTTGAGACGGAGTTTCCCTCTTGTTACCCAGGCTGGAGTGCAATGGCGCGATCTCGGCTCACCACAACCTCCGCCTCCTGGGTTCAGGCAGTTCTCCTGCCTCAGCCTCCCGAGTAGCTGGGATTACAGGCGCGTGCCACCATGCCCAGCTAATTTTTTGTATTTTAGTAAAGACGGGGTTTCATCTTGTTGACCAGGATGGTCTCGATCTGTTGACCTCGTTATCCACCCGCCTGGGCCTCCCAAAGTGCTGGGATTACAGGCTTGAGCCACCGCGCCCGGCCAGTGTCTCTCTATAAATTCTTAAAACTGTTCCCTGTCAGAGCCCATCTGAAATTAGTGTTTTCTCTCTTTGTGATAATGGAGTTCTGTTAGTGCTGCTAATCTAAGTTGTAGGCTTCACTATGAAACACTGCATAGCCTCCCCAAGAAATACCACCACCAGTCTGCCTGGTGGTCTTCTCTTTCTTTTGTGAATTCCTAAATAGATTTACAAGGAGTGCTAAGAGGATGGCCGCACTTGGTCTGACTGAGGGGGACTCAGCACAGAATGGGAAGCCTGCAAAAGAGTACAGTGAGTCAGTCATTTCTCAGCAGATCTGTTTACTGTTACCCATACCCTCTTTCTAAAAGATTCGATTATGAGATTGTAAATTGCCATAAAGTCTGCCCGTGTTCCAGTCATGAGCATTCAGATGCTGAAGAGATAGGATGAGCAGGAAGCAGATGATTCTGTCCACAGAAAGCTCACTCTCTGTGGGAGAAACAAATACAGTGCAAACAGAAAGTGATAATACAGTGTGGTAAGCTACAGCTTTCCCGTACTGATACTTTTTTATACTTTGGATTACTTGGTAAAAACGAAGTTCTCTTTTTATCTGTCAGCAAACATCTAAGAGCAAAAATTAATTTAAACTTTTCTTCTTACCAAAACTAACTTTATCTTCATGTAACACTTTTTAGTAATTTACCTGGTTTGTAGCTGTCTAGATAGAATTTGCTGATGCTTTACGTATTTTTTCAGGTTGCTGATAGATCTTATTCTACTAAGTGAAAAGCACTTCTAAGCCTTTATTCTTAAAACGCATGTTTCCCTTGGCAGCAATTCTAGTGGAAAATATGGGGTTGCCTCTTTTTATTAAATTTATTCTATTTTTATGAAATAATTCTAAAAAGTTTGGTCTTCATTAGTGCTTTTACTTCAAGGAGCCGAATTATTTCTGTAAAAATATATTGGCATTTCTGTTTTATAAGGTAGCATTAAATGAAATAGTTTCCTTTCTTTTCCAAGTATATTTTAAAAAGTACATTAGTGTAGTCTGTTTTTTATTTTTATTTTTTGCTTTGTCTTTTGATGGTGAAACAAAGTATTACTATTCTAAGCTTGGGTTTTCAAAATACACATTATTCACAGTGTAAATTATTCAGTAGTCTTATCTTATAGGAAATGAAGGAAGAAAAACTGGATCCATGTAGCTCTGATCCCTTTTTTGTTAGCAATTTATGTGTATAACCAATAGATTTCTCCTGAAGAAAACCTAATTATTAAGCTAATTTAGGAGAATTTAGTAAAGAAATGATTTGGAGGAAAGCAAATAAAGCAATCCAAATATACAATAATTATGCCCAAATTTTAACATAGATTTATAAGAACATCTTACCACTTTTAAATTTCTTCCAAAATTGACAGATTCTGAATTTTTTCATAACTGTCAGTGGAAATCCTATGGGAAACAGCTCAAATTTTGACAGCCTCAGGAAAATGGATGGCTTCCTCTTCTGAGTGGTGATTGCTCTTACCTTTTGAAGAAATTAGCTCATAAGTATACATTTGGAGAGAGTTACACTATGCAGTACAGCCTTAATCTATTGAAAATAAGTCAGTCATTCTATGAATTAAACACTTGAGCATTAAGAAGGCTGCTGTGAAGGGCAGAGTATAGAATATTATTTGGTTGCTACTTTTGCTAGCTTTGTAGCTCTTGAGAAATCTTTAGTGAACTTACCAGTTTCATGTTTGTAGGGGGTGTGCATCTATCTAGGATAAACATCCCTCATTGAAAAACTAGAATCCTTTTCAAGGTTAAGCATAATGTAAAACAAGTAATGTTGCTCCAAAATGAATTTCTGTGCAGTTTGTATGAATTACCAGTTGACCAATAAGCAGCTCTGGAAGTCTGTCATAAGCAAGGTCTTGTATTAGCCATAGTCTCAGCAGACTTACTGCTGACTATACTGTTTACCTCACATGGTGAAGTGGTCTGTGAAAAAGCATTGTCATTGGTCCACTCCAGATAACTGTCACTGTGGTATTACATACACTAGCAGAATGCTGTGGGATGCAAAGGGGACGTGCGCCGCTTTGGTGATTTGGGGGGACTTTGGCATGCTCTTGTAGGAGTCCAGAAGGAAGGATCATATAGTTTAGTATTAAGCTGTGTAAAAACATTACCACATGAATGAAACCAGTCCTCCTGAGGCCAAAGGGCTTATGAAGAGGAAAGATGCATACCTTGAGTAGACTTCTTTTTGAGCAAAGACGTTCAGAAGAGTGTTAAGGCAAAGCAAAAGATTCCCCGGACTGCGCTCAAGTCTGTCTTCATAGGCATTTCTTGCTTGTGTAACATGGAAAGAACCACTGCTTGCTCAGTGTGGCTCTTTATTTTGCCATACTGGACCACTTGAGTAGCCAGTGAGATAATTTATTCTTGAGTCAAAATAAGAGGGCATTAAATTTAGTGGAACTGAGGTTGGCACTGGCAAGACTGAGTAACATATGGGATCCCCTGGAGAGCATCACTGGAGAAAGCACCTGGATTCTATTTAGAAAAGCATAAGTATATGAGTTGCCTTCTTTGCGGCACGCAACTTATAATGAGCTCTTGCAGAGGATTTTAAAGCCCATGCATGTTTCTGTCATATACTATATATATATATATATATATGCTATACCAAGATGTTATGCGGGGTCAGGGTCCTTGGCAAGGCTTACTTGTCATTTCCAACGTAGTTTATATTTGTCTCTCTTTGCACAAGGATTTGGTGATTTATCTTATGGACAATGAAAGCCGAAATGTCCTAATGAAGAGTTTTCTCCTAAATTTACATGAGAAATATATAAAATCCTAAATTATATTAATAGTCATGGTTTAGAAACCTTAACATGGAATTATAGTACTTTTGAATTAATAGGTGTAAGGAACATGGCTACACTGCAGCCAGGCAGGATAGGCTGAGGTAAACATCCTGGGTGACTCAGAGAGTTTGCAGCTCAGGCGCACAACTCCAAATACAATATAAACACAGCTATGTAGCCATAACATGGGAAGGCCATAACTTGGCTCCACACCACTATTGTCTGTAAAAGGTATAATTGCCCTGGTGACACTGTACAGGCACACTTGCACCCAAAGAAGGAGAGAGAGCCATATCTGTTCATCTTGCAGCGGGGAGTGGACACAGCTCAACTTGCTTGTGCCCAGAGGGAAAGAGTTAAGCTGCTGATGCCAAAGGGAGAGCCAGCAGAGCAGCTGTGCATGGGAGTGGCTGGAGCAAACATTTGAGACAGAGACAGACTGTGTTAGAGAGCTGCTGAATAAAACTGTGTTTCACCTACCTGTGGCTCCCTGAGTATTCTTTCAGCTATCTGCCATTCATCCGCCCACTCCCTTTGGGTGTCTGCCTAGGTTGGAACCTGACCCTGGACCTAACTATAGGGAGGTTAGGGACCTAAGAGATCATCTAATTGAACTCATTACAGATGAAGAGACTGAATCCCCAGTGGCTAAATGACTTGTCTAAGACCACACATCTAGTTAGACGTTGAGCCAAGAAAGAACCTAATTTCTTATTTTACACGTACAGCCCTTACTCAGTGGCATGTACTGTAGTTCACAGATTCCATTCACTTGTTGCCGAGGTCTGCCACTTCTGAGCGTTTGCCAGTTGTGGTGTAAGTGTATATTGCCAAATGAGGAATAGCTTGGATTTATAACTGAAGAGACATTATCTATTGTGGCTGCAGCTGAAGCACCAACTTTTAACCAGTATTACTACTGCTTATTTCAGCTCCTATCCTTATCTCAAATAACTCTGCCTTCCTGTAACATATGATGGGCCCTGGGAGCCTGCAAAAAGGACTCACTTACTCTGAGGTCTCGGCCAGGTCTCTGCTTCTTCCCCCTTGTTCTCAGATGGCAGACTGACATCCTCACAGGAAGACTGGGTTGCTTTCCTCCTGCACAGCCCCATGGTAGGTACCTGTACCTCCAGAAGGAATTTATTTTAGTAAAATAGACCTGGACACCAGGAGATTGGTCATCTGTAGTTTGGTAATAATTGAGAACTAGGTCAGAGGGTTCTACTTCTTGTTCCATGAGAGCAGGATGTGTGAGGTTGTTCTTGATGAAAGCTGAAGTTTTAAATGTAGGTTAATGGCTTTCTTGGAAGCCAGCAAGCAATTAAGGGTTTCTCATCCATAAAGAAATTATAGCTACGGGGGGACAAGTTTTTGTTTTTATTCCTTTAGACTCTTGGAACATTATTTATTTATTTTTCCTTAAAATCTGGTCTTAAACTTAAAAATAAGTTTGTTAATACTAATGTTCTTTTCCCTTGAGCTAGCTTCAAACCTCAAATGAATTGCAAACTGCAAAGTGACTGCTGTAGGGCTACTCCTTAGTAAATGTGTACAGTTGAATGGTAAGGGATCCATTTATAAAAGATACTGTATGTGGGCTGTTTCCAGGACGGTAACAGTATTTCTCTGTAAGACTAAATATAATTTTACCTTTGTAACGCGGCACAGTTCCAATCAAATAGGCAGTAACTTTCTTTATTCGAGCTGCATTTAGAGTGTTTCGTTCATCAGACTATGAAATATAGTCTTTGTGTCATTCATTGTGCTAGGTTCTGGAAGGTGATTAAGAAATGGTACCTGAACTCCAGGAGCTTACAGTCTAGGAAGAAAAAAGACAAATAAAATTATACCAATATATAATGAGTTCAGTTTCATGGCATGTAAAGAGTGTCATAGAGACACAGAGCAAGGATGTAACCCTACCTAGGGTCAAAGAAGACTGCACGGAAGATGGTGCATTAGAAGGAAGAGGAGGAATTGGCTGCACCAACTGGAGAAGGGAGGAGGAGCTTCTGAGAAAGAGAAGAGCTTGTGCAAAGCGGTGGAGGCCTGAGGGCGGGTGGCGTTCGCTAACACTGAGTTCCACGTGGCCGTCTTTGTCGTAGGTTGCTTGTGGGAAATAAAGCTAGCATTTTCTTTGCTGGTTGGACTAAGCTGGGCTATACTAAGTTGTCTGACCTTCATCCTGCACCCAACAGGAATTACAGAAGGTTTTAAAGAAGAGGAATGAAGTCAGATCCGTGGTTGAGAAAAATACTCTAGTAACTAAGTGGTGAATAGAATGAAAAGTAGGGAGACTGACTGGGAAGCATTTATAATAGAAGGGTATAGGGCAAGTAACTCTTAGGAAGCAGGCAGTGATTGTAATGTCAGAATCAATTTGTATGGTATTTAAGAGGTAGATCTGGTACTCAGTCAAGCAGAGATTGTTGAAGAGGGTGAGCTGGAGAGACTGGATGGATTTTGGGAACGTTAATTATGGGAGGGTATAATCTCTTAATGCTCTTTTAAAGATTTGGCTCTTTCCTTAGTGACAGCTCAGTAAAGTTGTTGGTGCTCAGAGATTACGTGATGAAGTAGACATATACATATATGCTTTTTCTTCAAATTTGGCTATTTGAACCTGTCTCTGTGGTATAAACACTAATTCCTTTCTAGATTTATTTATTTGGAAGTTTTTTGGTCTATAAAAATTACTTGGGTATTTCTGGTCTTGAATTAAATACACTTAATAATTGCCATAGGGGTTCCCGTGGCATCATCACAGCTGGAGGTCTGGTGGGCGTTTGTAAATGGCATTTGGAAGAGGGATTCATTTGCCAAAGCATTAGCAATCTTTTGTATTGTTTCCATCTGGTTTTTGTCTAAAGAGACAAGTGCTGGGATTTTATTTATTTCATAAACTTTGTTTGAATGAGCTAATTTCCCCACTGTCCGGAATTACTAAGGGAAAACATGAGCGTTTATTTCAAGGACTTACTCTATCCATTCCTTGCTTGAGTGGGAAGCAGCCCCTTCTGTAGGCACCAAGTACCTGATATTCTAGTCTTTTCTGTGATTAAATTGTAAAAACAATCTCTTTGGGAACTTGTCTGCTTTTGGCATAAGGTCACACATTTAAAGAGCAATCTGCAGTGAGATTTGGCTCCATTTTCTGTTTGTTTTCTAAAGAAAGAAAAAACAGATACATTTACATTTCAGAATTCTTTTTGAGGGCCTATTGTGTGCCCAGCTCCTGTATTACTTTCTCTTATTTCACATTCATAGCACCTTGCTTGAGAGTTGTTTTTCCCCTCATTTTGCTGTTGGAAACAGTGTTTCAGAGAGTTTAAGGAATCTATACAAGTCCCTTAGTAGTTAATACTCGAGGTTGTTTTAGACTCAGGTTTTCTGACATGAGACAGAAGCTTTGAAACTGCCTCCATGCCCCCATGGCTCCACATGGAACAGAGAGCTTCCAGATGCTGATCAAATGGGTGAGAAGGGAAGGTAGAAGACTAGATGTCAGCTGGAAGGTGTAGCAGTTGTGCTGTGAAAACCCACCAGAGGGAAGATGTTTCAGTTCTTCTTTCACGTAGGATGGAGACCCTAAGTGACTTACGGCACCTGAGTGTATGAGGACCTCTTATTTGAGAAGGTTAATGGTCTTCTGTCCTCTCCCTGTCAGTGTGATGTGTGTAACCACTGATTGGCGGACTCCTTTGTACAGGTGGCAGATAGGGGAGCAATTAGTTTCGCTCAGCTTGCTTTTAAAAAATCGTGATAATTTTGCACTCTCTTTGTGAAATGGGCAAGTTCAGAAATCAGTTTTGGGACTATGTGTATTAAACCAAGACATAAGCGATTGCACCTTCAGCAAATTTAATTCCTGGCTTCAGCTGTAGTCTGCAGTCATCTTAAATGAGACATTTTGTTGTATGGCTGTAACCTCAGGGATTTTATCTGCTGCTCTTGTGGTCTTTTGAGGAGGATTCTCCTATTGCAAAGGATGTCTACAATATAATGAATGGCGAGAAGTATCAGGAGGCTTTTGAGTGCTTAAACCCGTCTGAGGTTTATTAATTTTCCGGACATGGGTTAACATGGTTCCATGAATAGGCACAAGGCCTGGAGAGTAGGATTAGGAAGGTTTCCAGGGGCTCTGAACTCATGTCAAGCAAAACTGGTATGCTAGGCAGCTAAGGCAACTGGATAGGGAAAGGACTTTGAAAGTGCTTTATCTCACTACATAATGTTTGTAAATTTCATTTCATTAATTTACAGCTGCAGGGCTCATGAGGCTGAAATTAAAGTTTGGTGAAGTTTCGGGAAGGCGGCAGCCACACGAGTTTGATTAGCAGTGGATGTTTTGGAAATGAGCTGGCAGCAATGCAAAAATAGAAGGTTTGAATTTCAGGAGGCATGTTGGCATTGCATGTGCCCATTTGATTCGCCATGGAAAGCCCATTGCTTTCCACCTGTTCCCTCTGTGTGTCTTCTCCAAGGTAACCTCTAGCATTGGATAAGCATCCTTTGTAGTAGAGTCTTATCAGCCCATTGCTCTTAGTCTGTTTTATTAGGAATAAATCGGTTGTCTGAGTTATTCTTTCTACAGCCATGCCACACCCTGTTGAACCTTTCTTCCAGATTGCAGACATTGCAGTAAGCTGTTTCTCCCTGCAAAGGTTGAGGCAGCAGAGGCCCTTTCATGTGCAGTTCAGGAGTTTAGTTGTATCAGTTGTGGCTGAAGGGTCACAGATAAGGGGGCACAGCACGTTTTCACATAATATTTAATCTGCTAGAGTCTTCACACTAGCATTTATCATTGTTGATTTTTAGTGTTTTTTGGTGAAAGGAAACATTACCTTAATCCTCAACAGGAAAGTTTCGTTCTACTAAACAGGATGTAGTGCTGACAGAGATTCTTTGCTTGACTAAACTTGAGTCAGGCTCCCGAACTCTGTCCCCAGCAGGGCCCATCTGTGTACTTCCTTATAGAATCTCATTTTAGCAAGAACACTGCTAAGTCAATTTAGCCAGAACCCCAATCCTTCATATCTGATCACCCTCCATATCTGATGGGTTCCTTATCCTCCCTCGGGTGATGTTTGATCATCTTGGCCTATCTTCAGCAAGAATTCTGTTAGGATGGTGTAGCCAGAATCTCCCCATGCCTGTGGTTTTTCCTCTTAATTTTTCATTCACTGACTCCCATTCTGCTCTTTGGCTATAAATTCCCACTTGCCCATGCTATGTCTGGAATCGAGGCTGGGGTCTTGACTGAGATCTCTTTCCCCCTATTGCTGTAGTCCTGATTTAAAAATATTTTTATCTCTTTACTACCTAGCTCTGCTTTTCCTTTGATAGTAGCCTATTTAAAAAATGATATAGAAGCAGGAAGGGGAACACAAGGGTTGGGGAAGGACATAGAGATGGTTTCAGCGGTATCTATAATTGTTTTATCATAGGCAGGAAAGGTCTCAAGTGAATATGGAAGGTAAATATGAAGAAAATGGTTCTGGTACAGTGGAATTTCTTATTTTACTCCCCCCTTTTTTTTTAAGATGGAGTTTCGCTCTTGTTACCCAGGCTGGAGTGCAGTGGCGCGATCTTGGCTCACCGCAACCTCCGCCTCCTGGGTTCAGGCAATTCTCCTGCCTCAGCCTCCTGAGTAGCTGGGATTACAGGCACGTGCCACCATGCCCAGCTAATTTTTGTATTTTTAGTAGAGACGGGGTTTCACCAGGTTGACCAAGATGGTCTCGATCTTTTGACCTCGTGATCCACCCGCCTCGGCCTCCCAAAGTGCTGGGATTACAGGCTTGAGCTACCGTGCCCAGCCTCCCTTTTCTTTTTAAACTATCTTGTGAAAGCCTTGTGTTTTTTTTTATTCCTGTTTCCAGTCTATCACAGACGAATATTATCCCATTGCAAAATGACCTGCCTGCTGCTCTTGCCCTGTGTGTCACTTATACACAAGTTCCGCAAGACCCTGATCAGCAGATCTTCTTCAGTGAGACAAGCCCACCGATCTTGCATTTGCATGTGTCAGCTGTGTCACACTGCTATAGAAGTTTCTAAATACTTGTTCTTCGTTTTGGTTCTGACCTCACAGTGGGCCCATAGCTGTCTCCGTGGATAGCACACTCTGAGTAACAGTGTTCTAGTCTTTGTATGCCATGAATGTTTCATGGTAAATGTTTAAATCATTTTGGAAATATCCATGTTTTCAAATTATTTTATGTTAACTCATTTACCTAATTCTGCATATTCTCTCTTACAAGTGGGTGATTCTTTGAGTCCACAAATTTGTCTTCATCCTGGAGCTTTGTTAGGTCTTCCTGAAAATCAGTGATAAGACTGTTCTTGCCTTTGAGGGTTTGTTATGTGATTAAGATATTTAATTCACAAGCATTTTTTTTAAGCACTTGTTTTGCCTCTGGCTTTGTCTTAGCCAGTAAATACTCAAAGATGTGTGATTCATAGACTTTTCTTTGAAAGGAGTTTCCTTTTTAGAGTCGGGCTAGAACTAATAGTTTGTGTTCCATACCAGCCTTGTAAGATAAATGCTACAGGAACCCTGAAAATAGTCATGATTTGCAATAGGCAGGTTGAAAGTGGCTCATCTGAACTAGATTTTCTTGAAGGATGAGTAGGGATTTTTCAGATTGACAGAGGGATAAGATGGAAGGAAAAACGCATGAGCAAAAATGAAGAGAGATGGCACGCTGTGGCTTGATGAAGAGTGATCTGCAGATGGTTGGGTTCTAGAATGCACCCGGTGGAGTGAGGTTACAAAGGCAGAATGGAGCAAGACAGCACAGGCTTTCATTTTTACACTAATGATTTTGAGCTTTTTCTTACTCACCTGAAAAAATTTTAAAGCATGATCAGTTGTGGTCAGAGCCCAGGCAATATAAAGAGTGGATTACTAAAGGGAGGGACTAGAGGAGAGATTGGTTAAGAGGTTGTCAGAATAGTCTAAATGAGAGGTGATAATGACCTGAACAATAGCAGTGGCTCTGGGCATTTAGAGGAGGGAAGAAATCTAAGGACTGTCTCAGAGGTGAAAGTGAATGAGTGGGGTCTGCCAAGAGAGAGGGGCCAGGTGAGGAGCAGGAGCTTTTTCTTTTACATGGACAAACTGAATCACGGGGAGGGACATGTTTTTCCTGTGGATGAAGAAACAGATGATTTTTGCATCCAAGAGACAGAGATCTATCACTCTCGATGACCGTAATATTCTCAACATAATCAACATTATAGTATAAGAATTAAAATTAAGGACGGTGGAAAAATATAAATTTGCCTTAGGGAATGTGATGGGGCCTTCTATATTATAACAGCTAGAATCTTTGACTTAGAGTTTTCTGATACACAGCTTTAGTTCTCATGTTTGAATTCCATATATTCATTTGTTCATTCTTCAATATTTGTTGACAGCTTACCTTGTAAGAATCATTGTGTTATAACCCGGGGATAGAAATATAAGACATGGATCCTGCCCTCAGGGAGCTTGATTGCCAAAGTGGAGGCCAGGCACTTAAATACAGCAATGTGGTTCGACTCACAGGAGCTGTAGCAAAATAGCAAATCTTGTGAAGTGTATGGGGCTGTGAAAGTCACTGGAGAGAACAGTTGTCAATTTTTGTTTTGGTAGAGATGGGGTCCCCTTCTGTTACCCAGGCCGGAGTGCACTTGTGTGATATAGCTCACTGCAGCTTTAAAGACTTGGGTTTAAATGATCCTACCGCCTCAGCCTCCGGAGTAGGTAGGATTAGTTTTTTTTTTTTTCCTCTTTTTTTGTAGAGATGAGGTCTCACTTTGTTGCCCAGGCCAGTCACCGACTCATGGCCTCAAGCAATCCTCCTGCCTCAGCCTCCCAAATCACTGGGATTACAGGCGTGAGCCACCTGCCTAGAATACTGTTAAGAGATGAGAATGTGCTAGTTGGTGAAAGGAAGAGAGACTTTCCAAGAAGGGATTGTAGAGTTTAGGGTAAGAGATGGCTGGGCCAGATTCTCAGAGCTGGGTACTATATTACACGTGAGAATTTGTGGTTGAGCGAGAAAGAGCGGAAGAGCCATTGAAGGGTTTAAGCGGAGGAGTGAACTGAACAGAATGGAGGTTCAGTGGGATTGTGCTGGCTGTTGTGGAGAATGGGGTCTGAGACATAGAGAATAAGGGAGACCACCTGAGAGAGTGCAGTGGTTCAGGTGAGCAATAATTGGAATCAGCTAGAGCAGTAATAGTGGGGATAGACTAAAGAGTTAATAAATAGGAGGTAAAATGGGTAGGACATCAAGATGGATTCAATCCACAAAGTAGGAGAGAGGCAAGTGGTTCGAGGTGGCACAGGTTCAAGCTTGAGCTACTTAAATAGTGGAAGCATTACTGAGAGTCTGTGGGTGTTGGGAAGAAGGATGATGCCTTCTGCTCTGGAAACCTTATGGGTTCCTGGAGCGCTTTAGCAGGCAGTTATGTACTCAAATACAAAGGTCTGTGGAGAAATTAAAGCCGGTAGAACTTTTGGAATCAACATTGAGGAATAGATTGTTAAAATGGATAATGGAGTATTTACGTAGGCTGAACAAAGAGAATCTCAAACAACCGCATCGTGTTTAATTCCTCAGTTAAACTTTACCAACAAATGTAAAAGGTAGATGGGTTGCTTTCAGGGCATTGCACTCAAAAGACAGAATAAGGAAATTTATATGTCACTGGTTAATGTTTATCTTATGCCTGTCCACCAAGAAAAGTGAAAAGATGCTAAAGAAAAAGAGGGAATCTTTTCATTCCTTGAACTGTTGTTCAAGGAATACGTTTTAAAAGAAAAAGAAGCAAAGAGAACAAGAAACTTGAGAACAAGAACCTGATCACATATTAACATAATTTATATGCCATAAAATATCATTTTTAAATGTACGATTAAATGATTTTTATAAAATTTACATAAGCCATATTTTTTAAAGTATAAAAAGACAGTTATGAGCTAAGCTTTTAAGTACTGTTGTGATTGAGAGCATGGTAAAAGTACTGGAGGTAGCATTTCATGAGGAAAATTCCCTGCCAATTGGAAGATGCGGATGGGGATTGGCAGAGGTTAAAAGAACACTCATTTTGTGCCAGACACTGTGCAGGAAGAGATGCAGATAAATGGGCAGAGTCTGGGAGCATTTTAAGCAGTATTTAAAGGATAATGTCCTGTCTCCACCAAGCCATTGATATTAATGTGATACTTTTATATTTTTTTCTGTATTCTAACTTTAGCTCTAGGAAAATAAAGGGTTCTACTTGCAATTATTTTCTCACATTAAAAAATTATATTTGATTGCCTCTAATTGAAAGTACACACACACACACACACACACACACACACACACACACACACACTTTTCCACGACAGAGTCTAGCTCTGTTGCCCAGGTTGGGGTACAGTGATGTGATCTTGCGTCACTGCACCCTCTGCCTCCTGGGTTCAAGCAATTCTCCTGCCTCTGCATCCCGAGTAGCTGGCATTTCAGGCACTCACCACCATACCCAGCTCATTTTTGTATTTTTAGTAGAGGCAGGGTTTCACTGTGTTGGCCAGGCTGGTCTCAAACTCCTGACCTCATGATCTGCCTGCCTCAGCCTTTCAGAGTGCTGGGATTATGAGCTTGAGCCACTGAGCCTGGCCAGAAGTATGTATTTTAGACTGAAACAACGCTAACTTCTCAGGCAACTGTGGACAGAACTTCACATATTACAAGCTTCTTAATCTGTTAAAAAAAAAAAACCAACCTCAAAATACATATTATTAGTGGTATATTTATTTAAACAAGCTATATTTATCCAGTTTCTGGAAGACACTGAAACCTGGTAATTTCTTTCTTTTTTTTTTTGAGACGGAGTCTTGCTCTGTTGCCAGGCTGGAGTGCAATGGCGCGATCTCAGCTCACTGTAACCTCCACCTCCTGAGTTCAAGCGATTCTCCTGCCTCAGCCTCCTGAGTAGCTGGGATTACAGGCACGCGCCACCACACCCAGCTAGTTTTTGTATTTTTAATAGAGATAGGGTTTCTCCATGTTAGCCAGGATGGTCTCAATCTCTTGACCTTGTGATCCGCCTGCCTCAGCCTCCCAAAGTGCTGGGATAACAGGCGTGAGCCACCGTGCCCGGCCAAACTTGATCGTTTCTTTACTACAGTGACCTATAGCATAAGTTAAATGGTAGGTTTTTGTTGATTGTGCTTTTTTTTTAATAGTGAGAAGTTGTTTTCCTTCATGATAATAGCCTCCTCCATGGTAAGACTGCATGGACTAGAAGTTGCCTAGATTGCTTAGAGAATAGAGTGTTCGTGGGATCTTTCTGTAACGTGTAAGCAAAGGAGGCTCTGGGTTTGCTGAGGATTGTCCTCTGGGGAGTTGTATCCATTTCCCAGAGGAGCACTGGCCTAGGATGCTCAGGAATACGTGAAATGAAAATGCTAGTAAAGAGGATGTGGCAAAGCGGACCTTTTCACAACCCTGAGGGTCAGTGTCTTCTGCCTTGGGAGGATGGTGACAAGCTTGAACTTTAAACCAGAACC
Source organism: Leontopithecus rosalia (assembly GCA_028533165.1). Classification (NCBI taxonomy): domain Eukaryota; kingdom Metazoa; phylum Chordata; class Mammalia; order Primates; family Cebidae; genus Leontopithecus; species Leontopithecus rosalia. The sequence continues at coordinate 42,410,863 of CM052666.1, read as the reverse complement.
CTGGTCTCGTGAGCCAGATTTGTCCAGTCCTGAGAGTCAGCCAGCGGTGTGGGGGAAGAGGAAGTAAAGGTTGCGGGTAGATCTGTGGAAGAAGTGAGCGTAGGGATGGGTTGACATAGGCATTGCCCGCTGTTGTGGTAATGGCTCAGGGGAGACGTCCACAGACTTTTGAGTGACTTGTGAGTGGGGCCATCTGACTCATGCTGCCAGGCAGTGGCGGGTCACAGTTGACATGTGTTTTCCCAATTTCTTCAGTACCTACCTGGCTTTTCCACAAAAATGAACTCCCTCTTAATCATCATTTCTACAGTCTATTGAGAGTATGAAAAGGTTGTACTGATCTAAAATAACCTTTTTTTTTTTTTAATGAGCTGAGGTCTTGCTTTGTCACCAGGCTAGAGTGCAATGGCATAGCCATAGCTCACCACAGCTTTGAACTCCTGGGGTCAAGGGATCCTCTTACCTCAGCCTCTGAAGTAGCTGGGACTACCAGCATGAGCTACCTTTCGTCTGTCTTCTGGAATATTTGTGCCAGCAAAACAGTTAAGGACAGTGAATATATTAGGTAAACAGAACGTAGCCCATTCCGAAGACGAATAGCATTTAGTATTACTTCAAACCACCCACTCCAGTTTTTCTCTTGGCATGGAGAATTCAGAGCTGCGCATGAGTGCTGGGCTGTCCATAAATACTTACCAGTCATTGTACTGTTAACAGTTATTTAATGATTTAATCAGAAAGGACTGGCTTTGGATTTCTGATGAGGTAGTGAGAATTGGCATTTAACAAGTTAATTGGAATTGGAAAGAGCTTTTAAAAGGCCATGAGAAGGTCTTTCATGAAACCCTTGAATATGCTTCAGTCTGGAGATCTTATTAAATTATGCCGAGGGTGTTTTTTTCCTTTCACTTTAAATCACTCATTAGGATCGTCTAATCAGCTTCCTGAATGTTGCTGCCGATGAAATTATTATTAACATCATAATGTTGGAATTTTAATTTTTTCTCTCCAGTTGCCAGTGAATCCAGTGTTTAATAGTCAGTAGTTTTTCTTACCCCACTGGGACCAGACCAAAGCTAGTCTTAAATTTTATTTACATCTTTTTGGTTTAAAACTTTATTGTTCAGGACATTGGTGACAGTGCTGGTACTCAGTTTCAGTCACTGTTCCACTGCCTACCGAGGATAGAGTTCTACTTCATTTTTTTTTTTTTGAGATGGAGTTTCACTCCTTACCCAGGCTGGAGTGCAGTGGCGCGATCTCGGCTCACCGCAGCCTCCGCCTCCTGGGTTCAGGCAATTCTCCTGCCTCAGCCTCCTGAGTAGCTGACGTGCCACCGTGCCCAGCTAATTTTTTGTATTTTTAATAGAGACGGGGTCTCACCATGTTGACCAGGATGGTCTCCATCTCTTGACCTCGTGATCCACCCGCCTCAGCCTCCCAAAGTGCTGGAATTACAGGCGTGAGCCACTGCGCCCGGCCCCGAGTTCTACTTCTTTTGAACAGATAGCCTTGCTTTATTTAAGTGTCCCATGGAAATCAGTTTGTTGCCACAGAAAAGCAGATGGGTAGAAAAAATGGTAGAATTTTGCTGTCCCTTCACTAATAATTTAGAGAACTGTTTATTTCACAGCTAGCCATGAAGCAAATAAATTGTTTGTTTCAAAATAGATGACAAACTGAATGTTAACTTGCCAGATAGGCCCGACACAAACTGGTTATTACCGTTTATTTTCAACTTGTCAGTCTAATCCAACCAAAGAGATTAAATGTGATAGTTGAAAACTCTTCTAGGTTTCTAGCATTATGTAAAGATGGAGACTAGTTAGAAGAGGTTGGCTGGAAAAGGATGGGAGAAAAGCAAACCAGGAAACACTTCCTTCCTTTAATAAGCAGGGATACTGCTATTCCCAGAGACTGCCTACAACTAGTCTGGCTAATGACATTTTCGTTATTTTTGGAACTGCTTTTCAATATTTTAACGTGTTTATGTGTAGGCCCGAAAGGATTACAAATGTGTGTGTATATGCATATATATGTACATATAACTATGCATGTCTTTCTTTATAGGTTTTTCAAAAGTTGAGTATAATAAAATACTTATAATTTAAATACCATTTTAACAGGATAAGGTAGCGGTCTAAAGAAATACGTCACATTCTAAGTGACGAACATAATAATGTAAAATTTAGAACAATAGAGATAAAGTCAGTCACTCAACCTCCAAACATTTTTAAGATTTTGTCATCTTCATACATTGTAAGTGAAATAAAGTATTACAGGAAAATTTTTAAAAAGTATTTTTAAAATTAAATAATAGCTCCATATTTACTGGCTTTAAATATTGAAATGTTCAAATAGTGGGCTTTTTCTAAATGCACAAAATGCAAAATATTTTCTCCTAAAGTCCATGGTTGGTGCCTTTTGGTCTTCATGTACTCTCTTCACACAGCGGGATTTCAAACATGTGCAGGATACCGGGAAACTCAAGTCATTCCCATGGGGCTTTTGATTTAGGACTTTCTTAGATGGGTAATGACTGAATATTTGAAATAAACCTATTGACATGTTAATGTGAAGGTTAGTAGTTTTGGAACTAATTCTATCATTTTTCTTGTTCTTGATATGCATCTGTGCATTGAATCATGGTGTCTTTTTGGGTGTGGGTATAGATATAGTTTTCTGATTGATCATTAACTTGTTGGAGGGCATGTGTTTGTATCTTGTTTATCTTGATGGAAAGAAAATATAAAAATCAGTGTAATGGTAACTTATAAATAAGTAGACACAGGAAGGAAAAATTGGGTTGCAGCAGAAAGACTAACAAAATTAAGGATGGTGGAAAAGCAAGAAGGTAAATTTAACATGGACAGGGCTCTGTGAAATGTAACGGAAACTAATGTGGTATGGTGTACTTCTGATACCACGTAATTTTAATCACAGAAATATACTTGGGAAGGAAATAAATTCTCAAAGAAAACCAGCTAGATTTAAGATTGTCACTAAGTAAGGTTGATGCAGGTGCCAAACAAGGTGACTTAGGTCTAGGACAGCAGACATTTCTCTACGTCATGTTGATACGACAGGTCAGGAGGTAGATATCCACGTCTGAGTGGGGCATGAAGCAGAGGGTATCGTGTAACTCCACAGGGAGTGGGACAGCCCTCTCCGTGGAAGTACTGGTTGGAAACGGGTGGAGTTGGGGGTTTGGAATTAAAGGTCAAAACAAAGGAATGCGAAGCTTTGGACAGGTCCATTTGAGAACTCTGGAGTACTACAGAGCTGCTGGTTTTCCAGCTAACTCTGACCAGCCAGTATGGTTTGCATATGCATGCTGGCAACCACTAGTGGTCTTTATTACATGGAGGAAGTTTGGCCTGGGAAGGATGGGTAGGCTGTCTCTCCTGAAACCTTGTCTGAGGTGGCTTGAAGCTGTCCAGGCAGCCTGCTCCTCGCCATGTACTTCCTGGCTTTGCTATCCGTTCAGATGGTTGAATTCACCCAGGTGAGGCATAGAACAGGGAATCAACATAGTTTATCACCCCCTCCCTAGTTATTGTTTTCTTATTTGTGCCAAGCCTGAGCTCCTAAGGGAATGGATTGCTGTGTATTCTGTTCCTGGGGAGAACACGTGAGGTCAGAATGATGTTTCTTTGTTTAAACAACTATATTTTTCATGTGGTCTATGCATTTTCCAAATATTTAAGAACTTAATAAATAAATGCTTTGTAATGAAAAATTTTTAATAGACCCAGCAGCAACTGTAAATTGAATGTCTATGTTATGAGTCTTACTGGATTATTGATTACTGGATTATGTATGAGAAAATGGAATAAACGCCTACACATCAAAGACCTGAATAAATAATATCTAGGTGCTAGCAGAGAATCGTCATTTCGTGACCTTTGATAAGATGGACGGATCATTTGTGGTTGTTGTACGTCTCTTCCCGTAAAATGTACTTGTCTGGTAATTGGAAATAGAGTTACAATGATAAACATTTGCAAGGACCATGAATCCTTTTGTTCAACAAAAGTTAGTTCTAGTGCCTTTTTCATATACATTGTCTGAGGCTCAGAGTTTCACCGTATTCTAGTTTGGTCTTTGTGGTCAGGCTCCCAAGTACCTGTATTAATCAGAACATCTAAAAAGCATTCCCATAAGGACAGTGGACTGAGACTGTGAGGTGTCTTCTGCAGAGCAAAGATTGTTGCTGTTTAAAGGATTTTGACCTCAGAGCTTCATTCTTCCCACTGTCATAATTTTCTGAGTGCCGAGGCACTGCAGATCTTACCTTTCTTTTATTTGGTTACACTCTTGCCAGGAAAGAGGCCTGAGCAAGTAGGTGATGAGACTGTCTATACACAGCTTCTGCTGAGCCCACAGCTGCCCACTGGCAAGAGCTGTTTAGAGTTTAATATTTCAGATCATCTGTTCTTTTTGCTCTGTGACTAATGCCCTAGACACAAAGCAACCTCTAGATACCTGAGCTAATAATAGGTATTAAACATGAATGCATAGCATACTTGGTGGCGACCTATTCTACATTCTTCCTTAACACTTTTTTTTCTTTTTTATTAAACAGAAGATGCTTTTCCTTACCTCTCAACTGCAGAAAAGGTACTGTTTGACATGTACTGGTTTTATTTACTCAGTCCTCACAGAAGTGCATATCCACTGTTCGTGAGGGAAATATATAATTTCCAATAAATACTGAAGAAAATCCTACAATCATGGTTTGATGGAAGGTGTCTTTGTATGAATATTTCAGGGGAGTTTCAGTAAAGGTCCTGCTCTATGAAAAATGGGGTTGAAGTTAATGTTTCAGGCCATTTCTCCTTTATTTATTTATTTATTTTATTATTTTTTGAAACAGGATCTTGCCTGTTGCCTAGGCTGGAGTACATTGACATAATCATGGCTCACCGCAGCCTCAAGCTCCTGAGCTCAAGTGATGCTCCTGCCTTGGCCTCCTGAGTATCTGGTCTGTAGGCATGTGCCACCATGCTAGGCTTATTTTTGATTTTTTGTACAGACAGGGTCTCACTGTGTTGCTCTGGTTGCTTTTCTCCTTTAAAAGAAAGCAGTTGGGTCATCCAGGGCTGGGTATGGCTTGATGGATCTGACTGGTGTTTTTGGTGTCATAGTCTGCCTTTGCCTTGTGTCTTACTGGTTAACTCCCACCGATGCATCAGGTCCAAGCTCAGATGTCCAGGGTTTGTGCAGTCTTCTTTGAATCCTTTAGACAGGATTTGTCTTCCTAATCTGTGCTTCCAAAGAACCTTGTACGTACCTTATCACCGTATAATTATCTTTGTGTGATGACTCCTCTACCATGTTGCATGCTGCTATATATACTCATTTCTGCACTTGTAGTGCCTAGCAGATTATTTGGCATATAGTATAAGTTTGATAGGTATTTGTTACATTAATTATTGAGTAGCTATAGCTTATGAAAGATTAAGAGGTGGAGGAACGATCCAAGATGGCCAATCGCTAATATCTCGGGATTGCAGCTCGCAGTTAAAGCTCATAGAAATAGAGGACGCCACACTTTCAGACAAATTCTGGTTACTCAGGAGCAGAAGATTCCCAGTGGAGGAGCCACGTGGGGGCAGAGGTTTCGCCGGCACCTCTGCAGGGCAGCTCTCGGAGCTGACTAGGCGGGGCTGGCTCCCCTTCTGACCGGGGCTTGGAGGAGCCGCGCAGGTTTCCAGCGCTGACTCCTGAGGCCGGCGCAGAAGTTGTGCCGGCACCTCGGCGCAGAGTGAACGCGACTGGTTCCCCTTCTGACCGAGGTTTGGAGCTCCGGGAAGGCAGACTCGCCTATTACGGACACAAGAAGGAAGCCAGACAGGAGAAGCCTGGGCAGAAAAACACCATCAGTCTTAACGCCGCTGTTCCTGGCCCTG
>CM052666.1:42385064-42404451 GCA_028533165.1 Leontopithecus rosalia | reverse complement strand
TTTCTCCCTCCCTTCCTCCTTCCCTCCCTTCCTACCTTCCTCCCCCACTCCCTTCCTACCTTCCTCCCCGCCACCAAAAAAAAAAAAAAAAAAAAGATTAAGAGGTTCTAAATGGCCAGGGGCTCCTTCCCCTTTCTCCTAAACAGTCTAGCTCCTGTTTCTAATTGTTTTGCTCCCTGTTAAGGAAAGATGTGTGAAGTTGTATTTGTGCTAGCCACCTGCAAGCCTATGGTGTGGGAAGAGGCAGAGAAAGAAACACACTACAGTGCTGTGCATCATTGATGTGATGATATGCACAGGGGCCTTGAGAAGCCCAGAAGAGGAGCATCCAGTTGAGCTGAGGGGACCAGCTGAGGGGCTGTTTGAAGATGGTGCCCTAGTAGAAGAGGATAAAGACGGCACTGGGAGGGGCGAAGCGTCTAATGGAGATACCAGTGCAGTGCTTGCCGAAAACACTCAGGGCCGAAGAAGAGGAACGTCAGCCAAGGCAGGGAGGTGAATGTGGCATGGGGCAAACTGGAAAGAGGCTCTGAGATATGCTCGGCAGATTCAGGTGCAGATTAGATATGAAAAATGGGAACCATGGTGTGTGTTAGGCTTGTTATGGTACCAATGTCTGGTATTTCTGGAGGATCTTTAGACTTGAAGAAATGAAGTATGGCTCATGTGATATGTGACTTTAACGTCCCGAGGGACAGCCAGAAACCATCCTGTAAGTTTTGTTATAGAAAAAGCAATGACGGCCGGGCGCGGTGGCTCACGCCTGTAATCCCAGCACTTTGGGAGGCCGAGGCGGGTGCATCACGAGGTCCAGAGATTGAGACCATCCTGGTCAGCATGGTGAAACCCCGTCTCTACTAAAAATACAAAAAATTAGCTGGGCATGGTGGCGCGTGCCTGTAATCCCAGCTACTCAGGAGGCTGAGGCAGGAGAATTGCCTGAACCCAGGAGGCGGAGGTTGCGGTGAGCCGAGATCGCGCCATTGCACTCCAGCCTGGGTAACAAGAGCAAAACTCCATCTCAAAAAAAAAGAAAAAGCAATGACTCTGGACTTTTGTGTATCTGCCTGGACATTGAATGGCAATTCTTTGATCTTACACAACCTAAAGGACTTTAAAAGTCTAGAAAGTTATGGACGGTTGGTATTGGTGGCAAGGCGGGGGAAATGCTCTTTAGATGAGTTTGAGAGAGCCCCAAGTATCCAAATACACACTCTAAGTCATAATGATTCTAAATGTAAATCCTAGTCTTGCACAGCAGGCAGAAGTGCAAGGACACGGGCTTATGTTTCAGTCCTCCCTGTGTTGTTTCTTACTTTGTAGGTTTAAGAAAGTTACTTAACCTATCAGAGCCTACCTAGGGTATACTGCTGTATACAGAGTTGGTGTGTGTATTAAAGGATGCAATATATGGAAACTCCCTAGCATAGGACCTGGCATGTGAGGTACCTTTCCCTTTCTTTGTTAGTTTCAGGTTAACATTGTCACCAGCCCCCATGGTAGTATTGTTTCCCTTGATTAAAAGTAACATGAATAGGCTGGGCGTGGTGGCTCATGCCTGTAATCCCAGGACTTTGGGAGGCTGAGGTAGGTAGATCATGAGGTCAAGAGATCAAGACCATTCTGGCCAACATGGTGAAACCCTGTCTCTACTAAAAATATATAAATTAGCCAGGCTTGGTGGTGGGTGCCTGTAGACCCAGCTACTTGGGAGGCTGAGACAGGAGAATAGCTTGATCCCGGGAAGTGGAGGTTGCAGTGAGCTGAGATAGTGCCATTGCACTCCAGCTGGCAACAGAGCAAGAATGAGTATGACAAACACTGCATCACGTTGGTAGTCTCCCCCCGCAGTTGTCCCCATGAGAGGGGCTGGAGAACTCCTTATAGTAAGAATACAGCTCTGCCCCGGGACAGAGCTGCCCCTATCTCCCTTATGGCCAGATGGGTTTTGGTAGTTTGACATAGTTCTGCCCCTGTCTGCATAGGGGATATATGTGGGTAGTTAAACACACGCCATAACTACTTTTAGTAAACCAGGAATTTGTATAGACAGTGTGGTTCTGTTTTTTTAAAAAGTATTTGGCGGGTAAGAAGGGGACTGCCCATGAATGGGATTTTAAAAATATATTAAATGTATCCAGATATGCACAGAGTCCTTCGATACCGTTTTAGAATTTTTATCTTCATGCTAATATAATTTCTATTGGAATTTAAAAAAATAAATTGAAAAATTATCACTCTAACATATTGTTACAAAGTTTTAGGAACGTAAACAATTTTCAATGTATTAGTTTTATTGATGTGTAATAATTGCATTTTTGTACCCATTAGCTAACCTCTCCTTATCCCCCTGCTCTTTCCCAGCCTCTGATAACCGCCATTCTACTCTGTACCTCAGATTGTCTTAGCTCCCACATGTGAGTGAGGCCATGTAATGTTTGCCTTTCTGTGTGATTTCACTTAACACAATGTCCTGTGTGCTTATCCGTGTTGAGCTGAGTTCCTACCCAAAAGAATCCTAGCTGGGCTAGCGCCCTGAGCTTATCCATTTGTATGGCTGACTAATATTCCATTGCATATATATACACACACACACATACATACATTACCTTTTCTTTATCCATTGCTCTGTTGACCGGCACAGGTTGGTTACATATCTTGACTGCTGTGAGGGACATGGGAGTGCAGAGATCTCTTTGATACACTGATTTCCTTTCTTTTGGATACATACCCGCGTGGGTCACATGGTAGTTTTATTTTTAGGTTTTCACAGGACATTCATAATGATTTCTTTTCCATAACGGCTTTATTAATTTACATTAGTAAATTATCACTGTATCGTTAATAAATTATTACTATCAGAAAAGAGGAAACACAGGAGAACTAGAGATAAAGCGGTTTCCATTCTTGGAAAACCACCCTGTACATTAAAAATTTTCAAGCTTCTCCTAAAAGCATGTAAATGGACCAGTGGAATAGAATAGAGAACCCAGGAATAAATCTGCACATTTACAGTGAATTCATTTTTGACAAAGGCTGTATCATTAGTATCTTTAGTGATATTATTAGTGATATCATTAGTAAATTATTACTAATTTACATTAGTAAGATATCACTGTGGGTGATAACCCACAGTATATGACAGTTACCCTTTCTCTACATCCTTGCAAGCATCTGTTACTTTTTGCCTTTTTTTAAGCGGCTATTTTAACTGGGCTGAGATGATATCTCATTATGGTTTTGATTTGCATTTCATAGTGATTAATGATGCTGAGAATTTTTTCATATATGTGTTGGCCATTTGTCTTCTAAAAAATGTCTATTCCGTTTATTCAGTTATTTTGGTTTTGTTTGTTTGTTTGTTTGTTTTTGGTGGTTTTTTTTTTTTTTGCTATCGAGTTGAGTTCCTTGTATAGTCTCATTATTAATCACTTGTCAGATGGACAGTTTGCAAACATATTCTCCCAGTCTCTCTTTGCTCTATTGATTGTTTTTTGTGCTATGCAGAAGCTTTTTAGCTTGACATCATCACATTTATCTATTTTTGTTTTTGTTACCTGTGCTTTTGTGATTCTACCCAAAAAAGTCTTTGCTGGGCCAATGACCTGAAGCATTTTCAGTATTTTCTTCTAGTAGCTTCATAGTTTTGGGTTGTACATTTGTCCTTGGTCCATTTTGATTGGAGTTTTGTATATGGTGAGACAAAGGGGTCTAATTTCATATGGATATCCAATTTTCCCAGCACCATTATTGAAGAGGGTGTTTACCCCAATATATGTTCTTGGTGCCTTTGTCAAAAATGAATTGACTGTAAATGTGCAGATTTATTCCTGGGTTCTCTATTCTATTCCACTGGTCCATTTACATGTTTTTAGGAGAAGCTTGAAAATTTTTAATGTACAGGGTGGTTTTCCAAGAATGGAAACCGCTTCATCTCTAGTTCTCCTGTGTTTCCTCTTTTCTGATAGGTCTCGGGTAATTTCGAACAGTAGTTTAAATTTTCACTGTGCATGTAAGAATTTGTAAATCATTTCAGCATTGTTTCCTTACTTCTTTGGAAAAAATAAGCACTTAAAATGACCCCAAGCCTGAAAAAGTTAAAATATGCCTTATAATTAATCAGATTTTATCAAAAGTGAAGTCTAATACCACATACATGTCCTTTAGTCTAAATTGACTTTTTTCTTAAAGTAAGATTTGAATGGATAACAGAATCTTGTGTAAAAGAGTAAAAGCTACATATACTTTTAAAGAAAAAAAATGTGTTAAATGACTAGAGGAAGTATCTAGATTTCTGTGTCTATGATTATTACCAGTTTTGCTGGTGACAAGCAGTGATAACTTGGTTAAGACACCTATTTTCTTGTCTGTTTTGAATTTATGCCCAATAGAAAAACTATAGATATTAATTAAATGTTTATATTAAAAAAACCTTTGAGTTTCAAGATGAAAGTAGCATTTGAAACACAAAGTCAATATTCCTGATGCAGAGTTAGTACCAAGCTAATGACTCATTCCTATTGGCACCTTATTTAGCTCATTGAGCTCATATTTTTCCAAGAACTATTAGGATTTCAAGTGAAGCTTCAGTTATACACAGAACATTGTCTAACCCACTCAAGTTTGTGTTTAAAAGAACTGCCTGTCAGTGTGCAGTGGTAATGCCAGAGCACAAATCAACAACAGATTCTCCTTGACCACTGGAGAAAACCACAGCCAAATTTAAAGCACATTTTCCCTGTATGAGTCCAGAATCGATTTCAGTTTTGTTTTTTTTTTTTTAGCTGAGGTTTAATAGGCAGAAGAAAACAGAAAACCAGTTCTCTCTATAGAGAGAGGGGTCTTCCAAATGGAAAAGAAAGGAGATACGGTGGCCGCAGACAGGAAAGGAGGAAATTACATAGCAAAATTGGTTATCCTGTTGCCCACACCCCATCCAGAGGGGTCATTCCAGGAGGATTTGGATAATACCAGTCGGTAGGCATAGCCAGAAATCCTTAGTTACTCCAGAATCTCTTCAAGCTTCATGCGATGGCGAAGTCCTTAGTGAAAGGAAGCTGGTTCAAATATGGCCAACATGCCTAGCAACCATGGGTGCTAGGAGATTCTCCATGTTTTCCCAGTAAGCCTCGCATCCCAGTCTTTAAGAACAACACCTATGCTAACCATGTTTTTCACTGGCTGACAGATGCCTGTTATTGGTTTGATTTGGTTCTAAAATGGAGGCTGAGAGCCTTGAAGTGACAGGGCAGAGTTGGAGTCCTTCCTGTACTCACTGTTTCGATGAATGTTGTTCCTTGGTACCACGGATGAGGTTCCCAATATGAAGTGGCTATGTTGTCTGGGGTATATACTGGGGTTTGTCATCTCAGGTCAGGAAAATTTAGGACATGAACACATATGAGTGTAGGAGTGCAGGTTTAATAGGCAGAAAAAAGAGAGAGAGAGCTGGGCATGGTGGCTCACGCCTGTAATCCCAGCACTTTGGGAGGCTGAGGTGGGCAGATAATTTGAGGTCAGGAGTTCGAGACCAGCCTGGCCAACACTGCAAAACCCTGTCTCTACTAAAAATACAAAAATTAGCTGGGCGTGGTGGCGGGTGCCTGTAATCCAAGCTACAGGGAGGCTGGGGCAGGAGAATTGCTTGAACCCGGGAGGTAGAGGTTGCGGTGGACAGAGATTGCGCTACTGCACTCCAGCCTGGGTGACAGAGTGAGACTCTGTCTAAAAAAAAAAGAAAGAAAAGAAAAGAAAAGAAAAGAAAAGAGAGAAACAGTTCTCTATTATATATAGAGAAAGGGGTCTTCTGAGCAAAAAAGACCCAATTTCAGTTCTTGTAGATATCAGGATTTTGTTCAAAAAGAAGACAGCATTCTCTCTGTTTCTTCCATGCCCGTTTAATGACCAACTTCCAGCTGTCACTGAAGGGCTAAAGGAGAGAAGTTTGTAGAATTTTTCTATATGTTTTTTTACTTTAGTATTTTAATATTTTTTGTCATTTTGCAATTTAAGGCTAGGTTTGAGACAGTTTCACCTTATTCTTGATAATGCTAGATAATTCCATACCCACTAATAGAATGAAAAATAGACTTTGAGATGCCAACTGCTGGGGTACCAAGAGGACAGAGGGAGAGGGAGGAAAAGAACAGAGAAAAACTGACTGGATTCTTCCAGTGCCAGCCTGTGAAAAATGGAAAGAAAAGTTCTCCATACCCACATTTCCCCCAAATCTCCTTTGCAAAAACACCTCTCCCCCAGCAAAAAAAAAAAAAAAAAGCAGAGCACCAGTCTCCGACATAGGTCTTAAATGCAGCATCATGGAAACTGAGCAATTTGGAGGGTGAGAAAACATACGTGTTTTGTTGGCATTTGGGATAGGAACAGCCAGTAAAGATCTAAAAGTTTTGTCTGCTCATCTCCCATTCATACCACCATGAGATAAAGGGGCAGTTTTCTACCAGACACTTTTGGTTGAGTAGTTGGAAACTTGTTTTTGTGGGTGCGCAGAAGAAATATAACATGAAAATCATGATTGGGCCATATGGAAATATTTTTAGAAACCAGAATCTTCAACAAGCTTCTGTGAAGGTTTGTTAAGTTTTAAATGTTCCTTTCTCAAGGTCTTAAAGGAACAATTTAAGTGATTTTAGGCAATCTAAGCGATTCTGGCTAGAAATAGGGATGGGTTGGATACATACTTTTTCCAAAATAATTCACTGGATCTAAAATGTATAATTAAGGTAGTTATTAGGAAGTGTAATAGCTAACATAAAGTGCTATTCATGGGCATGGAAAATGTAACTGAGGCCTAATGTTTTGGTTATAGGAGAAAGAATGTTCTAGGGAAATGTCATCTTTATATATTGAATTTTCTAAAAGTAAGGTCAAGTGGCTGGGTTTGGTGGCTCACACATGTAATCCCAGCACTTTGGGAGGCTGAGGTGGGAGGATTACTTGAGCCCAGGAGTTTCAGACCAGCCTGGGCAACATGGTAAAACCCCCATCCCTACAAAAAAGTACAAAAATTAGCCAAGCGTGGTGGTACATACCTGTGGTCCCAGCTACTTGGGAGGCTGAGGTAGGAGGATTTCTTAAACCCAGGAGGCTGAGGCTGCCGTGAGCTGTGTTAATGCCAGTGCACTCCAGCCTGGGTGACGGTGCAATACACTGTCTCAAAACATAAAAAATCAAGTCAAATAAAAATAAGGTCAAGTAATTACTTACACAACAATCAGTGAATTCAAAGGCCCTGAAACTAAAAATATAGCTAAAACTTTTCTAGATATTGCTTATATATGTATTACGCACACACATGTATATTTCATAAAAATAAAAACATTTGCCATCTTCCTGTACAAATCACCAGCTATCTGAAGGTATTAGAAGGGGGTGTAATGTAGGAAGTGTATTGTGACTTATGCAAAGCTAATTTTTCAAAATTTTTGGGATCTTGTACTGAAAACAAAAATAAGCAATAATCAGTGTCCTCAGACTTACCTCTCGGATAAAATAAAATTTTAGTTGGACTACTTCATGGAATTTCCCTCATTACTCTTAACTTTTAAGCCAGGAAAAATGGGAAATTGAGAACTCCTGGAGAGAGAGAGAGAAAGAAGGAGAAAGGGTGGGGAGGTGGGGGAGGTGGGGAGAGAGAGAGAGATAGAAGGAGAAAGGGTGGGGAGGTGGGGGAGGTGGGGAGAGAGAGAGGGTGTGTCCCTGTTTTGATGCGCCTTTCCGTGGATTACCTTTCTGTGGCAGTGCCGAGCTTTGTCAGATGGGTGTTTCCTGTTCATAAATGTATGGTGCTAGTTGTAGATTGGGACAAGTCTGCACTGGAGGTTTCAGGAATGAAACTAATTCACGGGTCAAAGGGTCCATAGAGGAAGAAGAGCATCACATTTATTCTAAACTAGTGATTCTTCTAACTTTTTTCTTTATCAGTGAGAAGTACGGTTTTTCAATAAAAAGAAAGTCATTGCGTGAATAGATAAAAATAATTTTCTGTATTTAAATGGAAACATTTGCTTGCTATAACTTTAGTTGGTTAGAATCGAGAGGCTGTTTAACAGTTGGAGTAATGAGGAATGGGTTTCAGTCCATTTAAGTCTTCATGTGGAATCCAGAGTGGACCTTGTAAATGGTACTTTATCTAACGTCATAATGACAGCAGCGTTGGAATTCTGCTTTTGCAAATTGTGTTTGTTTTACTTGTTGAAAGTTAAAATCAAGCCGTATAATCAGATGCAGTCATGCCATAATTGCACATAGAGTTTCTATGTCAGTAGGTTGAAGTGTTTTAGATGGAACACATTATTTGTTTAGAAAAAAGCATCATAGATGCCATGGAAAACAGCTAAGTAAACTTTTTTTCCCTGTAGCTTTTTTTTGTAAGAGCCTCAGATTTTTTTCCCCTTGCCTTTGCTTTCCCACTGTTTGAACAGGAAAAGAGCAATTAATGAAATCTGGAGGAGAAAGAAATCAAGAACACTTTTAAAAATTTACTCATTCAGCAGGTATTGAGTAACCGATGGATGCCAAATGTGCTAGAATCCAGGGTTCTAGAGGAAACTAAGGAAGTTAACGTTCTTGGCGTCAAGGAACTTACTGTCTAGTAGGGGAAGAAAGATGTTGGATGAGTGATAAAAAGTAGCAGAGATGCTTATTCCGTTTGTAATAACAGGAAGGATCTAGAAGTAGGCTCATGGGTTTATAGACATGAGGGCAAGAATTTGACAACACTTCTGGCTCTATTTGTTCTGAATCATGGGAGTAGCATTCATCTGCAAGGACCTACAAAATAGAGGAGCTTTGGTGTACTTATACACCGTGGAATACTATACAGAGGTCAAAATGAATGAGATCATGCCCTTTGCATGGACATGGATGGAGCTGGAAGCCATTATCCTCAGCAAACTAACACAGGAACAGAAAACTGAACACCACATATTCTCACTCAAAAGTGGGCGCTGAACAGTGAGAACACATGGACATAGGAAGGAGAACAACACACATTGGGGCCTGTCAGAAGGATGAGGGGAGGTAGAGCATCAGGAGAAATGGCTAATGCATGTTGGGCTAGGTGATGGGTTGATAGGTACACAAGCCACCATGGCACACATTTACCTATATAAAAGACCTTCATGTCCCGCACCTGTATCTCATAACTTAAAGTAAAATAAAGATGAAGATAAAAAGGAAATTGGGTATTTTAGGTAGCATATTGTGACAGCTGGATATTGAGTTTCCTTCTCTCTCTCTCCGAGGCACATTTTTTTTTTGGCTGCTATTTGCTTGTTTAGTGACTTGATTAAACTATTTTAGTGAAATCAAAAAATAAAAATAAAAAAATCAAGTACTTAGAAACAAATCTAATCAGTGATGTGTCAAAATAAAAAAGGGGGGAAAATGTATGTGAAACCTCTACTAGTTAGGAGCAAATGAAAACGGAAGGTCTTCTCATCTGCAAGCACAGGCCCAGATCGTGTGTTCTAATGAAAGCGAGTCTCAGACTGACCCATGTACAGATCAAAACACTTATGAGGCTTTTTGTCCGACATCTTAGCGCGGTTATAGTGTTTTCCGCTCCTCTCCGAGCTTCGCAATGCCGCCCAAGGACGACAAGAAGAAGAAAGACGCTGGAAAGTCGGCCAAGAAAGACAAAGACCCAGTGAACAAATCCCGGGGCAAGGCCAAAAAGAAGAAGTGGTCCAAAGGCAAAGTTCGGGACAAGCTCAATAACTTAGTCTTGTTTGACAAAGCTACCTACGACAAACTCTGTAAGGAAGTTCCCAACTATAAACTTATAACTCCAGCTGCGGTCTCTGAGAGACTGAAGATTCGAGGCTCCCTTGCCAGGGCAGCCCTTCAGGAGCTCCTTAGCAAAGGACTTATCAAACTGGTTTCAAAGCACAGAGCTCAAGTAATTTACACCAGAAATACCAAGGGTGGAGATGCTCCAGCTGCTGGTGAAGACGCATGAATAGGTCCAACTAACTGTACATTTGGAAAAATAAAACTTTATTAAATCAAAAAAAAAAAACAAAAAAAAAAACAAAACACTTACGAGGCAGGCACAAAAACTGTCACACCACCTGTTCTATAAATTTATCACCGAAAGATTCTCTTGAAGCAGGTAAAACAGCATCTCCGTTTCAGAATTCAGCTCAGCTAGTAGCAGTTTGCTGAGAAAATCCATACAGGTTCTGTCATAGTATTAAGCCTGGGGGGTCGCTTAAGAAAGGTATGCTGTGCTGGAGTGTCTGTATAATGTGTGGTCCAAAGCAGAATGGGTCACAGAGAGGGCATTCTTCATAATTATGCTGGGATAAGAAATATAAACTGGGACCGTAACAGGCAAATTGCAACCTACGGTTATTCTAGTCATTGGGCATGCTAGAATCTTGTACATTGTTCAAGCAAAGGCAAAAGGAAATAAACCAATTCTTTTTCTATTTTTAGCCATCCATGTATCTTAAATACCCTTTGTTTCACCAAGGAAAAATATTTTTATCATCTGTAATGCAAATTATCAAACCCTTTAAGGTTTATCAGAGACAAAGATATTTGTAACTTTTTTGTAGTGAAGGGGAGGAAAAATACCTTTCCTTCTACTCATTTTGGTTTTGTAGCTGGGACCCCCTGTAATAAAAGATTAACAAGAGAAAAGCATTCACATTTATTTAAGTTTTATGTGACATGGGAGACTTCCTACAGAAACAAAGGCCCAAAGAAGCAGTAAAGTGTGAGCTTGTTTTATAGTAGGCTTGATGAAGAGTACAGAGTCGTGGAGAAATGTGATAGGACAAAGCGGGGGGATGAGCGGAATGTTTTAAGCTGGAGGATGCTTTGTAAGACCTGTTTGTTCAGGTCTCTGTGTTACTGCATGTTTGGAGATAAAGATGCTCCTGCCTTCTGCGAATAGGGAGGGCACCTCACACATTAGGGTCTTTTGACCTGCTTCAGGGTCAAAACCTAGGAAAGATTTTATAACCCTTTTCAGGGGAGAAAGGGAGGAAGAAGTTCTGTTTTCTCAAATCCTCCAGCTTAAAATATTGAATATGCCAAAGTACCCTATTTTGGGGTAGGATGTCTTGGACCCCATCAGTAGCTGGCTCTGGCATTGTGGCAGATAGTTCTAGTGTGCCAG
Source organism: Leontopithecus rosalia (assembly GCA_028533165.1). NCBI lineage: Eukaryota > Metazoa > Chordata > Mammalia > Primates > Cebidae > Leontopithecus > Leontopithecus rosalia. Next base: position 42,393,305 of record CM052666.1, on the reverse strand, counting down.
ATGATAAATACTCACCCCTGGAGAATTCCTCATCACGGCACTTGAGATGTTCACTAATGCCATTGGGATGTGAATGGAAAGTAACTCAAATACACATAAATCACACTGTAAATACTTCTATATTGAAGTATGTAAAATTTACTATAGATTGTCTAACACTTTCTTTGCTGGAGATAAGATCCAGTGTTGTTAAAAGAGAAAATGCAATATTCTTTAGGATATACAGCTTTAAAGCTGCGTTAAAAGTAAAACACAGGTAGATGTAGCATTTAGTAATCATTTGTGCTCTTTATGTAGCCTTATAGGTACGCTGATCATAAAATATTAATGTGCATCTTTAGGGGTAATATAATATGCTCTAAAGAATATGGTAGTCACTGATAATTTGTGATTATTTACTCAACTTTTTGTTACTAAATAATTCAGTGATATTACTATAGAATCAGTAATCAGCCTGCTGAAGAATGAATAATGCAATTTATATTCTTTTCTTGCCAATAATAGACCAGTAACAACTTACCTTTCCTGTATTCTGTAGACATCTAAGAAAATATACCAAAACTTTAAAGATATCAAGATATATTTTTCAAAGAGTTAAAATAATTGTTCTCATAAATACACAGTAAGTGCATGTCATAAATTTATTTGCCTAATGAATGAGGGAATCAACACAATGGTGAAGCTGATTCCCAGAAAATTCTACAAATAAAGTATAGATAGGCACTGAAAGAAGGCTAGAATAAGATTGTAAGATTAGTACATTGGGCTGGGTACAGTCGCTCATCTGTAACCCTAGCACTTTGAGAGGCCAAGGCAAGAGGATCTGTTGAGCCCAGGAGTTCAAGACCAGCCTGGGCAACATGTCAAAACCCCATCTCTACAAAAAAATACAAAAAATAACTGGACATGATGGTGCATGCCTGTAGTCCCAGCTACTTGGGAGGCTGAGGTGGAAGGATCATTTGAGCCTGGAAGGTTGAGGCTGCAGTGAGCTGTGATTGTGACATTGCACTCCAGCTTCAGCCTGGGTGACAGAACGAGATCCTTTCTCCAAAAAAAAAAAAGAAAAAAAAATGATTTTTATATTGGTTAATGTCTTACAGGGCAACAAAACTGTCTTTGGGGCTATCTTTCTATCACACAAAAATTATTTACGACCTTTTGGACAAAAATCTACAAGTTAATATGTTATTTAGCAGTCCTCATCCTGACAGATGATAAGTAGTAAGTCAAACAGTAGCACAATATTAAAAAGAAAATCCTCATGTGAGCCTATTTAGACTGTGGTCCAATATGATGTTAGAAGGATATAAATGTAATCTTTTGACATATTTTCAAATTTTTCATAATTTTTACTAATAAAGGCTATTACTTGGTTTGGTTTGGGTTGGCTTTGGTTTATAATGAGTTATATGGATCCTGAGCAAATACAAATTATAACCTTTATATGTGTATTGTATGTTTTTTTGTTTATTTGTTTGGACCAAAGAGTGGGACTTGGGACTCATTAAGGGAAAGAGCTTGTTTAGGAACCTTTATTCTATGTGAAAGGAACTATGATTGCCCAACTGGTTCTTCCTGTCTGCTGCACAGACAAAACCAGTTCACTGAGCCCACAGTATTGCTGTAAAGAAAGAGTTTAATGAATGCAGAGCTAGCCAAGTGGAAAGACTGGAGTTATTATTCAAACCAGTCTCATCAGGAACTCAGAAGTCAGATTTTTTATGGACAGTTTGGTGGGCAAGGGGCTAGGGAATGTGTGCTGCCAGTTGGTTGGGATGAAATCATAGGAGGGTAGAAAACGGTCCTGGTGTGCTGTGTGTGCCTCTGGGTGGGGACCACAGAACCAACTGAGTCATAAGTCACAGGTTCAGGAGGGAGTTGGTTGCCAGAATGCTACAGTCTGAAAAACATCTCAAAAGACCAATCTTAGGTTCTATAATAGTGATTTTATCTGTAGGAGCAATTGAGGAAGTCACAAATCTTGTGGCCTCTGGCCATGTGACTCCTGAGCAGTAAGGGATTGTAGAAACTATGCCTGCATTTTAACAAATGTCAGGCCCCTCCCATGACCCTAATCTTACCGCCTTTCATTAGTTTTATAAGAGCGGCTTCAGTCCCTGAGCAAAGAGGGGTCTAGTTTTAGGGAGGGACTATGATCAGTCTTGCTTCCTCGGAAGTTAGCTTGGCCTATGCCTAGAAATGAGCAAGGACAGCCAGCCTGTAAGACTTGAGGCAAGGTAAAGTAAGCCATGCTAGATTTCAGTCACTGTCATCATCTTTGCAGAGGTGGTTTCAGAACTCCTGAAATATCCAGGAGCTCAGTTTGGACTTGAGGCTAACTTGAAAGAAGTAAATACTTCCATTTTAAATTCTTTCTTTAAAAAAAAATTGTAGAGAAATGGTCTTGCAGTGTGAATCCTGGCCTCAAGCAATCATCCTGCCTTGGCCTCCCAAAGTGCTGGGATTACAGGTGTGAGCTATCATGTCCAGGTTATTTTAATTTTTTTTCTAGCAGGAGGAAAGATGTATTCAGTCCTGAGCTGGTACACTAGTAATTAAAAAAAATAAAATAGAAGCTAAGGGTTGGGTGCAGTGGCTCATGCCTGTAATTCCAGTACTTTGGGAAGCCAAGGTAGGCAGTTTGCTTGAGGACATGAGTTCGAGATCAGCCTGGGCAATATGGCAAAACCCTTTCTTTACTAAATATGCAAAAATTAGCTGGGTGATATGGTGTACACCTGTAGTCTCAGCTGATCGGGAGGCTGAGGCAAGAGAATCGCTTGAGCTTGGGAGGCAAAGGTTGTGGTGAGCTGAGATCACACCACTGCACTCCATTATGGACAATCGAGTGAGATTCTGTGTTAAAAAAAATAAGAAGCTAGAAACAAACAATAAAAAAGTCCTGTATTTCTGTATTGAGTATACTTACAGTTTGTAAACACATGCAGAGTCTCCTTTTGAAGCTTCTATTTAGATATCCACAGAGTGAAAACAGAATGCCTGCTTAAATACAGTGAAGTCTTTCAGTTTTTAGGTTTTAGGTTTGACTTAGGGATTTAGATTTTGACTTTAGATTTAGAAGGCAACCACACTCCTCCCAGAGAGAAATTAATGGATACTATGTAAATCTCTCCTCCCAGGGAGAAATCAGTGGATACTATGTAAATGTCTCCTTCCAGGGAGAAATCAATGGACACTATGTAAATCTCTCCTTCATCAAAGCTAAGGTTGTAGGAGTTAAATTTGTCTCACATTTCAGTGGGTTGCATTGCTTGATAGTTTATACTAATCCAACAAACTGGTAACATCTGCATTGGTGACGGATTTCTTTCAGAAAGGTTTTGCTTTTGATTACACACTTATCCCCCCACACACACATTGGGATAATTACACACAATTATCCCAATGAAAGTGTACATACATTCCATAAATGAGCCTAGTTACCCAAGCCTTGATTCTTCTGTCCATTCATTAGCTACTGTTGACCACCTATTGTTATACATTGTTGTAGATATGGGGGAAATAGCAGTTATCAACACAGAAAAGAAATTTCTGCCTTTATAGAGTTCACATTCTAGACAGGGGAGATAGATGATACACCAAGGTAAATAAAATATTAAGCTTTTCTGGGTATTTTGTAACTGAACTTGTACACTAAGTTTAAGATGTAGTAAGGATTTCCTCCTTTGTATGGTAAGAGGAGAAGAGTCTTTGGTAATCTTTCTCTTTACAATAATAAAAGTTCTTTTTTCTTTTAGATTCTCCCGTTTTCTGAAAGAACTTTACATACATAAGCAAGGTTGCCCTAGGACAGTGCTCCCCAGCCTTTTTTGGCACGAGGAGCTGGTTTCATGGAAGACAATTTTTCACGGATGGGGTGGCGGGAGGGGATGGATGATTTCGGGATGAAACTGTTCCACCTCAGATCATCAGGCATTAGTTAGATTCTCATAAGGAGCATGCAGCCTAGATCTGTCTATGCAGTTTACAGTAGGGTTCACACTCCTGTGAGGATCAAATACCGCCACTGATCTGAGCTCCGCTTGCTCACTTGCCACTAGCCTCCTGCTGTGTGACCCAGTTCCTACCAGGCTGTGGACCAGTACCAGTGTGCAGCCCTGGGTACCCCTAACCTAGGAGATTCACTTAAGAGTTAAAGAAGAAAGTGAAAAATAAATTTAGGGATCCTCAATAAAGGATTACTAAATAAAGTTGCATTTTGGTATGGAGCACTGATGTTCCACATCGTACCCAAGAGTTCAAAAATTAAAGCCTTCTCTTCTTCACACACACTGAAGTTTTTCTGACTCAGTCTTCCCTGCCCTTATGTTACCTCTCCAATTCTTTTGTAATTATTTGGGCATTAAACTACTCTATCATGAGTTATTAGAGATCACTTTCTATGGCTGACAGATGTCATCTAAAATTAGTATCAGCATGTATGAGTTTGTGTGAAACGTTTATTCTTTTATGAGACATTTCATATTCTTGTTCTATTGCTAACATCCCCGCTTTCTTTTCAGTTGTGCAGTTTTATTTGGTTTTGCTTTTGCATTGGAGACTACACTTTGCACTGAGGCAATGCACTAAGCCTCACTGATTTCCACTCAGCTCTTGTCTACCGAGCACTTCATGTGTGATTTGACCTCCGCTAGCGACAGACAGATGGTGAGGGGATGATGATACGCAAGGCACAGGTTTTGTTTCCCATAAGTGTAAACGATGTGGAAACTTACACAACGAGTTTTACTTACCATGTGAAACAATTAGAGAAAAATATCAAAAATACAGTACAGTCTACTTGGGAAGTTTGGATGGGAAATTATACTTTAAATTTATCTCATTTCTAATTCACACCACCAAGTAATAAAAAAAAGGATTCATTACGTAATATGAAAAAAAGTATAGTCAAAGTTAATTTCAGAATTTCTTAAATTGTTCAGAAGTACAAACAATATTTTACTTTTTTGCTAGAAGCCAGAAAAATCCTTAAAATCATTTAGACATTCTTTTAACATGTATGGCCTATTTCAGACTTTATCAGCTTCATCAGGATGAAGGATTCCCAGTGAAGCTGTATATAAGATGTGAATCTCCTCTGTGCCATCTAGTTCCTAAATGTGTGGTACACTCTGGCACACCTGAGAAGACAGAAGCCAGTATTGGCCAGGATGATCAGAGAAGGCCACTCTGCCTATGGAATAGCCATTTATTCCTTTACTTTCTTAATAAAGTTGCTTTCATGTTACTCTTTAAAAAAAAACAAAGAATGATCAGAGAGGGTTTTATAGAGGTCTTTATTTGATTACTGTCTCTCTTCTGCTAGAGTATAACCTCCATAAGAACCAGACATTCTTTTGTCCATTGATGTCTTTCTGATACCTAGAACCATGGTAGATATTTGGTGCTCAGTAAACAATTGTTTAATGACTATTTAGAGGAAACCCATGGGTCATTGCTGACTTTTCTCTCTCCCTTATCTTTACATTCAGTCAGTCAATACATCTGGTTAGTTCTGCCTCCTGTTCTCTTTTAGCTAGGCATTTTTCTTCAGCCCCACTCCCAGTCTCTTAATTTAGGCCACCATTATGTGGATTGCTGAATCCTCGTAATGGCTTCTGTGCTTCCAGTCGTGGAAGTGCCTTCGCTCAGTCTCCTCCGCAGCCAGTGAATTGAACTGCTTTTCTCTGACTCTCCATTGCCTTCTAATAAAATCTAAACTTCTTTGCTTGGTGTAAATACAAGAGTCTTCATGGTCTGTTCTCTGCTTACCTTTCCATCATTTTGACTGTGTTTCATCACTTTGTAATTTGTGTTCTTGCCATACTGAAGTTCTCCAGTCTGCTGTGTTTTCTGTCCTCAAGATAGTTTCTATGACTGTGTCTGAATTGCCTCCCTTCCCGTGTCCCTTCACATTCTTCAGTGCTGAACCTTTTTACAAAGCTTTCCCTAGGCTCTCCAGTCTGGGTTTCCCGTAGTGTTCTCATTCTTTCTCTCTTCATTACAGTGCTTATCCCAAAGGATTCAAGTTGCCTGTCTACTTATCTGCCACCTTGTTATTTTATCATCTCTTTTGGGGAAAGATATGTGTCTTGTGAATGTTTTGTGACTCTAGAAACTAATATAGGTCTGTAGATACATGAATATATGTGTGCAGGAAAGTCTTTTTTTTTTTTTTTTTGAGACAGAGTCTCGCTCTGTCGCCCAGGCTGGAGTGCAGTGGCGTGATCTCTGCTCATTGCAACCTCCACCCCCCAGGTTCAAGTGATTTCCTGCCTCAGCCTCCCAAGTAGCTGGGATTATAGGCACCTGCCACTGCACCCAGCTACTTTTTGTATTTTTAGTAGAGATGTTGTTTTACCATCTTGGCCAGGCTGGTCTTGAACTCCTGACCTCGTGATCCACCTGCCTCAACCTCCCAACGTGCTGGGATTACAGGCGTGAGCCCCCACGCCCGGCCCTGTGTGCAGCAAATATGAACGAATGAAATAATTAATTCAGTGAAACGTGACTGTGACCTTGAAAGATGGATGGACTTCACATCCTCGCAAGAGGGGATGGGCTATATAGGCAGAAAATGGCCGAAGAAGCAGAAATGGATCAAGAAGATTGGCTATTTCAAAGTTATTTTTTCCTATAAGATTAAAACAGAAGAAGCCTTCCTTATCATGTTGCCCAAAAGTGGCCTGTTTGGAATTAGGCTATGATCCCTCTCCTAATTTCTCAGGTTGGATAAACAACTTGGTTTCAGTTTGGAACTTTAGTATGAGTAACTCCATTTTGGCTTCCGGTCTTGGGGCCTAGTGTAGGAGTTTAGTCCAAATCAATGACCTCCCATAAATTTTATTTAATGCTTTTCCTCCTTAAGCCAATTAAGCATGAAATTGGGATAAAAATAGCCCAGTAAGGAGTGTTTGGGGCAGGGGAGAAATTTCTGAATGCCTCAGATAAATGTTGTCTTATTTTTATAGTACAAACACATTATTTCAAATTTTAAAAAGTGTATATGTGTATCTGTGTGTATACCTTCTGCTTGTTTTATGAAAGTCACTTTAAAAGAAGCTGCCAAGATGTACTTTGCTGAATGTCAACAATAGTAGATTTTATTTGAGCTAATTTTGAAAGTTTAAAGAAAGGAAGATAGTAGTTTTTTTTAATTTGACAAACCATTATTTTCTTTTAAAAATTGAGAGTATCATTCATAAAACACAGTTCCTTCCCTTAGAGTGTTGATAAAATACCAGAGGTGGCAGATAAATAAACAGGTGACTTGAACCCATGAGATGAGCACTGTAATTACAGAGAGAAAGAATCAGGATATTACAGGAGCATCAAGTAGCGGCATCTAAACCAAAATGGGAAAAACCCTGGATAATTTGCAAAGGAACTCCTGGATTAATTTGTGCCACATTAAAAAATAAATCTTTTTTCAGCTCGGTGGTGTTATTTTGTACTGCTTTATGACCTTTTTCTGGGTGACAGGTATTCCGATGACAGAAAAATTTAAAAAGGATTCCTCTTCTCTCTCTTGTTTTAAATTTTAAATTATTCCTTCATGTATGTATCATCTGTAGGCTGTGAGCTTGAATTTGGTAAGGCAATCCCAAGCTCTCCATGTTGGACACAACTATGGCGTTGTGAGCTCCCCTAGTAGACTGCAGTCTTCTCCACGTGGGAGTTTGTGGGATTCACGTATGTAACTTTACTTGGGACATAATACTTCCAAAGGCTATTTGCTGGTAAATGATGAAAATTGTTACTCCACAATTTAAGAAAAGCTGTGAACCTCACTGCCTATCAAACAAGGCCCAAGACCTTTAGCTTGCCTTTGAGGGCCGCGGTAATTATACACGCAGTGTTTCCTATCACAGCGTTCACCAGTGGAGCGTGGATGCTTCAGGCATACTGCGCCAGTCACCTCTCCCTACACTGTCCTCCACTTCCCCGGTCTCCCGTTTCTACGCTGGTTCCCCACCCGCAGCGTGCCCCTGAAAATCTCATTCTGCAAGAACAAACTTACCCTGATTCTCCAACTGAGAAGATTGTGTCTCTTGTTTTTGCTTTCATAAAACAGTGCACTTTGTTTTATATCTATTATGTATATATATCCTGTGTATTTGACTTAAGTCTTAGAGGATAAGGGGCCATCTTATTTATCTTTTATTATTCTTTCTTTCTTTCTTTCTTTCTTTCTTTCTTTCTTTCTTTCTTTCTTTCTTTCTTTCTTTCTTTCTTTCT
>CM052666.1:42371428-42384964 GCA_028533165.1 Leontopithecus rosalia | reverse complement strand
CTCCCGAAGTGCTGGGATTACGGGCGTGAGCCACTGCACCTGGCCCCCATACCATTTCTTATGCAGATGAATGTATTGGCAAGAAATAGAATTTGCTGGCTGAGACTTCATAGTAGCATTTCCAAAACCATTTTTGGTGAAAAAAATTTTATTGTATATTATCTTTTGGTTCTTTTGCCAAAGTTCTTTTGGCTAGGTTTTTTTTCTTGCTATATCTCCCTGTGTTCTTTTTTAATGGTTTCTTAATGGATTACGAAACACATAATTAAATGTTCACAGTCTAAAGTTAACATTGTCCCATTTCATGTAAAATATGAACCCTTCAATCTCACAGATGTCATGTATATTATATTTGCATAGTTTAAAACTCCCATGGTACAATATTTTACTTCTGTGTTTAAGTACCCATCTATATTTTGAAGAAATTCAGAGAGAGTCTTTTATACTTCCCTGCATGTTCACCATCTCCAGTACTCTGCATCCTTTAATGAAATTTCAGGTTTCCATCTAGTGTCATTGTCCTGCAGCCTGAAGTACATCCTTTAGCATGTCTTATTGTACGCGTCTGCTGGTAATAAATTATGTTAGTTTTCTTGTATATGAAAATGTCTTTGTTTTGCCTTTTTTCTTAAAGACTGTTTTTGCTGGATAGAGGATTCTAGATTGGCAGTTTCTTTTCTCCTTCTCTTTCAGCACATTTCTGTTTCTTATTGCTGTTGTAAGAGAGTACCACAAACTTAGTGGCGTAAGAAAATAGAAAGTTTGATCTTCTATTTCTGGAAGTCAGAAGTCTAACATTGGTCATACCAGGCTAAAATCAAGGTATCAGCTGAGCTGTGTTCCCTATGCAGGGTCTGGGAGAGAAACTATTTTGTTATCTTTCCACTTTCTAAAGGCTGCCTGTATTTTGTAACTGATGGCTTCATCCTGACATCTTCACAGCCAGCAATGTCACCCTGAGTTCTTATCACGTAAGACTGAGTTCTTACCACTGCCATCTGTCTGGCTCTTTTATTTGTGTCTCTCTTTTCCTCTTCCATTTTTATTGGATTTTCTTTTTATTCATATCACATTTTTTAAGATTCTCTTTTAATACTTCCTGTTTGTTCATTACAAGTGTATTTTCCTTTCCTTCCTTGGGCATAGTAATGAAAACCTATAAATATTCTTCATGAAAGAATGAAAGACTATAAATATTCTTACCTGGTTGTTGAGATAGTTGGGTCACTTTGGGTTGGTTTTTATTGATTGATTTTTCTTTTCTTGAGAATGGATCACCCTGCCCTCTTTCCTCATAGGTCTAGTAATTTTGGGTTTTATTCAGAACATGTTTAGTATGTGATAGGTTTCTTGATTCTGTTATATTCCTCTGAAGAAAAAAATATGTAAATATATATTATATATATATGTATATAGGAAAAAATATATTTTATTCAGAGGAATGTAACAGAATATTTATGTATTGATTTATTTGCTTTAGCATACTGTTATGTTGGCAGAATATACGCTCCAACTTTGTTACCCCTGTGAAGGGCAGCACCTGAAGTCACTTTTCAGTTCTTTTAGCCTTTTCTGGACTGCTTGGCCTCTCCTCAATACATGTGGATATTAGGGGTCACCAAGGCTAGTCTTGAACTCCTGGGCTCAGGTGATCTGCCTGCCTCCGCCTCCCAAAGTGCTGAGATTATAGGTGTGATTCCCTAGCCCCAGCCTAAAATCCCTAAAGTCTAAAATCCCCAAATCACAATCCTAAAAGACTAAAATTTCAAAAATACAGTTCTGGAATAAGGTTTTAAAAATATTTAAAATATATTTATTACAATTTTAAAAGAAGGTTTTAGAGACATATAAGTATATGACTGAACATATTATAGGCCCCTTTACACAGTAAAATAGGCAATAGTAGCATACATACCTTTGCAAGCATAAACACTCAGATATACTAATGGAAGTCGCTCAGTTATTACAGTTACGAACAGACAAACTGTATTTATAAAGAAATAGGTCAAAAAGTGAAACGTGTGAACGCATATTACTATTGTTGGAAATTGTATGCATCCGTTGTTACAACTGCAGTCATGAAATACACCCTGACACACATCTTTTGATGAGATGAAACAAAAACCTCAGGTCATTGCCAGAAATACAGTCACCCAAAGAGCCGAGGTCTCAAGAAATTTTATCTTTCACAAATGCAGGTTAAGAAAAACGGTATTTCTTCATTTATTGAAGAAGTTTCAGTGTTTTCATGTACATGCACAATGCTTACACACAACATTGTGATCATGCATTTTCTTGGAATTATGTTTCTTATATCTGAGGCGGAAGAAAAGTCTGTCTCATCTCTGAGAGAGAAAGCAGTTTACCATCTGTGTTTGCTCCCTCTGGGCCCAAGGCTGATTGGATGCTGCCCGCCAACATTTTGGGCAGATCTCCACCTACTCCGTTAAGAGTCACATACTAATCTCCTCTGGAAACACCCTTACAGACATACCCAAAATAATGCTTCATCAAGTTACTAGTCTACCCCTTGTGAATTTGGCACCTGTCCACCTCTCTCTCCTTAAGTCATACTTAGTTTCCAGATAAAGACAACAAGATAACATAGCTCAGTCTAACGTGATGGAAGTAACATGATACAGCGGTAGTGAGCACAACCGAAAACACACTCAGCCCTTCCCCAGAATTTGGCTTTCGGGAGTTCAACATGTGGGGTTTTAGTTTTGGGGGACTATGATTTTCAGGATTTTAGACTTTAGGGATTTTTACTTGCATGACATTTTTTTTTAAGACCTGTATGCCAGTCTTTGGGATGTCAGCAGTTGGGATGATAGCATTTAGGATTGTGTCTTTGAGGATTATGATTGGCACCACCCCTAGGTAGCAGGCTTCCCTAATACTCAGGAATCATCATTCATTGTGATTAGTCACAGTGGGGACAAATAAATCTGAAATGTTAAAATATTTTAATTGCACAAATCATGTATAAACACAATAACTTTATTTTAAATAATTTAAAACATAACAAAGGCAAAATTCCCCTTGATCATTGTCCTTAATCCCTGTTATCTCCCACCTGTCCTCCCCTCCTTCCTAGAAGTAACCACTGCTGGACACATACCCCACTTTCATAGTTTTGTTTTTACACACACAGAGACCCTAAATTGTTTTGATAAGCAGCACCATGTTTTATATATATATCTGCAACTTCCTTAGTTTTACTTACTTACACGTCTTAGATATGTTTATTATATATGGATCTGCTATATTTGATATTTATATTCCAGTACTTCTGTTGATAGAGTTAATTTATCCTATTGTAATCTTCTTAGGAAACCCTTCAGCAAGTATTCCTGATTGAACCAGTAAAGCCTCATTGTTTTGGAGCCTACTTACTTGAAATCTATGATAATTAGGCCAAGAATAGAATTAAAATTTATGGTTGCCAATTAATGACTGAAAAGAATATCTGTCCCAACTAAGAGATAAATAGCTTTTAAATACCAGTTTAAAACATACCAATTCCACACAAATTTTTATCTGTGTTTCATTATCTAAAGTCGTAGCTTGTTCTGCTGACTCTAAGCATTGGGAGGCAGTAAAAGGTGCATGCCGTTGAAACAGCCCTCCGATCAATTTTGTCACTAGTTAGGACTCTGCTTCTGTGAGTTTAAACACAGTTGTTCCCTTTGCACTTTCTCTCACAGTTCACTTTGCTCTATTGCTTTTTGATTAGGATTCTGACATCCTTGTGTAAGGACTTCACCTCTTGGTGAGGAGCACTCCTCTTGGAGCTGATCTCTGGGTACTCTGGGGAAAGGAATACAGGAAGATTATCTGATGGTGTTCTAGTACCCTGAAGCTTTTCATCATTTTGGATGTCATTTTTATTTTTATTTTATTTTATTTTATATATTTAATTTTTTGAGACGGAGTTTCACTCTTGTTACCCAGGCTGGAGTGCAATGGCGCGATCTCGGCTCACCGCAGCCTCCGCCTCCTGGATTCAGGCAATTCTCCTGCCTCCGCCTCCCAAGTAGCTGGGATTACAGGTACGCGCCACCATGCCCAGCTAATTTTTTGTATTTTTAGTAGAGACGGGGTTTCACCGTGTTGACCAGGATGGTCTCGATCTCTTGACCTTGTGATCCACCCGCCTCGGCCTCCCAAAGTGCTGGGATTACAGGCGTGAGCCACCGCGCCCGGCCCTGGATGTCATTTTTAAAAGACAAAATGGAAATGAATAAAAACTAATGACTAAAAGCCCATTATTTTGGAATGGATACGTGTATAAAGTCTCTTATAGATTGCTACAGAAATGCCCAGTTGTATTTCTGGCTAAAACACCAAGAGAATATGTTTGGACCTCATCAATATCAGATACTACTTTCTCTTTTCCCTTTGATAATTAAACTCACTTGTGGCATTTTCTTCACCATCCATAAAGGTAAGATGAGTGTTATCAGTTCAGCCCTCAGGTTCGAGGTCCTGGGAAATAAAAGAAGAGAGACCGAGAGAGTGCTGTTGCCATGGGTTTAGAAGTTGCCAGTTCCCACCTTGCTAGTTTTCTGACTCTGTTAGTTGGAAGTCTTTCTGACTCTATAAATTCCTGTGCCTCTTATCATTAACGATAATCTAGGAAGGGTAGGGCGACCATCTCTCAAAGCACAGATCCACTCTCTGAACACAGATTTAGGCCCGAGAAGTGGTCACCTCCTCCATAGGCATGCCTCATTGACGGGGAGGTTGGGGTGGTGGAGGTTGTGATTCACTTTCCCCTCAAACTAAGGCTCCACATGGGAGGGATGTGAGGGAGATTCTGGTATCAGAGGTAGCGCACTGCCCATCTGCGCATTCCTGGGAAACTAGAACAGTCAAATGAGTCTTGCCCACCACTAGCCCCAAATAGAATTCAGCCTTCGCAGGAAGCTGCAGTGGTGAGAGGGCTGCCGCATCTGCTTCGGGATTCTTCAGAGGAAGCAAAGGGGTTTAGGCAGGGACGGATGAACTTGAAAGAGGCATGATGGAGAGCTCCAGGTGATGTCTTCTGGGATTTAAAAATGCCACCTTTCTGTTTCGTACTGGCTTTGTTTCTTGATTCAGGATTGTGTTTATCAGTTTGGCTTATTCATGTTAAGTAATTACAAAAAAAATCATACATGCACTTAGGAACTTACGTTTAATTTCTGGCAACAGCATAGTTTATTGGCAGAAACAAATACACAGTGCACTGTAGGGTTAGCAGATTAACATCTGCAGACAGGTCTGCTTTTGAGGTTTTTATCTAATTGAGGAGCATAATTACCGTGGCGGTACTGTTCTGTTTTACGTGAAATGTGTTGGATATTAATGTGGAGTTTAAGATATCTGGCATGAAGCTTTCCTTAGAAGAAAATTTTTACACCTTTCGCAAATTCTCAATTTGTTTTCTTTTATTACAAATTAAAACAGTTTGATTTAGATTTTTCTGTTTCAGAATTTTTATTTTCATGGCAGAACATGATGGTCATGACTGAATACGAGTCCAGAAGCAGACTAGCTTTTGGCTGTGGGCAGGCTGTCTCTGTGCTTCAGTGATGTTCTCTGCAGTTGGTCACCTTTATGATGTTCTATTTTCAGATGAGAGCCACCTTGTTTTCTGTGCAGAAGTATCCTAGTCAGTGATTCCTCTTCTTCCCATGCTGCTTTTTGATGGACTCATTTGGAAAAGGGAGACCATCTTTTCATTCACTTTTTCAGCAGAGGCATTAGAAAGGTAGGACAGTGGTCTTTTCCCTGCTGGAGTCTGACTGGTAATTCCAGACTGATGACTTTGCAGATGAATGGCTGTTGTGCCTGCAGAACTGGCTGCTTACCAATAGCCGTTTACACTGATTTACTATTAAGGAGATTCTTTGATTTGTTACTAATAAGAGTAGTACTTTTGTGGTTTTTTTTTTTGAGACGGAGTTTCGCTCTTGTTACCCAGGCTGGAGTGCAATGGCCCGATCTCGGCTCACCGCAACCTCCGCCTCCTGGGTTCAGGCAATTCTCCTGCCTCAGCCTCCCGAGTAGCTGGGATTACAGGCACGCGCCACCGGGCCCAGCTGATTTTTTGTATCTTTAGTAGAGACGGGGTTTCACTGTGTTGACCAGGATGGTCTCGATCTGTTGACCTCGTGATCCACCCGCCTCGGCCTCCCAAAGTGCTGGGATTACAGGCTTGAGCCACCGCGCCCGGCCCTTTTGTGGTTTTTAACTAGTGTAACAATAACAAATGTTCCTGTAGTTCATTATTATGAACAATAAACTGAAGTACATTCTGTTTTTTTGAGATGGAGTCTTGCTCCGTTGCCCAGGCTGGAGTACAATGGCCCGCTCTAGGCTCACACAACCTCCGCCTCCCGGTTTCAAGCAATTCTCCTGCCTCAGCCTCCCAACTAGCTGGGATTATAGGTGTGCACCACCATGCCTGGCTAATTTTTATATTTTTAAGTAGAGACCGGGTTTCACCATGTTGGTCAGGCTGGTCTCGAACCCCTGACCTCGCAATCCGCCCGCCTCAACCTCCCAAAGTGCTGGGATCACTGGCATGAGCCACCACGCCTGGCTAACTGTACATTCTTATACTTTTTGCAGAGCTGAGGAAACTGTGGCTAGGGACTGGACTGGTAGCAAGCTGCAGGCACCCTGCACTCTATCTATGCTCTTGTTCTTCCCTCAGCCTTTTGCTCCCCTTCTGCTATGACCTTCCAGTCATATTCAGTCATATAAACCTGAATGTTTAAAGTCTTTGCCAGCTGATGCCATTCTCCTGAGCCTGGCATCAGCTGGCAAAGACTTTAAACATTCAGGTTTATACCATCATTACTTCTGACCATTTGTTTTGATTGTGTTAGAAGACGTTTTGGTATAAAGAAGAGGATTATAAAACATAGATCTGAAGGAAGCATATTGTACTCTTTTCATAAGGGTGGCAGTGAAATGATAGCTTTTTGCTGCTTGGGTGTTCTTTTTTTGCTGACCTGTAGGTTTGATTTCCAGTGTCTAGACATAATAGTCTGAATTTAAACACAAGGCATGTACACAAAATCATCTGGAACTGATTTTTTCACACTAAACACTTCTTTCCCATCCTAGTTTCCAGGAGGCTCCTTCCTCCAAACAAACCTCCAGATGAAAATCGCTTAATTAACCAAGAAAGATTTAAGTGTCCTTCGCTGCTTTTCTAAACAGTCGCACATACTGGATTTGCTTATTTCGAGATGTGACAAACCAGCTGCAAACCACAGATTCATTATCACAGACTCTCACACCTTCCCTGTTCCTCTGAGTAGGGTCTTGCTGAGGACCATTTGCTCCCCTTCCCTCAGCCGCGGCTCAGTCCGTGCTGGAGTATGTGGCCTTCATAACTGTTTGCGGTTTTCCTGCCACATGATGCTGACTGAGCTCACCCTCTCACGGGCTTGTTGCACATAGAACAGCATGCAGCGGACAGCTCCACTTTCTGTTCCAGGTTGCTGTTATGCATCTGCTTTTCATTCAAAGAAAATAATAGAGCAGATTTAAATCAAGTCACTGTGCAATTATGTGTTTAATGAAAATGATCTTCGTGCTAGATTCATGTCCAGGAGCGGTCCTTAGTTATGGTATTGAGCTCTGCTCTCCTTGGAGCGCCCCAAGGCTGTGGGCTGTGGGAGGGCGTTGGTGTGTGGGGGTGCATCTATTATTTGTACCAGGAGGCACAAGTCTGCACAGCAACATTAAGGTTTAGAGTTTCAGAAAACTGCAAATCCTGACATACCCGTTGATAAAACCCAGATGTTCTCCTCAACTCATACCTCGTCCTGCAACTCCCCACTCCCTGAGTAGGTATTTTTCTTGGGCCAGAAGGTAGGGGTAAGAGAAGAATGCTGAAGGGAGTGAGTGGATGAGAGAATGCTTGGCTTACTTGCCAGTTAGATAGTTCCAGCTCTAAATCCTGATATAATTCCGAACAAAATAAAGCCACGGTCCCCCACGGACTGTCTGGTCTGTAGACAAATATGGAAATAGGTAAAGAGTTGCTGTATTCGTTTGGTATATTTTAGTTTGATGATGTGTCCTTGATTTTATCACTGAAGATGATCATGATCTTTGGGACATATACAGTCCTTGTTCTTTTAGCTCTATCTTTATTAAATTGGATTGCCGTCAAATGGTGGTTGGAGACTTCAAAAGGACTCTTCGAGCTCTTATTCACCACAAGTTTTACTTTAACTGACTCTCTAAAAGTTTACTACTTCAAAGAAACACTGTTCACACTGAGATAAAGTACTGAATTCTACCCCTCTCTCCTCCTATCCAAGACTTTAATTATAAAATCACAATCACACCAGATAGTAAGCCTTAACTATTTTAACATTTTTCCCAGCAGGAAGATAGCAACCCATGAAACAACATGCGATTATATGAAAAGATTGATTTGTCTCTGACCCAGGAAGCTATGCATCAGTGCTTTAGGGTACTGGTCTGCCCTGCCCACCCTGAGGGAGCTAGTGAATTAACATAAATACCTGTGAGTAGGTTAAGTACACACAGGGAGCAGATTACAAAAGGAGGAAAACTTCAAGCAATTAGCAAGGATTTGAAAACATTGATCTGTCAGCTGTTGTAGAAATTATTTGCTTATTCATTTAGAGTTTAGCTCAGATTTTATTTTGCAGCTTAAACAGCACTGTCTGCTTTTGCCTCTAGATCATGAGTCATTGTCAAATTCATGATTAAGATAGTTTCAATCTGCACTTATTTTTAAATGTTGAGAATTTTTAGACACATTACCTTTTTACTGTTTGTAAAAACGTATTTGAAAAGTAAGAATAGTAATGTAAAAAATATTGGAAGACTAATTCTTAACCTACATGAAGGAACAGTTTTCAGCAGCTTTCTAGATGTCTTGTTTATATTCAAATTATTGAGAAGCTAGTTGCAAATCTATTAATTCATTAAAATTAAACCTTTTAGGATGTCCACTAAACAGCCTTTTATTAGCCCAGTTTGAATGACTGTATTTGTACTTGAGATGAGTTGAACTGAATTGCCTTAAATATTCAAATCTGTAATTAATTCATAAGGACTTTTCATCCCCAAATTCAAATTATTAGGGCCTAGTAATAAATTTAGACATTTGTATGGTGATGAGCTTTTAATCTTCCTTAAAGTTTTTTTCAACTCTGCATATAGTGTTCTTCCTCTGTATTCTCTTGTTGTTTTAATTGGTTTTGTTAGAAATTTTATAAGGCTTGACTTTCATCAGCTCCTGGTACTCACGCAGCTGCCACGCCATGCCCTTTGAGGCCCTCAGTCTCAGCCTGGAGCTGGCTGATATTCCAGTTCATCTCAGAGATCTCAGTCTTTGTACGCCACAGGTCACCCTCGTGCTTCCCAGCCAGCATCTGCAGCTCCTCGTACTTGATCTGGTACATGCTCTCGGCCTTGGCCCGGCTGTGGTTGGCTCTCTCCTTGTACTGCGCCTTGACCCTCAGCAATGATGCTGTTCATGTCCAGGGAGCGCCTGTTGTCCATGGACAGCACCACAGACATAGCCAAGATCTGGGACTGCAGCTCCCGATCTCCTCTTCCTATAGCTGCCTGAGGAAGCTGATCTTGTCAGTCAGCCCTTCAAGACTCCAGCTCTACCTTGTTCATGTAAGCTGCATCCACATCCTTCTTGACGAGGACAAATTCATTCTCCATCTCTGTAGGCTTATTGATCTCATCCTCCTACTTGTTCTTGGAGTTCTCCACCAGCCCCTGCATGTTGCCATGCTCCGCCTCCAGCTTCAGCTTCTCCTGGCCCAGAGTCTCCAGTTGCCGCCTAAGGTTGCTGTTGATGTAGATCTCAAACAAGTTGTCCATGTTGCTCTGAGCCATCCTCTGCTGCTGGTGGACCCACTTGGTCTCCGGCATCTTGTTCTGTTGCTCTGGGAACCATACCTTGTTGATGGAGGAGGCAAACTTATGGTTGAAGGTCGTGATCTGCTCCTCCTCCTGGATATGCGTGGCCTGGATGTTGGGGTCCACTTCCAGATTAAGGGGGCTCAGCAGACTCTGGCTGACTGTGACAGCAGTGTTGCCTCCCCTGCCCATGCCTATGCCACTGGCCCCACCGTAACCTGCGCCCCGTCCACCCTGGAAGCTGCTGCTGCCCACTCGGGAGAAGCTCGAGGAGCTGATGCAGGCACTGGGTCCACTCATGTAGGAGCGGCTGGTGGAGGCATAAGGGCCAGAGTTGGACACCTCGTATGACTTCTGGGTCACCCTGATGGGCATGGTGAAGGCAAGAGTGGAGGCAAGCAGGCTGAAGCAGGCAGATTCCTGAAGGAGCGGAGAAGCTGCTGCTTCATCAACCTGGCCCCAGACATTGAGATCACCACCTATAGGAGGCTGCTGGAGGGTGAGGAGAGCCAGCTGGAGTCTGGGATGCAGAACATGGGTATCCGTACGAAGACCACCAGTGGCTATGCAGGTGGTCTGAGCTCGGCTTATGGGGCCTCACAAGCCCTGGACTCAGCTACGGCCTGGGCTCCAGCTCCTTTAGCCACGCCAGCACCACCAAGGCCGTGGTTGTGAAGAAGATTGAGACCCACGATGGGAGGCTGGTGTCTCAATCCTCTGACGTCCTGCCCAAGTGAACAGCTGCAACAGCGCCTCCCAGCCTGCCCCTCTTTTGGCTGCCCTACAGCCTCGGAGGAGGCCCCTGTACAGGAGACCCGCCTGAGGCTCAGCCCTAGCCCTCAACCCACCCGTGGGGAGTAGTTTACTGCCTGGGGACCCCCCTTGCCCATGCCTCCAGTTGCAAAACAATTCAGTTGCTTTTTTTGTTTTTTTTGGTCCAAAATAAAACCTCAGCTAACTCGGCAAAAAAATAAATAAATAAATAATAAAAATTGGATGGGCGCAGTGGCTCAAGCCTGTAATCCCAGCACTTTGGGAGGCCGAGGCAGGTGGATCACAAGGTCAAGAGATCGAGACCATCCTGGTCAATATGGTGAAACTCCATCTCTACTAAAAATGCAAAAAATTAGCTGGGCACGGTGGCGCGTGCCTGTAGTCCCAGCTACTCAGGAGGCTGAGGCAGGAGAATTGCCTGAATCCAGGAGGCGGAGGTTGCGGTGAGCCGAGATTGCGCCATTGCACTCCAGCCTGGGTAACGAGAGCAAAGCTCCGTCTAAAAAAAAAAAATTATAAGGCAAATTAATGAAAGTTATCTCCTGAGTGGCAGTTTTTAACACAAAAACATATATAAAGGAGGGAAAAAATGTGGATTGAAGACGAAAAAAAGTCTAATGCTAGCAGTAGATATATCAATGAAAAAAAGGAACAAGAAAAGAAAGAGTACACTCTAAGGGGCTCTGAGTTCCCTGACAGCAAGGACTTTGCCTTACTTCGTGGAAGCCATTGACACATGGGAAGTAATGTTTTACTTAGGAGGCTGTTGAGGAATGTTTGTCAAGTTGGGGAAGAAGGGAGGAATTAACGCTTGGAGAACATTCTCACGTTTGAAGTGCTAATAATTTCTGGTGTGAATTTGGTGATAACGGTGTTTCAGTATTTAATGTTAATTTGAATTTTCTCACTGGTTATTAACTTGAGTTACATTTATAGGTGATGAAACAAATGAAGAGAATTGCATGTTGATACACAGTAGAACTTGAGGAGGGTTTTCTAATAATCATACTTGAAAATTGCCTCAGCATATACATCTGGGATTACAAAGCAGATAAGTCTTAGGGTGATTACTTCCTTCACCCCATAATGACTTCATTGATTTGCCATGGTGTTTCTTTAAATGGTGAGCATCTCCAGTAAATTGACATTTTGATTCTATTTAAACAACTCATTTTGCACAGTTTTCAGTAGCACATTGAATAAAGTAAGGCGCACATCTGGCCTCACTTCTTTGAGTCTTGCTCCTAAGTCTTGTGAAGAAAATACGGGTGCACCTGTGCATTCCTTTATTTAGAGTAACTTAATTGCATGAGGTTTAGCTGAAGAACTAGGAGGAAAATAGTTCTTTTTGTAAGTTGTGCTTTAGAGACTTTGGATTTAGCCAGGAATGGGGGTACTGAGAAACATTGAGATTTCACCTTCTCTGGAGAACAGTGGGACAGTGTTTTCATCTCTTTGGGACTGTATACATATTTATTTCCATCCTGCTTTAGTCCGGAGGAATTTAAGCTTTGGGAAAAAACATGTGCACACGTAACGATAAAAATAAAGTGTAAGTGAAGTAATCAGAGTAAGAGGTTGGGGAGGGTAAGCTGAAATCAACAGTGCAGTTAGTATACAAATTATAGGCTCGCTGTACTGACGGGGTCACGGAAAGACCACCACATACGTGGCTGTTAGCTTTGAACAAAGCCATTGCAGAGAGGACAACATGAACACATGCACCATTCCCAGTGTCTGTGCCAAAACTGTTTAAGTTCAATCCCTTTAGAAGGACTGAAGTTGTGACATTTATTCAGTCAAGAAATCTTTACTGAAACTGAACAAATTGTTAGTTACCATGCCAGACACTGGGGACACAGTCCACACTTTTAAGGACGCACTGTTAGTATAGGGGGACAGATTCAATAAAACAGACTGAAAATTGCAGAGCAGTGTGATAAATTCCATGGAGGGGAGTAGGCGTGAGGTATTAGACTGGGAGGGGGGTGTCTGGGGAAGGTTTGAGTTGACGCCTCAGCTGAGTTCTAAAGGCTGCATGCTTCCTAACCCAGGCTAAAGTGGAAACGCATTCTACGCAGAGAACAAGTACCTTGAGCAAAGTGGCAAAGGCAAGAAAGTGCCATGCTTTCTGAGAACTGCATTTAATAGTTCAGTTGGACTAGAACAGAGAGTACAAAATGGAGAAAGTGTTGAGAAATTAGAGAAAACTTGGGCACATCAGGAAAAGGCTCTGTTCCACTATGCTCAGGAGGTTGAAGGCAGTGGGAAGCCTTCCCAGCCAAGAGCCTGTGGAGAATGGTTGGGAGGATGGGCAGGAGGCAAGATAAGAGTTCCAGCAGTATTTGAGCAAACGAGAATAGAGGCCTCAATTAAAGGCCTGATAGTCAGGATGGGACGAAGGGAATACAAGGAAGTTGCTCAGGAGCCAAATTGACAGGATTTGGCCTAGAAGAGATGAGAGACAGTGAAGAAGTAGGAATTGGGATTATTTGTTGGTTTCTGGCTTAGTCACTGTGCAGGAAAGTCTTAACCTAGCAGGTCTAAACTGCTTATGCTTGAAAAGGCCTGGGTTGGGCAAGGTGACTCATGCCTGTAACCCTAGCACTTTGGGAGGCTGAGACCAGCAGATCACTTGATGTCAGGAGTTTGAGACTGGCCTAGGGAACATGGTGAAACCCCATCTATACTAAAAATGCAAAGATTAGCTGGGCACGGTGGCATGCGCCTCTAGTTCCAGCGACTTGGGAGGCTGAGGCAGGAGAATCGCTTGAACCTGAGAGGTGAAGGTTGCCGTGAGTTATTGCACCAGAGCACTTCAGCGTGGGCCACAGAGGAAGACTGTGA
>CM052666.1:42352048-42371328 GCA_028533165.1 Leontopithecus rosalia | reverse complement strand
GAGAGGAGAGAAGAGAGAAGAGAGAGAGAGAGGAGGAGAGAAGAGAGGAGAGGAGAGGAGAGGAGAGAGAAGAGAGAAGAGAGAGAGAGGAGAGAGAGGAGGAGGAATAAAGGGAGGCCTGCTTGCAAGGCCTCCTTCAGGAGGGGTTTCCCCATTATCTGGTAAGAGTGGCTCACAGTGCTTAAACTGTTTGTGTAAACATCATGGTTTATGCTGAACTCCTGCTATCCTTCCAGAAGTCCAGAATTAGAGGCTGCCTACAGGTGGTTGAACTGCAGTAAAACTCCAGTAAAGACCCTGGGTACTGAGTCTTTAACAAGTTCCCTGATTGGCAACATTTCTCACGTGTTACCCAGCTTCTTGTAAGAGGAATTAAGTGCCTCCTGTGTGACTCACTGGGAGAAGGCCCGTGGAAGCTCGCCCTTTGTTTCCCCGAGACCTCTCCCCATTTGTCTTTTCCCTTTGCTGGCTTTGCTTGGCATTCTTTCCCCATAATACACTGCAGCTGTGA
This sequence comes from Leontopithecus rosalia, assembly GCA_028533165.1. Classification (NCBI taxonomy): domain Eukaryota; kingdom Metazoa; phylum Chordata; class Mammalia; order Primates; family Cebidae; genus Leontopithecus; species Leontopithecus rosalia. Next base: position 42,370,817 of record CM052666.1, on the reverse strand, counting down.
GCATGACTATACACGGAGTCCTCTGAGTCCATCTGGCAGGTAAATGAAACCAAAGGCAGTCTTGGGTTCTTCCTGAGGCAGTCAGCTGTTGATGTAGTGGTACTTCTCATAGGATAAAGAATGCAAAAGGTAGCAGATTTCGGAGCGGAAGCAGTGACGCATTCTATTGTAAGTTTTCCAGTGTAGTCACATATTACTTTACTACTTTTTAATGTAGTCACTTATATTGCTTTACTACAGTTATTTTGAACTAGCATTTATTATTCTGTGTTTTCTAGAATATTGTTCTTACCAGAACAATCTCATTTTTTAAAACATATCTTCACTCATTAATTCATTCAGCAAGTATTTGCTGAAACCTTATTGAATGTTCCGAGCTGGTTCGGCATTTTAAATGCCATAAGGATACTTAGCAATATGGGTCCAGTGTTCACAGAGGTTATAAATTCACTGGGCAGGCAAGACATCTGCCTTTGAAAAATAAAATAGCATTCATTTCAAAAATGAAATGTTGAAATATATCAATATGTAAACTTTCTGTCGTTGAGAAATTGACCAGGGCCTTCTTAGGTTAGTGGTCAGCATGACTAGCATTTGTAATTGGGAAAATTGTATGTGATTCAAAGTAGACACACTGCTTATTAGGTTCACCATCATTTGGGCAATTTTTATTCTCTTCCGTTGTCAGAAGATGTTTAAAGCCAAGATTCAGAGTGTTTTTAGCGGTTTAGGAGTTGTATAATTGCAGTCACTTTAGAGAGCTTCCCTAAAGCGCTGCTCCTTCTGGGTATTTTGTCATGCAGAAAGACCCAGACACTCTCAAATGGTAGAGCATCAAATCTCCAAATCAGTGGCCTGACCTCTTAATTATCTCAGGAAAATACTCTATGGATGTCCCCCCACTTGGAAACAATGAGTAGTGACTAAGTCAGAGATGTAAATCACGTGTAGGTGAACTAAGGCTCTTCCCTGATTCTCAGTCCTAATGAGCAGCTCCTCATTTAACCTGCAGGATTCATTTTGCTGCATTGAGAAACTAGGAAGAGTTTTGCCTTGCGGTTGTTGAGATCCTAAAGAAGTATCAGCCAAAGACGTCATTTTATTAAGTAGATGAAAAATCAATTCACTTTCCTTTTTCAGATTTTTATATTGCAACATTGTAGCCTTTTTCGTCCCCCATGAAGAAAAATAAGAATTCAGTCTTTGGCTTAAAAACTCTGTGAAGCATCACCTCTTGATCAGGCAGTGCACATCTTTCTAATAGTGCCAGTCTATCAAGTCTGTTCTCATTTTATCACAGCTGAATCAAAGGTCCTTTTAAATCACTGTTTCTGGGTTTTCGTTTACATTTTGTTAACTTTAACTTTTAAAATTATTAGTGTTTACAGACAGGGTCTCACTCTGTTGCCCAGGCTGAGTACAGTAATGCAATCATGGCTCAATGCAGCCTCAGCCCCCCGGGCTCAAGTGATCCTCCCAGTTCAGCCTCCTGAGTAGCTGGGACTACAGGCGTGCAGCACCATGCATAGCTGAGTTTTCACTTTGTGTAGAGTTGGTGTCTCACTGTGTGGCCCAGGCTCCTGAAGTGCTGAGATTATAGGCATGAGCCACCATGCCTGGCTTTTCCTTTTTTCTTTTACCGTTTTATTGAACTTGATGTGGATTTCCTTACCACGTATTTGATCCTAGAGAGCCTGCATCAGCACATTTTTTGTTGATAGGTGTTTGCTGAAATAGTCATATAGTACCTACCAGTCCTTACTCATATATCTTATTGCAGTTATTTTTTTACCTATTTTACCATCAAGAATTTAAGAGCTTAAAACATTTCTTTCTTTTTTCTTTTCTTGAGATGGGGTCTCTGTCACCCAGGCTGGAATACAGTGACCCCTCTGTTCACTGCAACCTCTCACTCCCAGCATCAAGCGACTCTTGTGCCTCAGCCTCCTGAGTAGCTGGGATGACAGGCGCATGCTAATTTTTGTATTTTTAGTAGAGACAGCGTTCTACCATGTTGGCCAGGCTGGTCTCAAACTCCTGACCTCAAGTGTTCCACCCGCCTCAGCCTCCCAAAGTGCTGGGACTAGAGGAGTGAGCCACCGTGGCTGGCCTAACGCATGTATTTCTAATGAGAGTGAATATGTGAATAAAACCAGGATTCTGTTAGCAATGAAAAAGAGGAATGGATGCTGTGTAGCCAGCCAGTAGTGCGCACTAAACTAGCTGGTATTCTCATAGCAGTAATGACTGTCCCCTCAGACTTTTGATGGGCTGCCTTAGAAAAGTAACATGAAGATAAGAGGGTCCTGGGATCCCTTTCTTTACGAGAGCTGAGTGATTATGCCAGACTTGAGATCTAGGACTCATTTTGCAAATGAAGAAAAAATAGCTAAAGACGTCAATAAAAGTGGTAACTGAAGACGTTATCATATGCTACAGTTTAGTAATGATGAAGGACCATAAAAATTTATTAAAATGAACAACAGTTTATTGCTTTTCTGCTTTTTCTTTTTTTCCCTTTGTTATCTTCAGAAATCAAGAAAGACATTTTGCTGCTTTAGGGATGGCATGTCATTTTGTCGTTTAATGGAATGTTTGGAGTTAAGATAGGGTTAGGAGAGGGGAAAACCTTATGAAATGTCCTCACATGTAAATGTGCTTCAATTAGCTGTTTCAATGAACTCTTCAATTAGCTGTTTAAAAGGAAATGTTATATATGAAGATCTTGTCAGATATATAATGTTTTTAAAAAAGAAAGCTTCATTTTTATTTTTTGAGACAGTCTTGCTCTGTTGCCCAGGCTGGAGTGCAGTGGTACAGTCGTGGCTCGCTGTAGCCTCAACATCTTGGGCTCAAGACATCCTCCCATCTTGGCCTTCCAAGTAGCTGGAACTACAGATGTGTGCCACCATGCCTGGCTAAGTGTTTTTTTATTTTTTATTTTATTTTTTTGAGACGGAGTTTCGCTCGTTACCCAGGCTGGAGGGCAATGGCGCGATCTCGGCTCACCGCAACCTCTGCCTCCTGGGTTCAAGCAATTCTCCTGCCTCAGCCTCCCGAGTAGCTGGGACTACAGGCACGCCACACCATGCCCAGCTAATTTTTTGTATTTTTAGTAGAGACAGGGTTTTACCTTGTTGACCAGGATGGTCTCAATCTCTTGACCTCGTGACCCACCCGCCTTGGCCTCCCAAAGTGCTGGGATTACAGGTGTGAGCCACCGCACCCGGCCCAGTTTTGTTTTTTAAAAAATTTTTAGTAGAGACAAGGTCTTGCTGTGTTGCCCAGGTTGGTCTGCTACTCCTGAGCTCGAGTGATCCTTCCACTTTGGCCTCCCAATATGCTGGGATTATGGGTGTGACCCGACAACCTTTTCACTTTCCTTTTTTTTTTTTTTTAAACGCAATGTGTTTAGTGATCTCTGGAGTAGCTCTGTCACCACTGTCAAATTTGAAATTGTAACTTAAGTATTCTGTACTGTCTTCTCTATTTTAACTTCTATATTAATGCTTAAATGCCTCTGATCCAACATAAATGGATTTTGCCTAACAAATATTGTTAGTAATTAGGCTCTTACCAGTTTAAGCTGGCTTCTGCAAGCAAGAGACACAGTTCTTCTTCATTAGTTCTCCTAATTGAGTTTCAGAAAATGAAATACTATTATGCCACAAAATAATCATATCTTACTTGCCTTTTTCCTGAAGCTGCTCAAAAGTTTTTAAGGCCCTTTAAAAGGAAAAGAATCTTTTTTTAAAATCTTAAATCCAGCTATTTCTCAGCCTCAAGTCCAAGATAAAGTCTGAGATACATTGTTTTCAGTTTAGATTCACAAGCTACGCAGCACTCTGATAGGACAGCAGTTGGCTCAACATGCTTGATGATAAAATAGGACAGAAAGACCCTGATGCCGGTGACAGTGGAGACGCAAACACCTCCAGCTGGTTCAGCTTTGCAGAACAGGGAATTTCACTACTTCCCATTTAAAAGTTCTTCTTGACAGTCATCTTCATGTGATTAGTTCTTTTTTTACTTTTTTTCTCTAGGTAAATGTGTTTTATCCTCTCTGCCCATGCTGGCTTAGAAACTAACACAAGCCACCTGACTAAGGGTCTGTTGCCTTCCTCAGTGACTTTCACCACGAGTGAATTTTCAGTCCATTAGAGATGTGGATTTAAGTAGGCAAATGGGCACCTTTGTTAACTATGAGAAACATTATCTATACATTACTTTCATTTCACTAAAAGTCTTTCTATGCTGTGTAATTTTGAAGACTTCCAACTATTTTTATTGTTTCCTCAATAAAAACGGTTTTGCTTTCGTGAGCTGCTATAATTTCTGCAGAACAGCAAAATGTTGGATATGGCTTTTAGACTGCCAGCCGTTATACTTGGCTATAAAAAGCTTTCCTCAAGCTTCCTTGTACTGGCTGTTTGAAAGACAGTCTTCCAAATGTTTGAGAAAGTGTAACATTTTTATTCCCTAGAAAGGCAGGAAAATGACCCAATTCTGCCAAAGATAAATGAATCATTTATCATTTCATAAGAGAATGTGCTGCTTCAGGTTACTGAATGGAGGTTTCTTTCATCATTCATAGTTTCCACCCTACATGTTTTTTCAAAAGATAATTTTAAAGAGCAAATTTAGGTTCACAGCAAAATTGAGAGGGAGGTGAAGAGATTTCTCATGTGCCTCCTGCCCTCCTTCCCTACCTCCAACACAGTCTCCCTCATATCAGCATGCTTCAGCAGAGTGGAACATGTGTTACAGCGGTGAACCTACATCGACTCTCTGTTATCACCGAAGTTTGGTTTGCGTTAGGGTTCACTCTTGGTGTTGTGCCTTCTGTGTTTGAGCAGATGTATATTTGTATGTATTTACCACGATGGTGTTACACAGAGTTCTGTGCCTCACCTGTTCTTCTCTCTCCTCTAATCCCTGGCAACCACTGATCTTTTTACTGTTTGCGTAGTTTTATCTTTTCCAGAATGCTGTGTAATTGGAACCATACAGCCTTTTCACACTGACTTCTTTCACGTAGTAGCATGCATTTAAGATTCCTCCATATCTTTTCATGGCTTGATAAAATCACTTATTTTTAGTGCTAAGTAATATCCCACTGTTTGGATGTGCAAACAATTTGTTTACTCATTCACCTTCTGAAGGCTGTCTTGGTTACTTCCAAGTTTTGGCAGTTATGAATAAAGCTGCTCTCAGTATCCACATGCAGATTTTTGTGTAGACATAACTTTTCAACTCCTTTGGGTAAATAACCAGGAGGAGTAAGATTGCTGGATTGTGTGATGAGTATGTTTAGTTTTATAAGAAATTGCCAAACTGTCTTCCAAAGTGGCTGCACCATTTTTGTATTCCCATCAGCAATGAATGAGAGCTCCTGTTACTCCACATCCTCACAAGCATTTGGTGTCACCAGTGTTCTGGATATTAGCCATTCTAATATGTGTGTGGTGGTATCTTCTTGTTATTTTAATTTGCAGTTCCCTGATGACACATGATGTGAAGCATCTTTTCATATGCTTATTTGCCATCTGTGTCAATCATGCATTTTTTAATGCAAAAACTATATTTGAGGAACAGTAACGCATTTAAGGGAGAGAGCATGGGAGGAAGGAAAGAAGGGCATTAATGAATTCAAACCACTACCTTAAAAAACTATCTTTTTCTGGGCCGGGCGTGGTGGCTCACACCTGTAATCCCAGCACTTTGGGAGGCAGAGGCGGGTGGATCATGAGGTCAAGAGATCGAGACCATCCTTGCCATGATGAAACCCCGTCTCTACTAAAAATATAAAAACTAGCTGGGTGTGGTGGCGTGCGCCTGTGGTCCCAGCTGCTTGGGAGGCTGAGGCAGAAGAATCGCTTGAACCCAGGAGGCGGAGGTTGCGGTGAGCCAAGATTGCGCCACTGCACTCCAGCCTGGTGACAGAGCAAGACTCCATCTCAAAAAAAAAAAAACCCAAAAAACAACTCTCTTTTTCTTCTTCATTTCTGCATGTAACTCTGTCTGTACCCAGGTATTACAGGTAGACTTTATGGAAGAAGAAGGCTAGTATTTATTGAGAATTTCTTAAGCCTCTAACAGTGTTAAGCACTTCACATCCATTATTTAATCATCACAAAAGCCCTTTGAGGTAGATGCAATTGTTGTTATCGTTATTTTTGGAGACAGTGTCTCACTGTGTTGCCCAGGATGGACTTGAACTCGGGGTTAAATGATCTTTCTACCACAGCTTCTGGAGTAGCTGGGACCACGGGCAGGTGCTGCTGTGCCCAGGATAGATAGAATTATAATCTCTATTTTGCCGTTGAGAAAACTGAGGCAAAGGGGGATCGCATCAGGTCACAGCACTCGAACAGGCCCTGGGAAGTATGACTGTGGAGCGTGTGTTCTTAACCTGTATGCGCAATTGTTAAGTAAGGAGAAATTACAAAAGCCCAAAGGTTCAAGAACCCGTTGTAAGAAGTTCTTCAATGTGAACAGAAGTGTCTATTTTCCCCACATTTTATGTCCTGCTTTTTTCTTTTTAGTTTACACGTATTAATGTGCTACAGAGTGATGTTTTGCTACATGGATATATGCGTAATGATCAAATCAGGGTAATTGGCATATCCATCACTTGGAACGTTATCATTTCTTAGCCATGCATCTTGTTGATGATGGACAGTTTTCATGGCTTTGCGTCATATTCCCGCATGTACACAGGTCTGGTGAGATCGCATGTAGGAGACGTTTTTACATTGCGCGTGTGTAAAGGCTTAAAGAAGCACAGTAGTTACAAAATGAACGTAATCTCTGTGTGGCCCGGATAAACGGCTTCATCATACCAGACTGGTTTCTCCGTGACCCTGTAGCACTGCGGCTCATTGCAGTAACTTAGGAAATGCATGTTCTCTCAGTATTTGTTGAGTGATTGTTTTGTTTGGCTGCCTTTTTCTTTTTCTCCTGCTTCCTGTGAAACAGAAAACTTGCAGGCATTGCAGGACGAAATGAGGAAAGGCAGGGAGGAAAGGCATAAAATATATTCTTGCTAATTTGCTAGTGTCTTTTCTTTCCCCTCATCAACTTTATTGAGCAATAATTTTATGCAATTAAATGAATCTATTTAATTGGATGAATTTTGACAGTTTTATATACCCATGAAAGCACAGTCACAATCAAGATACAGAACATTTCCATTACTTTCAAATATTTCTGTGCCACTTTTTTTTAGTATTTCCTTATTGCAGTAAAATACATGTATCATGGAATTTTCCACTATGATCACTTTTGCACGCAGTTCGGTAGCATTAGTCTGCAACCATTACCACCGTCCGTCTCCACCACTTTTCTTTGTCATCCAAGCTGAAACTTTGAACCCATTAAATGATAACTCCCCATTCACCTTTTGCCCCAGCATTTGCTGGGGTAGAATGCCCACGATTCTACTTCCTGTCTCCCTGATTTTGACAATTCTAGGTACTTCTATAGGTAGAATCATGCAATGTTCGTCCTTTTGTGTCTGACTTCCTTCATTTAGCATAATGTCTTCCAAGTTCATCAGTATTACAATATATATCAGAATTCCCTTTCTAAGGCTAAATAATATTGCATTGTATGTATACGTCAGATTTTGTTGATTCATCTGCTGATGGACTTTTGAGTTGTTTCCACCTTCTGGCTATTGTGAATAGAGCCGCAGTGAGCAGAGGTGTGCCGGTATCTGTTTGGACCCGTGCTTTCCGTTCTTCGGGTTACATACCCAGAAGTGGAATTGCTGGATCATGTAATTAATTTTTTTTTTTAATTTGTCTTGTCTTCTTTTGTTTTTAAAGACTAGGTCTTGCTACGTTGCCTAGGCTGGCTTTGAACTCCTGGGCTCAACGATCTTCCTACTTCAGCTTCCACAGAAGGAGTAGCTGGGACTATAGATGTGCCACTGCACCCAGCTTGTGTTTAATTTTTTAAGGAACTGCCAGACTGTTTTTCACAATAGCTGCACCAGTTTACATTCCTACCAGTAATGCACAAGGGTTCCAGTTTCTCTACGTCCTTGCCAACATCTGTTATTTTCTTTTTTTTTTAATAAGTCACGCTAACGAGTGTGAATATTCAAGTGGTATTTTCTTATGATTGTGAATTGGCATTTTCCTAACGATTACTAATGTTAAGCATCTTTTTATGTGCATATGGATGACCATCTATATCTCTACTTTGTACCTGTACCCTTTTTCAGTCTATCCTTTGGCCCTCAGCCCCAGCCAATTAGTGATCTCCTTTTTGTCACTGTACATCAACTTGCTTTTTATATAAGTGAAATCAGTAGCTACTCTTATATCCAACTGTTTTCGCTTAGCATCATGGTGTTGAGATGCATTATTGGATGTATCAGTAGTTCATGCCTTTCTGTTGGTGAATAGTGTGCTGTTGTATGGACACGCTGCATTTATTTATCCATTAACCTACAGATGGACATTTACTGTGAGCATTCACATACAAATCTTTGTGTGACATATGTTTTCTCTTAGGAAAATATCTAGGGTCACAGTGGCTAGGTATATGGTGAGTATTTATATTTAACTTTATAAAAACGACAAGACTGCTTTATAAAGTAGCTGAACGAGAGTTCCAGTTGCTGGGCATCATCACCGGGACCTGGTATTGTCAGTCTTTCTCATTTCAGCCATTCTGATAGGTGCGCACTGGCGGTTCACCGTGGTTTTAATTTGCATTTCTGATAAGTCAGTGCCGCTGTTCATCCTTTTTATGTGCCTTTTTGCTGTTTGTATATTTTCTTTTGAGAAGTATTTGCTCGGTCTTTTGCCTATATTATTTTGCGTTGTTCCCGTATGGTTGAGTTGTAAGAGTTCTTTATGTGACACGGATATAAGTCCTTGGTCAGATATGCATTAAAATACTTTCTCCTTCCTTGTAACTTCTCTTTTTGTTTTCTTGATGACGTCTTTGAAGAGCTAAAGTTTTAAATTTTGACAAAGTTCATTTTATCAGTTTTTACTTTCATAGTTTCTGTTTTCTTCTTTTATTTGAGAAATCATTTTTTAGGGAAAGTCACAAAGATTTTCCTCTAGGACTTTTCTAGTTTAGCATTTATATTTCAGTTTATAATCCTCCCCCCCCCGCCCCCATAGAGATAGGGTCTCACTACATTATGCAGGCTGGATTCAAATTCCCAGGCTAAAGCGATCCTCCTGTCACAGCCTCCCAAGTAGCAGGAATTACAGGCATATGACACCATGCCAACTATGAATCATTTTTAATTAACTTTTGAATATGTTATGAGATATGGGTTGACTTGATTTTCTACCCAAATATACAGTTGTTCCTGCATCATTTTTTGGAAGAGACGTTCCTTTCTCCATTAAACTGCTTTTCATCGTTGTTGGAGATCAATTGCCCGTATTTGTACGTGCCTGTTTCCGGACTCACTATTCTATCCTTTCTTCAGTACCACTACCTTCTGATTAGTATAGCTTTTTAGGAAATCTTGAAATCACGTAGTCTATGCCCTCTAACGTTTTTTTCCTTTTTTAAAAACTGATTTGGCTGTTATCACTTGCCTTTTCGTAAAAACTTTGTAATCAGCTTGTTAGCTTTTAGAAAGCCTGCTATTTTGATTGAAATGGTATTAAATATAGATCACTTATGGGGAGATTTGTCATCTTAATATTGAATTGTGAACATGGTATATCCGTTCCTTTATTGTTTTTTAATTTTTTTTCTTTCTTTAAGACAGGGTCTTGCTTTGACCACCCCGCCCCCCCGACTGCCACGCTCAAGCAATCCTCCCATCTCAGCCTTCCCAGTAGCTGGGACTACAGGTGCATACTACCATGGCTGGCTAATTTATTTTTTGTTTTTTTGTATCGATGGGGTCTTGCCATGCTGCCCCCGCTGGTCTTTGACTGCTGGGCTCGAGCCATCCTCTTGCCTTGGCCTCACAAAGTACTGGGATTATAGGCATGAGCCACTGAGCCTGGGCCTTTCATTTATTTAGAGATCTTATTTAGTTTATCTCAGATGTGCTTGTCTGTTTTTACTGTGGTTTAATTTATGGAATGCCTATTCTAGGGCAGGCCAAGTGCAAAGTGCCTTACACTTAATCCCTCATAATTTCTTCATGAACACGTGTTGTTGTCACTGTGTTCAGATGTCGCAACTGCATCTGATAGTTACGGAGCCAACGAAGGCTGGAACCGGGGTACAAAGGCGATCTGCTCACTCCAAGGGCCGTTCACGCGCTTAGTCGCTAGTAGTCAAGATGACACATTTGGGAATTCTGTAGAAATATGTTTAAAGAAACTTTTAGCAATCGTTGCATGCCTGTTTCTTACCTTCTGTCTCCCCCAACCAAAAATAAATATACGAATTATAAGAGTGGATAGATGTATCTCTGGATGAATAGATTCATCTTTAATTCACCATCTCAGACTCACAGTGGACTTGCTTGCTATTAGAAAATCATGTTAGGATTTCTTTGAAATGCGTTTTAATTACCCTTGCTTTTTTTTCTCTTGTCTATCTCATCTAGATACCATCAAGCATAAAATACATCTTGTACTATCAGCATCACTTAGGAAGTCATTAGCATTCCCCAGAGCTGTCTGAGCACATGCCATCCCATTGATGTGTTGGTCACCTGACCCCATCCTCTTTCCCCGCATCTCTGAGGAGGTCTAAGAATGTGGCCTACTTGGATGTCACTTGTTAAAAGTTGTCTGGAACTTTAGTTCTGCCTAATTTTTTCTTTTTCTTTTTTTAAAAGACAAGAAAAATGAATGGGCTGTTTTATAAACTTTTTTCAATCCTCTGATCTTCAGAGAGAAAAATGTTAAAAGGCAAGATGCAGCTGTTTTATGTTGCAGTTTATAATCCAATTAAGTGCACTTTCTGCAGCTCACTGTGGACTTCATTAGAGCTGGACTTTTTGTAAGAAAGATGATGAGTTAGAATTATGCAGAATCATTTGGCTCTTTTAAATTTTGTGATCATCACAGCAGTGCCTGATTAAAAAATTGAATCTGCCTATCTGATTTAGTTGGTCATTTAATTTTGGAAGGCTCTTGCTTCCAATTTTGTTGAGTTTTTTGTGAGCATACAGTTTCAGAATGATTAGTAAGAGAAGTGTGTTGTTTGGGGAGAGTGCCATTTGGAAATTATTCATAGTCTTTTTAGTAGCCTATATAGTATTTGAACATTATGATACATATGGGAAATAAAACAGCTAATGCAATTGGCATAATCTAGGTCAAAAAGAAATGAAATTACATTTTTCTTGCTGTGTTTTTTTCTGTACTACAGAAGAAATTAATTTTTTGGCCTACAGTTTAGTTGCTAAATTTTTCTAGTGTCAGGGAGAAGTACTTAAGCTAGAAATTGATTGGAAAAGGGAATGTGACTCATGTTCGTCTTAGTTACATTATTTGAATGTAAATATTCGAGAGTATTTTTACTCTGTTTTAGATATGAAGACAAACTTCCATGTTACTCCCTAGTCTGTTATATTAAAAAATAAGTTAATATTGGCTGGGAGAGGTGGCTCATGTCTATAATAATCCCAGCACTTGGGAGGCCAAGGCTGGTGGATTGCTTGAGCCCAGGAGTTCCAGCAACATGGCGAAACTCTGTCTCTACAAAAAACACAAAAATTAGCTGGGTATAGTGGTGGACAGCTGTGGTCCCAGCTGCTCAGGAGGCTGAGGTCTGGTAGGTCAAGGCTGCAGTAAACTTTGATTGCACCGTTAAACTCCAGCCTGTGTGACAGAATGAGACTTTGTGCCAAAAAAAAAAAAAGAAAAAGAAACAGTTAATATTAAGCTGCGCTTAACAAACACCTCATCTTTCCAAAGAATAGTACTTGGTATGTCTTCCTCTTCATAATTGTATAATTTCTGAATCAAGTTGTGTCTGTAGCCTTGAATTTGCCCATCCTTTTACCTCTCATCATTTGATTCTAGTGACATTCATAGCTTATCCGCACTTGGATAATTTGTTCAGTCAGTTTAGTGTTGGTCCCAAGCAATCCCGAATTGCTACTCAGGAAGGAACAACATTAAAACATAAGTTGACAGTTAATATTTAGTTTGAACATCGGTTTTGCCTGACTTCTTTAAGCCATGAAACTTGCACCTCTTTTGCTAGCTCCCAGCTTGTTTATACACCTGTGTGTACCTGGATAATCACACAAACACAATATTCAGCTGACACCATACAACAGAACTCCTTCGGCAATCTCAGTGTTGACCATTGAGTTCTAACCTGCTTACAGAGACCCAGTTTGTTATCTTCGTACACCTTAGTTTCTGATCTTCATCATGTCTGGCCTAGAAGTTCCTTTTACTTTTTATGACTTTCACCATTTATGTTGGACCTGACACTTAGAACCTCTTCTTCATTAACGTGCCTTTGCTTTCTTCCTCAACCGTGATTGAGATGGTTCCTCTCAGTCGACTACCTTCTATTATTCTAGGTGAAAACCACCCAGTTTGGCCTGACTTTGAGACCCTCATCTTTTGCCCATTGTTCTTTTTTATGGACAATGCCCCACTCTGTCTTGCAGCTGTGTCTTAAAAAGTATGTTGTATATTGAGTCTCTCTGAATTCATAGTTGGTTAAAATTACCTCTCTGAAATATTTTTTGTGTGTTGCACTGGGCTTCCTGGCTCGAATCATCTTGTGGCTACTACTTGAGGGTTTTTGTTTTTTTTTTTTAAATTCTCTTGATTAAAGAAGAAGGAAAAGTTCTAGACGTTGACCGTGAGTATAACGAAGGCCTGTATGGAACCTCTGAGCTTTCATTTCAAAGTGAAAAGAACATTGGCTTGTAGTTTTTGGCCCTCATCACTCTGCATTTTGTGAAAGGCTGTTCGTTGGTAGTGAAATTGGCGCATTCACTGCTTGCTTTGGACTAATGGTAAATGGTACTACTTTTTAATATTGTAGTCAACTTCTGTTTGGCTTTGTTCAATATTTTCTTCTATCTATAAATTGTATACTTTATACAGTTTATGGAAACCGGTGTCTATTAGTGGGGTATTTAAGTAGTATTAATGATTGAAACATTTAGATGGGTTGTACAGTGCTTACTCCTTTCAAGGGTTTGTGAGCCGCGCACGGAGTAGGTGTGAGAGGAATCTCAGAAGCTGACTTCTGTATTAGAAAATGGTAATTTACAATGTGTTTTTATTCTTTCTACCCATTTTACTTAAAATGCTAGTTTGTTTTTCAGTTACTGGCAGAAGCCTAGCCTAGCTGAACTGACACAGCTCAGCTGACATGTGTTAAATACGTACTATGTGCTTATTAGACTCTGCAAGTGGAAGGCTTATTGAAGCCACCTCACAAAAAAGAAGTCGTTTATTGTCAGGATACTTGTGGCCTGCAACTAGAACTGGCCTTCAAGGATCTTGGGATTGGGCTCGTGCCCACACTTGGTCCCCCCCTCAAAATGCCTCCAACCCCATTTTTCTTGCTTCTCAGTCTCTCAGGTCATCTGTACATAATGCTGCATGCCTGCGATAGCCTCCTTTTACTATGAATTAGCCAAATCCCCTCATTGCATGCCACGGTCCAAACCCAGTCTGGTTTCCTTAATAACTGTCACCTTCTGTTTGGACAATAACCATCCCAAATGGACAGTGTCTTGGTTGCTCAGACAATAGCAAATAAGATCTGTTATTTCAACAAAAAGGAATCCCACAGTAGCCATGACTTGCTGACTTGATTTTCTTGAAACTGATTTTAAGAACTATTTTTTTTTTGCTTTAAATACTTTATCTCATATGAGCGTTATAAAATCCTTGTGAAGCTGGTGTCATTATCTCTGCTTGCTGATGAGGAGACGGGGGTCCAGAGAACTTAAAGAAGCTGCTGAAGCTCTGAAGGTTAGTGAGCGGTGAAGCCCAGACTTGGAATGGGCTGCCTGGCTCCCAGACTCTAGAGCCCTGACTCCCGTGTACTATATTACATCTCCTGGAGCAAAGTTCACTGCTTTTGTATGTGTGCGTTATGTTCCATAGAGTGGCTGTGATGTGGTATATTCAGTCACGGCCCCATTAATGGACCCAGTGTTTTTGCTTTCCTTGTCACTGAAATACTGCTGCAGTAGACATTCTAGTGCATACAGCTTTGCACATGGGCCCTTTTATTTTGATTGAAAAGACTCCTCAAAGTAGAATTGTTTTTCTTCAAGGCCATGTGAATTTTATATTCTAAAAGGTGTTGCGAAATTTCCCCAAAAAATAGTTTGCAATATTGTTTATAATTTCACCTGCGATGTATCTTATCAGTGAACTGCTTGAAGTGAAATATTTTTCCAGTCTGCTGGGGAAATAGTGTTAACTAGCGTGCGTTTGCATTTCCTTAAGGGTGAAGACCATTTTGTATATGTATTGGTTATTTGCAATTCCTTTTTTGTGATTGACGTGTACTCTGTTTTTTCATTTTCTATTGAATTTTTTGTCTTTTCCTTACTGATTTAGAGGTGTTCTTTGTGACACCAACACTTGATCAACATTTTATGGGTACTTTCACTAGGATGTCACTTGTCTCTTGACTTTAGTTATTAAATATTTTATGTTTTTTACACTGTAATAGAAATACGTAGGTGTTTTTTTAATGCCGTGTGGGTTCCCTGTCTTGGGTATCTTTGCTTACATCAAAGCTATATAATTATTTTCACAATTCTTTTTTCTCATATTTGTGTTGAAAGTTTTTTTGGTTTGTTTCTTCTGTGGTAAGGTCTCGCTCTCTTGCCAGGCTGCGGTACCCTGCAGCCTTGACCTCCCTGGGCTCACATGATCCTCCTTTCTCAGCCTCCTGAGTAGTTAGAATTAGGCACACACCACCATGCCTGGCTAATTTTTTTGTATTTTTTGTAGAGATGGAGTTTCATCATGTTGCCCAGACTGGTCACCTTAGCCTCCCAAAGTGCTGGAATTACAGGCATGAGCCACGTGCCCAGGCTGTTGAATAATTTTTAAGATTGAAGTATTTAGTCTACTGTAAATTATTTTTGTGTATGGTTTGAGGTAGGACAGTCTAGCTTTCTTTTTTCCTCAGGTGGAGATGCACTTATGCTGATGCCTTTTAATTATATAAATGATGGTTTTCCTCACTCAACTGAAAAGTCACAATAAAATATATTAAGTTATCATAACACTTGGCTTTTTTCTGTGCTGTCTGCTGGCTCAACTGTTCTGTTTCTGTTCTCGAATCATTCTCTTTTCTTTTTCCCCATGGAGTGTAGTAAGTTTGGTATCTGGCAAGACAATTCCACTCCCACTATTCTTTATTGTTCTGTATGGACCTTATTGCAAATGAACTTTAAATTTACTTTACCAAGTCGAAGAAGAAAAAATACCACTAGATTCTAATTGGACTATATGGAATTAAATGTATGTATTAAGTTTAGAAAGCATGATATTTTAAAAAGAAAGCCTCCTCTTCAGGAACATATGTTTGTCTATTCATATGTTATTTTGTATCTTTCAATATTTTATATTTGTTATATATAGTTTATATATATATTGTTGTCAAATTTATCCTATGTAGCATTTGATATAAGTTGCTACTTTTTACAAAATATTTTTCATTTGATTTTCTAGCTGTTTATCTCTGGTACAGAGAAAATTAATGATTTCTTTGTATATTTGTCTTACATATATGTATCTAAGTACATTCTCTTATTAGAGATGGATTTTTAAATTAAAGTTGGATTTTCAAACTATGCAATCTTATCTGTAAGTAAAAATGACTTGCTACATACATATAAAAATTTATATATGTGTATATAAAATATCGTCTTACATCAGCCAGAAAATTCAAAGCCATACTTTAAAAAGAGTTAGTAACAGTATCCCAGTCCAGTTTGTCATTTTAATAAAAATGGCTTTAACATTTCACCACTAGCATTAAGTTTGCTATTTAATTTTGTGGAATTGTTTTTATCGTGTTTAAGTAATTTTTATCTTTCCTGTTAAAGTATTTTTAACAGACTTATTTATTGACCTGATTTGTTGCACACCTATAAATATGGGACCTCATTACCTCTCTTGGCAGCCTTGATCAGAATAGAGTTCTTGTAAAATTGCAAACTGGGCTGCAAATCAGTTTGTAAGTATTTTTCTCTCAGTGACCAGGGACCCCTAGCCTCTCTGTCAAGCATGAGTCAGAGCCTGACTGATCTGTTAGTTCTGGTTTTATGTACCTACAAAATTTCTTCCCTAAACAACCCATTTATATGCAGTGCCTTATACTGGCATCATCATTAACCAGTTTGTAGACATTTCTCTGAAGGTAAAGTAGACACCATGCAGTATCTCCATTTTATGTGGAGTTCTAATTTTTACTGTGCCAACACCTGTGTATCTTATCGAGAACATGTTATTTTGGTGTGTATGGATATGGACTTGTTTAAACTGTTCTCTAGAATATATAAACTGAACCAGGAATCATTATAATTTGCACTGAGAACTAAATTGAGGTAAAGATTTTCTTTTTCTACAAAAAACTCCTCCTAATTTAGAAAAATACACTGTGAATCAGTTCAAATTAGGTCTTTGTTCAGTTATAGAACTGTTGAATTAAAAGAAAACAGAAACATATACTATTTTGTGCAATGATTTTTTTCCATTTTTAAAATTGAAATCTCAGACTACAGAGGTTTGAAGGAACCTCATTAAGATGTCAGAGAAAAATAAAACACACCAGGAGCCACGTGCCAACACTGCAGCGGTTAGACTTAGTCCTGAATATCCCTAATCCGAATGTTCCAACAGGCTTCCCGTCAGCCGGGGATCCCAGAGATTGTTGGTGTGACTCACATCCAGTCCACTCTCTGTGTAGTCAGGTTTTCGCCTCTGGCGGAGCTCTAACTCCAGTGTTTCTGGGGAAGGGGAAAGCACACTGTGATAGCTTTGGGCAGCTGCCAGGGCAAAACTACCTCCTCAGACAATTACTTTAGATTGTGCTTAACTGCACATGTGATACATTAGTCATCATTTCCTTAGCATGTTCATTATAAATGCTGTTTAATCACATTTTAAAGGTAAGCAGCATCTGTCAAATTATCATCCGGTATCTCGCTCCAAGTCACCACTGATTCTGCACCACAAACCTATGCCCTGCAGGAGAACATGTGTGTTTATTTTTTGTCCCATTGTCTGACCAAAGGCTGAGAGCCACACTCATGCCCCGTTGGGTTATTTCCTGCGTCTCCAGCCATTCCTCATCTTAAAACAGTCATCTTGTCTTGGTAGTGTTGGTTCTGTCCCAAGATATATTTTAAATATGGGCGTCACTTAATTTTCCTCTTTTGGATCTTTCTGAACGTCTGTAGTGGTGTTCAAGCATTTTGTGTTCAGAATATGTGAGCGTTTTCATCAGCTTGCTTCTAGTGCTCCACATAGTGCTATGTGCTCAATAGATACTAGTTTGAACAAAGGCAATGCATGATGAGACTTTGGTAGATTATGTGATTTTTGTGTAAATACCATGAATTCTTAAATTTCTTTTTTTGGTCTTTTTTTACATTAAAAGTAGTACATGAAGCGGAGTTAATCCTGGAGTAATTGGCAGCGTATACGTGCGTACGTGTGCATACTTATGTGCAGGTGTTGGCATGTGTTTCTTTATGTGCAGGTCGGGGTGAGGATAAAGAAGTAGTGACAGTGGCCGAAAAAAAGAGGCCAAAAAATTTCTGAATGTGTTCTGGAAATTGCGTTAGGCCGTTCAGATCATTTGATTTTTCATTTATCCCTTAGAGTATATTTAAGTATTTACTAAGAGTAGGCACTGTTCAGAGCCCCTGGAGATAGCCTCAAAGAAATTAGTAAAAAAATTAATCTCCAGTAAAAAAGATAGCAGAGAATGTGTGGTCAAGGCTTTGTTAAAGGTAAATATAGGGTTTCTGGGGATCGGGGGAAAGACAAAACAGGACAGCCATGCTAGAGTGGGTTCAGGAAGGGTTTGAAGCTTATGGTGGGCTTAGTCTTGAAAATTAAGAAGTAGGGGCCGGGTGCGGTGGCTCAAGCCTGTAATCCCAGCACTTTGGAAGGCCGAGGCGGGTGGATCACGAGGTCAAGAGATTGAGACCATCCTGGTCAACGTGGTGAAACCCTGTCTCTACTAAAAATACAAAAAATTAGCTGGGCACTGTGGCGCGTGCCTGTAATCCCAGCTACTCGGGAGGCTGAGGCAGGAGAATTGCCTGAACCCAGGAGGCGGAGGTTGCAGTGAGCCGAGATCGCGCCATTGCATTCCAGCCTGGGTAACAAGAGCGAAACTCTGTCTCAAAAAAAAAAAAGAAAATTAAGAAGGAGGTAACTTACCAGAAAGGATGGAAAGTGGTTCTATGCAAAGGAAACAGTATCAGTGAATGATTGATGAACACAGCTTTAATTTCCTCTTTGGTGATGGGGAGAAATATTTTGAATTTCAGACATCATACGAGGTTCCTGCGTTAGAATCGATTCATTAATAATGCTAAATCCTAGGCTGGGTGCGGTGACCCACACCTGTAATCCCAGAACTTTGGGAGGCCAAGGCGGGAGGATCACAAGGTCAAGAGATTGAGACCATCCTGCCCAACATGGTGAAACCCCCTCTCTACTAAAAATGCAAAAATTAGCTGGGCATGGTGGTGCATGCCTGTAGGCCCAACTACTCAGGAGACTGAAGCCGGACAATCGCTTGAACCCCGGAAGGTGGAGGTTGCAGTGAAGTGAGATCGTGCCACTGCACTCCAGCCTCGGTGACA
>CM052666.1:42339394-42351548 GCA_028533165.1 Leontopithecus rosalia | reverse complement strand
TCAGTATCAACAGAGCACTCACAAAGTGGGTGCTGATACCCTGTGGTCAGTATCAACAGAGCGCTCACAAAGTGGGTGCTGATACCCTGTGCTCAGTATCAACAGAGCACTGACAAAGTAGGTGCTGATATCCTGTGCTCAGTATCAACAGAGCACTCACAAAGTGGGTGCTGATACCCTGTGGTCAGTATCAACAGAGCGCTCACAAAGTGGGTGCTGATACCCTGTGCTCAGTATCAACAGAGCGCTCACAAAGTGAGTGCTGATACCCTGTGCTCAATATCACATCCAAATGCACAGTTTCATTTTTCCATCTTTCCATTTGATTGGGTTTTGATTTGCTGAAAAATGAATAAAAATATGCAAACAAAAAACTTGACATGTAAAATTTTTGCCTCTATTTTCTATTTGCCTGAGAAAGCAGAATTGAATTGAGAGAGCATTTCATCAGTGGAGTGATAATTACATCAGGGTGGGTGGAGGCTGATCAATAATATAATGATGAATAAATAAATATTCTACCTTCTAAGAAGCATTTCCTGGACCTCTTTCTTTCCACAAATCTATAGGACCAGTCTTTACTCTAGACCAGGTGGCTAGCTGGGCAGGCAAGTATTTCTGTGGTTGTATGAACCCAAGTCCACGGACACTGGGCCTCCTGTCAGGCCACTTCATCACCTCCCATCATGTGACCACAGACAGTTCTGTGTCAGAGGCTCTGTGAGATAGTGTAGGTGATCAGGAACCAGAATGTACCATCTGTCCCACAGGAAGATGAAGTCCCTCTCTAGGGCAGAGTTATATATTATACTGAAACAAAGACGCAGTAGAATTCTGCACCCATGTCACAAGGCTTCAAAGCTCCTCTGTCTTCCCTGAACTTTGCTGTTCGGTAGCAGCAAGGGCAGTAGAAGAGGAACTCTTGAACTTCACCTAAGGTGGAGAAAGGAGCTTCTATCAGAGATTGAGAGATGTACTTAATGTTTTCTTTTTCTCCCATCAATTGGTGACTACCTTGCAGTTGTCCCATGTTTCTGCTCTTGGTGTTGAGAATAATTAACCATTACCTTTACAAAGCAAATGATATTCTCTTCGGAATCTATTTTTACAACAAAATGTTCTGTTTACCTAGACAAACCTCTAAGCATTTGCACTGGGAGCTGTATAAACACCCTCCCAGTACATACTCATGCAGATAGGCCTTAAGAAAAGCTGTAGGTTTAATGCTATAATGAATGATGAATTTCAGATTCAGTCACTTAATGAGAGGTTGGAAATCAGAGAGGTAGAAACGTGGGTAAGACCATGAGTTTTCCAATCAGGCTTTCTGAATTCAATTCTGGTTCTAATCTAGAAAAAATTATTCACACTCCTGGGCTTCAGTTTTCCTCTCTATAAAATGAGACTGATAATTATGATGAGTATCTACTAGCCTTTCATAGAATTATGTGAGCTTGTACCAGTAGAGCATTTAGAATAGTATCTGGCACAGGACAAGCGCTCAGTTCAATAAGTGTGAGCTACTGTTGTCATTATTGTTACGATTTCATAATAATTATTTTGCTATTCTAACAGGTTCCTTTCTTATAATGAGTCAGGACCGGAACTAATGCATTTGAAATGGAGATGTTGGCTGGGCGCGGTGGCTCACGCCTGTAATCCCAGCACTTTGGGATGCCGAGGTGGGTGGATCACGAGGTCAAGAGATCGAGACCATCCTGGTCAACATGGTGAAACCCCGTCTCTACTAAAAATACAAAAAATTAGCTGGGCATGGTGGCGAGTGCCTGTAATCCCAGCTATTCAGGAGGCTGAGGCAGAATTCCTGAACCCAGGAGGCGGAGGTTGTGGTGAGCTGAGATTGCGCCATTGCACTCCAGCCTGGGTAACAAGAGTGAAACTCCGTCTCAAAAAGAAAAAGAAATGGAGATGACAAAGTTTTGAATGCCAAGTTAGGTTTGGTGTTTGTTGGAAAGGAAACAGAATTTACAGACTTTGTAGGCTTTTGAAACCTAAGTGGTTAAGAATTCTCTTCATTATGTAAGTTCCCGTAGTTCATTAGGAAATCAAGACTGCAAGAAGCCTCCCGAATGTTTTTAGCAATTTCTCATGGAAAATCACAGGTGTGGAGAATACTGTTTTAGTTAGCAACTTTTTAAAAGGTGTTGTGCTGAAGAAAAGGAAGTCAGTGTAGATTTTGCTTGTTAGCCTCCAGATAAGTCTTATTGGACTCAGCAGGATGCTGTGCTCTTGTGCAATGGTGGCAGGAAGTAGATGTCAGTTCTGTTAGTAGCATAGGGTTATGATCAGATGGACACCATAAGACTCTGCTTCTATTGGGTAGAGGAGGCTGTGAAATCCCTTGCTTCTAAGAATTGAGTATTTGACTCTTCCGGCAGGTCAGTAACAAGTCTATAACCAAGAAGATGTATATTGTGTTTGTGAAGAGAAAAATGCTTTTAAATCTCCTATCTTTCTAATCTAGCTTACGTATCTCGTTAAATGGCTTCATGTCCTGCTGCTATATATGTATTTTCTTTCAAAGGCCTGAATTCCAAGAAAGCAACAATTCTATTTTTAATACTGTTCTTTATTTTTAAAAATATATATTTTATATGTGTACATTTATATACATATATGTTTATGTTTAGTACCTTGGTACTGGCCTGATAGGATTTGAAAAAATTTAATGATTAATTGCATTTTTCTTTCATTGGCATTTAAGATAGTACAGACGCACCTTAGATAATCTACATATGAATTCTTGACAACATAACAAGCACACATTTAAAACTTTATGGTTCAGGTGAGTCTCTTTATGTCAAGAACACAGCTAAGATAATTTTCAGTGGAAATAAAAAAGATAGGGTTTTTTTGGTTGGTCTTTTTGGCAATGCTTTGGAATTCTAAAAGGTTCTATGGCCAATATTTGTAACTCAGACCTAGGATTTAGAGAATGTCATTGCCTACATTAAAAATATTTCTCTTTCAGCCTTTCTTTTCTAATATCTTGTTTTGGAAGAAATCAAAAGAAGAGCTATCAGGCAGTTTAGAGACTCTAGAGCAGGGTTTGGTGCGGTTGACGTTTTGGGCTGGATAACCTTTCATTGTGGGGACCGCCTTGTGCATTGCAGTGTGTGTAGCGGTATCCGAGGCCTCCACCTGCTAGGTGTTAGTCACACCCCAGTCCTCAGAATCACAGATGTCTCCAACCATTGCCAGGCTTTGCAGGGGGAGGAGCAAAATCACCCCTGATTAAGAATCACTGGAGTAGAGAATAATAGAAAAATTCAGGAATGCAGAAAGCTCAGGAAAAGTAGGGCTCAGCGGAAGTAGAAAAGTAGCAAGGGATTCAGGCTTTCCAAATCAACAGAATAAAATTTTCCATTAAGAAAATAGAAGTGAAGAACCAAATAAGATAACAAGATCTTGGAGCCAGACAGGAGAGGGTAACAGAGACATGGCTTGTTTCGGAAAGGGGAGAAGCAGGAATAAAACTCTGTCCATTAGAGATACTGGTGTGAACTCTGGGTATTCAGCAGAGAGAAAAGGCTGTGTACAAATAAACACAGACACAAACCTTTGTGTAAGTGTGTTCCATAGACATCTGTTTCCTAGTTCTGTCCACTGAGAGAGCCTGGGAAGAGTAACACCTAGTGCACACCTAGTCCTAGACTGTGTGTTCTAAAGAGAACACTCTACTTCAAAGTGCCCTTTGGAAGAATGGCTTATTCCAGGGCTGGAACAAGGAAAGGTAGAAGAGGAGCCTGGGGTATCTTGTTGTTTCATAAAGTAAAGAAATGCTCAAAGACAAGGAGATAGCAAAAGGACATATGAGTCAGCTCGAAGGGGCCCCTGCGAGCCAAATGTGTGGCAATTCGAGCATCAAAATAATGATAGTAATAGGTTATAACTCACTGAATAACACAGGAATTTGTGAGTTCATATTGACCTGAATAAATCAGTGCTTAAAGTCTTAAGTTTGAGGCTGGGCACGGTGGCTCACACCTGTAATCCCAGCACTTTGGGAGGCCGAGGCAGGTGGATCACGAGGTCAAGAGATTGAGACCATCCTGGTCAACATGGTGAAACCCCGTCTCTACTAAACATACAAAAAATTAGCTGGGCATGGTGGCGCGTGCCTGTAATCCCAGCTACTCCGGAGGCTGAGGCAGGAGAATTGCCTGAACCCAGGAGGCGGAGGTTGCGGTGAGCCGAGATCGCGCCATTGTACTCTAGCCTGGGTAAAAGAGCGAAACTCCATCTCAAAAAAAAAAAAAGTCTTAAGTTTGATGCTTAAGTCCTAAGCATGTGAACATAGTCTCAGAGTAACTCTCCCCACTCCCAAATTCTTACAAATTACAAAGGGAAAATGAGAAACTTCACAGTGGAGAAATATGGCAGATAACACCTTAACCAAGTGATCAAAATTAAAAGCGTCAGTAAGAAGACTGATTGAAGTTCTGTACCACCTGATAGGATATGAGAAGAACACAGCATCATTACTATGATATTCCTGCCAAAGATGCATAACCTGAATCCATTCACGAAGAAACATCAAACCCAAATTGAGTCACATCGTACAACAAAATAACTGGTGTCTAATCTTCAAAAGTGTCAAGCTCGTGAAAGTTAAGCGAACAGAAGCCTTGATTCTGAACTGGAGCCGTTTACCATGAAACACGATCGTGGAGGAGGGATTGGTGGACCGTGAACAGCATCCTAGGATTGGATGGTAGTTATGCCTCAGTGGTAACTTCGATTTTCGTAGCTGTAGACGGTGTCATTGCATGTAAGAAGTACACAATTTGGAGGTGATGGGCCATTGTGTTGGCAACTAACTCTCAAATAGCTAAGAAAAAATAAGTTGTATTGTTCTATTTTTGCAACTGTTCTCCAAGTTTAAGATTCTTTCAAAATAAAAATAAAAATGGTGATAGTGTTGATAGCGTCATACCTCGTGGAGACTCCTCGCAGCAAATGTATCAGAAGCCTTGAAACTGTTCATGTTCTGACTGACATTTGTTACTCTGTCCTCAGTGAGCAAAAAGCTTTGGAAACACACTTATATTAAGCAGAAAAGTTATATTAATAACTGTACATGCGAAATGGGTTCTTAACTAGGTAAAAAAAAAAATCAGAAAAAAGACTGGAAGCCCTTCTCCTATCATTCTTAGTGTTAGACCTCTAAGGCAGGATGGTTCTGAATGGCCACACATTGGCTGAACTGTTTTTCTATTCTTTCCTTCCACTATCTATTTATTGTCATTAACGTAATTCCAGTTTCCTTGCTCCTTTTTTTTTTGAACTTAGTTGACTCCCCATGCCCCCTCATTCTGCCCTCATCTCAGCCCATCCTTGCCCCTCTTCCCAGCGGTTCTGCCTTCTGTTGTCTTACTGAGGGCAAGATTTCTTGTGTTTGCTGTGTTGATTTTCACAAGTATGCTATTGTTCTGTTTCTTTTCTTTGAGACCAGGAATTTGTGCTTTCATATTGACCTGACTGTCACCCAGACTGGCGTGCAGTGGCACAATCTTGGCTTACTGAAACCTCTACCTACTCAGGAGGCTGAGGCAGGGTTTAAGCAATTCTCCTGCCTCAGCCTCCTGAGTAGCTGGGACTGCAGACAGCCACCATCACATCCGGCTGATTTTTGTATTTTTAGAAGAACCGGGTTTCACCATGTTGACCAGGTCTCGAACTCCTG
This sequence comes from Leontopithecus rosalia, assembly GCA_028533165.1. NCBI lineage: Eukaryota > Metazoa > Chordata > Mammalia > Primates > Cebidae > Leontopithecus > Leontopithecus rosalia. Next base: position 42,345,841 of record CM052666.1, on the reverse strand, counting down.
ACCTCAGATGATCCGTCCACCATGGCCTCCCAAAGTGCTGGGATTACAGGCGTGAGCCACTGTGCCTCTCCCGTTCTGCTGCTTTAGCATGATGTTTCATTTTCCTTTTACTATACTATTTTTTTTAAAGAGATGGGGTTTCACTGTGTTGTCCAGGCTGGCCTTGAACTCCTGGGCTTGAGCAGTCCTCCCACCTCAGCCTCCCAGGTAGCTGGGACTACAGACGTGAGCCACAGCACCCAGCTTATGCTTTCTGTATAGACCTCATGTTAGTGCTTTTCTCTTTCTGGTCTGTGTCCGCCGCTAGTGGGATCAGCCTAGCCATGACCAGCTCGGGACTCCAGGGTTCCAGTGAGCAAGGATGACTGCTTGGGCCTCCACCTCAGACTTCAGAATGCCCTCTAGTTCCTTAGGACGTTAGAAATAAAATTATTAGATGATCCAGTAGTTCTCTTTCTAAGTATATACCCCCCAGATTGGAAGCAGTTACTCCAACAGGTAATTGTACACATTTGGTGGGAGCCACCTGCATGTCTATCAACAGATGTCCGGATATACAAAATGCGTGACACGTAGAAGGTGGAATTCAGCCTTAAAAAGGAAACTTTGACACACGCTATAACATCAGTGGACCTTGAAGACATATTAAGTGAAATAGTCAGTTACAAAAGGGCAAATGGGTGATTCCACCTCTGTTCGGTACCTAGTGTTGTGAAATTCATAGAGACAGTTGGTGGGTCCCAGGGTCTCGGGGAGGGTAGGGGTGAAGGGTTACTGTTGATGAGTCGAGTTTCAGGTTTAGACGATGAAAAACCTTCTGGAGATGGATGGTTCTGATGGCTGTACAACAATATAAACGTACTTCGTAGCCCTGAACTGTGTACTTAAAAAGAGTAAACTTCATGTTACACATATTTAACCTCAGCTAAATGTTTTTTAAAAATGCCGTACGGTTGTCAGACAGTAGGACATTCAGTGAGTCATGCTGTACTTAAAGGAAAGTTTCCTCAGCCTCTTGGATAGGGGATTCTGTTATCTTTAGCTCTCAGTACTGTGGCTACCGGAGTGGCCGAGGGAAAATGTCTCCTTTTTCCTCTGAAGGTTTGCTGAAAATGTTGTCATTAGAAAGCATACACATTTGTGAATGTGCATGAGGGGGAGTCACAGTGATGGCTCTGCCACACCCTGGGAGACAGGTGTCTACGCCCTTCTTCTTAGGGAAAGGGAGGCGCGAAGTGTGGATGATTTCAACAGGGTGGTAACTGGCTTTAGGGAATTCGGTGGGCTGGAAGAACATCCAGTGGCTTGGGACTGTCTGCAGGGCCCGCAAAGCAGACGAGTCTGTTCAGGTGTGTTGACAGGTTTCAGTCTTGTTCCTGCGATATGAGGTCAGTTACTGAAAACTCAGGGAAAGAACGAGAGGTAATGGTGTTTCTTCTTTGGCAGGTCTGGGAGTTTGGGCAGATGAGGGAACCCAGTGAACAACTTCATCGTCTGCTTTGGGAGAGAGAAAAGATTGAGAGGCAGTGGGTAGAGGGGAAGGTCAGAGAGACCTGGGGGCCTCTTGAGTTCCCCATGTCAAAGTGCCATATTTTAGGGTTTTGGTTTAGGAGCCCCAGCACTGGATTCTGTACCTTCACGGGTATTTTAATGGGAAATTAGAAGTAGTTATCTGAAAGTCCAGAAGTGTAAAAGTAGCTCTTAATTAGACACCTGCTATGAATAAATAATCCTTGAAAATGATCCACAGTAGCTTTACAAAAGATCTGTTATTGTGTCATTTACCATATTGTAGAAAACTAAAGAGATTAGTAATGTGACTATGGTTAACCACCCTGCTAAGTACTAAAGTCTGGGTTAAGTCCTTGACTCTGGGTTCACAGTTCATGCTATTTCATGGAACTCCACTTCCTACAGAAAGCACGAATGCAGCGTTATCTGACCACCAAGAAATCATGTGGGCTGCACTTTACAATTTGTTGCTTAGGACAGATACTTGCTTTTGTATCTTTTCATCAGCAGAATTGCTGATGAAAGCCAGATTCCTCCACTGCCTCTGAACTCTAATGTATTTTCAGTTTTTCTTCTCTATTCTCTTTTTTCTGTTTATAAAACAAGATACTGTGTACTGAATACCAGAAAGCTTCTTGAGGGCACTTTTTCAGCCCTCTCTTCTCAGAAAGCGGGGATACGGACATTTGATGCTTTGTAACAGGGACAGTGCAAGAAACGCACATCATCTCTTTCTAGTGCAGCTTATTATTTTCTGTATACTTCTCCTTATATCTTCTCATCGACTTTTATACAAATGCATTTTTGAGAACTTTTCCAGCTACACATGTCAGACCGTCTGATAGCTGGCATGTCCCATTAGGGTTGGTGGTTTGCCCATCAGTCAGTTTGTTCTGATCCCTGCTGCATTGACAAGATTTTCATTGTAAAATTGCTCTAAAAAAAAACTTCACAAATTCAAAATTAAATAAATGTAACGTATCAAACCAATGACTGTTAAATTATAGGTTAGAAATCACATAGTACCTGCTATTACGTAACAAAATTATGCCGCTGGGCTCAGTGGCTAAAGCCTGCAATCCCAGAACTTTGGGAGGCCAACGTGGGCGGATCACTTGAGGTCAGGAATTTGAGACCAGCCTGGACAACATGGTGAAATCTTGTCTCCTAAAAATACAAAAATTAGCTGGGCATGATGGCACGTGCCTGTATTTCCAGATACTTGGAAGGAAGGCTGAGGCAGGAGAGTCGCTTGAACCTGGGAGGTGCAGGTTGCAGCGAACCAAGATCGCACTACTGCACTCCAGCCTAGGCGACAGAGTGATATTTTGTCTCAAAAATTATAATAAAATAGAGCCGGGCGCAGTGGCTCACGCCTGTAATCCCAGCACTTTAGGAGACCAAGGTGAGTGGATCATGAGGTCAGGAGATTGAGACCATCCTGGCCAACATGGTGAAATCCCGTTTCTACTAAAATACAAAACATAGCCGGGTGTGGTGGTACGTGCCTGTTGTCCCAGTTACTCAGGAGGCTGAAGCAGGGGAATTGCTTGAACCCGGGAGGCAGAGCTGAGATTGCACCACTGCACTCCCTGGGCATCTGAGTGAGACTCCGTCTCAAAAAAAACAATAACAACAAAATAATGTGAATTAAAAAATCAGTGTAGGTATTGAATGAGGGATTATTGACATGGCGGTTTTCTCATATTTAAAGCACACACAAAAACCCTATGAAAGGTAGTATTTTCTTCTCAGCACGTTTGAGAAATGCTGCTGAATTCTGTGTTTTCCTTGTAGAAATGTAATTCCTGTTTCTGTTGGTTCCTTTCAAATATTAAGCATGCTCTTTTATAGCAGAAGAGTGAAAATAGTGCCTACAAAAACAGTAGAGTGTTTTTTCTTGATATGAATTAAGATTTCTCAGAACTTAGCTTTCTGAATCATTTGCCCAAAGTGTGCCCCAGGACCTTGTAATGTATCCATTCTCTCATCTGTGTGACAGGAATAGGTGGGTGATAGACATGTATACGGTAATTGAAGATCAGACATATGTGATGGAATCTATTTCCTTCTGCCTTTTCCCTGCCACGGAGTTTCCTTAAGGGAAACGATGCCTGCCACATAGATTATCGTGTGGGGAGGGGTGTAGGGGTGGGGAGAGTGGCAATTGGTAAAACTGCATTTACACAAATCTCTGTTTTCCTGCATGTATTTGCATTTACTGCATAGGAACATATGCACACGCTGTCGATAGAGGCGACTACAGAACTGTTAATGCCTCCTGGGAGGTGAAATCACAAACTGCAAAGGTTTCTTGCCAGGGAAAATGTAGAAATGACACTGCCACCTGTTGTTTACACCAGAGAATTGCTACAAGTTCTTTTGCACCAGAGAGGGGCAAATGCTGAAAGTACACTTCTCTCTCCTCACATGGAAACTCTAACTCCTTATGTATTCACATGACCCAGTATGTTTTCTATAAAGCATTCTATCCAGTGTGGGTTTTCACAGTATGAAACAAGGGAAAAATAACTTATTGAAAACATACTTAGGTCTTTATTGTTGTTGTGTGTGGTTTTCAACACTTAATATAATGGAGCCTAATCTTTCTATTTTGTGTAGTTTTTCCCTCAAGAAGACAAAAAATGAATTTATCTTGCTTATGCTAATGACAAGTCTGTCATTTGAAAAGCTAGGAAAGTACTTGGGACTAGTGTCCGCGGCTTATGTTCAGTCACCGAGCGAGCAATTGGTAGCCAGCGTTAGTGGCTAACGATGCTGACAGCCAATACCAGTCTCATTTGGGGTCAGCTGAAAAGCTTAGTTCTTCTGCAGCGAGGAAAGGATGGCTATTGAGAGTATTAAGAGCTGGTGTTCAGTTTGCGTAGTGGAACAAGTGTAAACTTAGCAAGGTAAGGAATTTGTGTGTGATCATGCAGATCTCAGTGCTCCCCACCCAGGTTAATTAGTTATGCTATTCTTCTACATGAATTACCATGGTATAATGTAGTGGTTTTTAACAGAGTTAATGAACTCTGCTGAAAACTAGATGGCTGGGTCAGAAGGCAGCTAAGAGGGAGCTTGCACTGGGGCCTTTGTGAGCAGGAATTCCCACTCACAGCATAGACAGTGACCTAGGTAGTTTTTAAATTCCATCTCCTTCTTAAATCCTTTTTCTAAATTTTTACAGGAACCTAGACCAAACCTATAGTGTTCACTCTCTGACCATGTTGAACCATTACTGGTAAACTTTAAGTTGTTTTATTGAGGATTGACACCAGCTGATGATTTCTATATTGGTATTTAAAATTCAAGAAAATCAAAGCTCAGGCAGAATAGTAAAAGAAAATGAAATAATATGAAGTCCCAGAGAGGAGGAAGAGGTGTTTGAGGAGTACGTTTTTCAACCTTGGTAAGTTCTTCAGCTCTTGGGGCCTTGATTTCTCCTTCTGTGAAATGGGGAATTCAGATCAGAAAATTTTTGAGGTTCCTTCTGCCTATCATTTTGTTGATGTATTTGAAACATATCTTGCTAATACTCCATTAGATCTCAGAATTTGTAATAACTATTTAAAATGTAGATTTCTAGTCCAAATGTACTAGACGTTGCTCTTCCTGGACCACGTGTGGACAAGGTGACTTCTTGAGCCGCCTTCAAGCCTTGTAATTCTCGAAGCGTCTTACGTATCCTTCCTATGAAAGAAAGTATCCAACGTTTTCTCAGGAGACTGTCACACTAGGCTAAACACAGCTTTTCTTGCAGAAACACCGTCTTTCCTTAGCCTTCGTTAGTCTACTAGTTTTGATGTTCAGCACATAATATAGAAATAGATGACACAGGTGGCTGTAGTTAGTATCTGATGCCTTCTACAGCTACATCATGGAACCGTTACTGGCGACCTCTAAACCTTACGGTTGGATGAGTCTGCTTTTCGGGATGGGAAGTCGACTCTTCCCCGTTCTCTTTCCTATTTGGGTTTTCTCCATCACACTATTCATTTGATGCACAAGCAAAGATAACTCAGTTAACTGCTTGCTAAAAGTGCTCTCACATTTTCCTGCAAACACTCATTTTAAAGTAAACCAAAGTAGTAGGAAATGAAGGAAAGAGAGAGGGAGTTTCTTAAATTCTGTTTAGGCTTCCTGGCATCACTGGGCTCTGGATACAAGTGGGTCAACTCTTACCAGTGGGTACATCACGCTAGAGCTTTAGGTCTTTCTCTGCACGGAGAGGCTTCATTTCTGGCGTGAGGTCTGGTACTGAACTGATGAAGGGAGGAGAAAACAAGAGCAGGGCTTACTTTTTAAAACTGCTTTTTACCTGCTGTGATTTCATTGTTGCCCCGAATAGACAGAACATATGATACACGATTCTGTATTGTTTCTCAACAGAGAACTAGAAAAAGGAAAGAAACTGCTTATGACATTCACAAACACAATTTCCGCTGGTTTTTTTTTTTTGAGATAGAGTCTCATTCTGTCTGTTGCCAGGCTGGAGTGCAGTGGCACAATCTCGGCTCACTGCAGTCTCCCCACTACCGCCCCGGGCTCAAGCAGTTCTTTTGTCTCAGCCTCCCAAGTAAAAATCTTTGTATTTTTAGTAGAGACAGGGTTTCACCATGTTGGCCAGGATGGTCTCAATCTCTTGACCTTGTGATCCGCCCACCTTGGCCTCACAAAGTTCTGAGATGACAGGTACGAGCCACCATGCCTGGTCTTTTTTTTTTTTTTTTTTTTTGAGACAGAGTTTGGCTCTTGTTACCCAGGCTGGAGTGCAATGGCGCGATCTCGGCTCACCGCAACCTCCGCCTCCTGGGTTCAGGCAATTCTCCTGCCTCAGCCTCCCGAGTAGCTGGGATTACAGGCACGCGCCACTGGGCCCAGCTAATTTTTTTGTATCTTTAGTAGAGACGGGGTTTCACTATGTTGACCAGG
>CM052666.1:42318662-42339294 GCA_028533165.1 Leontopithecus rosalia | reverse complement strand
AGCTCACTGCAACCTCCGCCCTCTGGGTTCAAACGATTCTCCTGCCTCCGCCTCCTGAGTAGCTGGGATTACAGCCATGTGCCAACACACTCTGCTAATTTTTGTATTTTTAGTAGAGATGGATTTCACCATGTTGCCCAGGCTGGTCTCAAACCCCTGACTTCAGATGATCCACCTGCCTCGGCCTCCCAAAGTGCTGGGATTACAGGCCTGAACCACCGCACCTGGCCAAAAATATTGTTATGGTGGTGGTTGTTGTTTTGTTGTTTTAAGTTTTTGTTATTGGGGATGATACTAACAGAGCTTTATAACAAACTTTATAATAGACATGATCTTACATGAGACAGCATCATACTCCAGAAGCTTCTTCCACTTCATTCTAGTTATTCTGCCTGGGGTCCCAACAATAATTTTGAAAGCATTTTAATGTCTTTCTCCTTTTTTAAATCATGAGAATGCTAAGACCTGATTAGAGGGACTTACCTTAAGGCTCTGGCCATCTTCAGTATTGGAAGTAGGTGATCTAATTTGGAATCTAACGTTATTTCCTCTGTGTTATCTTCTGCTTTGTTACCCTTTAATGTACATGTGTGTGTATACACGCATATACGTTACAGAGTAATCAAGTTCCAGTTAAATGTATATATTCATAAATATTTCTGTGACTTCAAAAAATGTGAAAACTCTTAGTTTAGACAAGAATGCATTAAAGTTAGGATTGTAGACTCTTCCTAGAAATAGAAGGGGCACTTTAAAGAAGAGTAGGTGACGTCCTGTGGCTTAAGGCTATTTTGTGTGAAAAACAACCTAGACAAATTACCTATACTTTGTATGTTAGTATATCCCCCATTACATGAATTCCAGCCTGTATTGGTAAGTTGGCTCCCATAATCTGAAGCATTGTGAGCACCCTGAAGGATGCTACATTAAAGTACTTGGAGCTGGTTTCACATTGCGGCCCAACGATACACACCTGTAGATTTTTTTGCCAGTTTTGCCACCACTGTTTTATACAGTTACGATGTGCTAAGTGTTGACTGTGGGCCAGGCGTTTCAGAGCAGCCCTGTTTTCCTTATTTTGCAGCGAAGGGGAGGAAACTGAAGCTTTGTGGCTTGGTTGTAGCGCTGCTAGCAAGCGGTGTGGCCGGCACTGGAACTTGAGTCTCTGACTCCAGAGCCTGTTTCTCCATCCCTGAGCTCTAGTGTCTCACCTGGAGAAGGTGCTGGGGAGTCTCAGAGGATTTGCCATTCTCTGCAGGCCTAAACAGAATTAATCCTGTGGTTTAGTGTCTCAACAGGGATGCTGAGGGCGAAGGAGAGGCTCCTATTTTCAAAACAGATGACTTTGGCAGCAGAGGAAGCGAAACCTAGAAAACTGCCAGCGCCAGGCTTTGTGTGCAAACACTGCTGCTTTGTTTCTCCGTGTTGCGGCTCCTCCTTCCACAGCTCCCTCCCAGGGTTGCTGAGGGAGGAAAGGAAAACTCCCCGCGCACTGCTGCCAGAGCCTCTAGTATTTATTTTTCAAAATTTTAAAAATAGTCTTGGCATTCTCACAGCGCTTACACCCTCCAGGATCCCAGCAGACTAAGGACAGAAATGTTAATGGGCCGAGGGTGGGCGGGTAGCGCCAGAGGGCAGCTTCCCTCCCAGAAACTCGGGCTAAGCCTGTCCTGGGCTGAGAGGAGTTCCGCTCTCAGTGAGGCCCGCCTTTATTTCTTATTTCTGTGGCGTTACGGGATGTCTAAAGAGCCCTTGGACATCCTAGGCAAGCGGTGACCGATGCTTTTCCAACACAGGCTCTGAGCGTGTGTGGATGAGGACACTGCTTCTCTCAGGCCTTCCCGAATACTGTGCACAGGTCACGGCGCCTCATTGCCATTGAAGTCTGGAGCCTCTGACTCTTTCAACCTTCCATTCTTGCCCTATTTGCAGGGAAGAAGACGCTGAGCGCAATGAAGGGACCTTATTTTTGTCACATAGCTTGTGATACCATTAGCACCTCCTCCAGATGGCCGTCATCCTGGGACACAGTCTTTCTTTGGTATCACTTTGTTGTAAGCTCCTGTGGTATGAACTGTGACTTAATCACTTTTTTTTTTGATGTAAAAATCACAGCCTTATTTCAATGGGGAATAGATTGTTAACTGATTACTGTAATTTTTAAGTTTGGTTCTTTTCTAATGCAGTTAATCTTGTTTCCCACTTCTCAGTACAAATTGCACCACAATGTATTTTCTGTCATGCCCGTCTGCCTTTTTTAGCACAGCAGGGGCGGGGGTGGTGGTGGTGGGTGTGTCAGGGTCTGGGTCTCTTTTAGGCTGGAGTGCAGTATTGTGATCACGGCTTACTGCAGCCTCAACCTTTCAGGCTCACAGGATCCTCCCACCTCAGCCCCCCGGTAGCTGGGACTACAGGCATATGCCACCATGCCTGGCTAATTTTTTTTTCTTTTTGTATTTTTGGTAGAATGGGGTTTCACCATGTTGCCCAGGATGGTCTCAGACTCCTGGACTCAAGTGATCCTCCCACCTCGACTTCCCAAAGTGCTGGGATTAGGCGTGAGCCACCGTGGCTGGCCTCCTCCTGCCTTTTCTTCATCTCATTTTAATCTCCTAACTCTTGCTTCTCTCCCCCATGAAACCCAAAGGGCAGATGAATGATTCTCATTTACTGGGGCAAGATCAGGAAGCTGGCTCTGAAGTAGATCATTGACCAGGGAGCTGACAGCAGACTCACTTTCATGTAGGCACCCGGCTCAGTCCCTTCTGGGAAGAGAAAGCACCTCATCCCATCCTCCAGGGAATCGGTTTTCCTCTTGAATATAAACCTCCCACAAGACCAAAGACAAATTCACATGCTTCAGAGTCTTGCTTTCTTCCACAGATTGGGAAGGACAAGTGTTGGTCCTGTGGGACTGAGAGGAGAGTGTTGCCTGATGATCTGTGGAGGACGGTTTCAGGCCCTAGCTGTGGCACCTTCTCCAGCAGCCTCTAGAATGTGTGGAGTTGATCACTTTCTGTCCTCAGCTTTGGGCCTTAGCCTTCATTCTCACCCAGGAGAGGAAGCCCCTCTCAGCAGGACCTCAGAACACAACATGAAACAGGAAGGAAGGGAGGAACGATCCAGAATGAGCAGTCCAGCCCCTTCCCACGCTTCTCAAGCTCTGGTGTGTCTGCTCTTAGATTGCGTAGTGCTGATTGTCTTTTATGTTTAGAGGTTCCGGGCTGGTTTTTCCTGTTCCTCACGGAGTCTTCAGTAGCCCCGAGGTGACGTGTTCGTGTTACGTTAAGTGCAGTTAACATAACTCTGGGGTCTGCCAGGAGGGCTCGCTCAGGGACAGCGCACCTCCCTGCTGTGTGTCCTCCCTCTGTTCTCAGTGGGCTGAAAGGGCGGTTTTGTTATGTGAGACAGGTCAGTATTTGGCACTTGATGCCTTTTGAATTGTCTCTTTACTTACACATGAGAAGGCTGTAGCTGATTTCCACTTATTTTTTAGTTTTTAAAAAAATCTTTTGAGATTTTTTTAGTCAGAATTATACAGGGGCTTATCACTCTCCAGTCTTCCCCCACGCTTTCTAAATATGCGGGGAAAGGCAGATCTGTGGTAAGGGCTTCTCACATCATCGCCCAGGAGTTCCATCTGGGAAACGGGAGCACGCCCCAGTTGCCCTTCAGTAGGAAGAGGAACCTAGGTGGGTCCAGCCTGAACCTCCCAGAGCTGTTCCTCACCACCTGATCCTCCCCGTCCTGCCCCAGCCTCTTGAACACCCTGCCCAGCACACACACTTGCTCGTCAGTTATAAGGTAGGATAGCAAAGCGTGCTCTTCCTACGTAGTCGATTTTTACTTTGACAACTTTAAAATTTACTTTGAGGAGCCATTACATATAGGTTAGATTTCTTTTAGCAATCGGGACATGGTTGTGCTTTAACACAAATGTCATATCACCATCTTTAATTTTTCAATCCTAAAATGGTGTAGTAGAATTGATTTCCAAATGAACAGTCAGGATCCTGTTTTCTCTCACACTTTCAATGTCTAGCTGTCTTTGGAGTATATAAAACCTATTCACAGAGCTTGGGAACAATTAGGTTCTCAAAGTCCACATCTTATATAGAGGCCAGCTCTCTGTGGAGGCCAGCTGAAGACGAATATCAAGAGATATTTAAAGGTTAGAGGCCAGTGCGCTCTGGCCTCTAAGCAAGGCTGCACCTGCATGCTGGTCCTGACGGGCCCTAAATGCAGTGAAGACGTCCGGTGAGGACCGTGAATGGCTGCTGACTGGAGATGGGAAGAACCTGGCCACCCCCGCTTTTTCTTTCTCTGTCCCCTTCACAGTTTTCATAGGATTCTCTGTTTGTGAGCGGATTCTGCATGAGCAAATACTGAGGTTTTGCTTTTATGGTGTCATTGCAAGGGTGCCACGGTACGTGCTTAAACTGTGGCCGTGTGACTATTTGCAGAGAACTGGATGTGTTGCCTGGGTCCTGCTTTATTCCAGCTGAGATGAGGAGCAGAACATACCAAGGATGTTTGCATTTACTTTCCCTCACGACATCTAATGTAATGGTAATCCTTAGGGAAAGGTGACCAGCCCCGTTTTAGATGAGCAAACCCGTGTTCAGGGAGGTTGCCCAAGGTCAGAGAGCTAGTTAATTGAGAAACCAAGATTGAAAACCAAATCCAGTTCCAAGTACAATGCTGGCTCCACCATATGTCATTGCCTCCCAGCTGTAAGCATTTGCTCTGCCACTGTGAGAAAGATTTATACTTGTCTACTGAGTCATAGGGCAATGGGAATGTTTTAGGCTTGCTGTATCTGGCTCAGTAAGCAATGATGGTAAGATAGGCAGAGCCCACATTTGTGAGGGTTTTCTTTTAACCAGAATTCTTAGTGTAACTTTTCCCTCTTAAAATTTTAAAATTAGGCCAGGCACAGTGGCTCATGCCTACAGTATCAGCAGTTTGGGAGGCAGAGATGGGCAGATGGCCTGAGCCCAGGAGTTTGAGACCAGCCTGGGCAACACGAAGAAACTCTGTCTCTAGAAAAAAATACCAAAAAATTAGCCAGGCATGGTGGTGCACGCCTGTAGTCTCAGCTACTCCAGAGGCTGAGGTGTGAGGATCACCTGAGCTCAAGGGTTCGAGGCTGTAGTGAACTGTGATCACACCGCTGCTCTCCAACATGGGTGACAGTGAGACCCTGTCTCAAAAAGAAAAAAAAGGATTATCCCCTGTTCTTTAATTTCCCATAGAGTCTGTAGCATGTAGGCCTCCCCAGGGAACAGTGCTCTCCATTTTGTGGGCTGCTTCCCCCCAACACGACTCTGCAGACCACCCTCTTTCAGGCCTCAACACCGCAAAGGCTTTTGTAGGCACGTATGTTCTCTGAGCTCTCCAAGATAGAATCTCTTGCATGAAGAAGCTGGATGAAAGCCTGGAAAGGTTATTTTGTTTAAATTCTTACCTTGAAGTTCCTTTGGTGAAGGAGCCAGGCTGGAAATCATACCAGAACAGTGGTGTCTCATAGTTACAGTGTAATCGGGAGACTGTAATTCATGGCTGTTAAATTGCTTCCTTTGAAGTATAAGAAAAAGCAGGACAACTTTTATGGCCCTTTAACCCACAGGATTATAGTGCGCATGAATTAAAGTCAAGTGTGTTATGAACTCTTCCACGTACTGTGGCTGGCAGACTTCCATCTTCACCCTAGTGCTTATTTACTGGTTGACTTTCAAGTGAACCCTGGGGTGAGCGGTATCAGAATCTTGGAAGGCTTTTCTTCTCTCTCTTTTTTTGCATTTTTATAAAATCAGAAATGAGGAGTCTTGTTTTGGTAGCTTGACTAAAAATGAGAATTATCATTTCCCTGGTAGACCTCTTTGGGATTGGGCAGCAGAAAAATAATTAATATATACTGAGCACCTTCTGAATGTTAGCGCTGCTCTGGCCGTTTTGCATACCTGTTTCCACTTAATCCTCACAGCAACCCTATGAATGAAGTCAGTAGGATTATTCCCCTTTTACAGATGGGAGACAGACTTGAGAAATTAAGTCCAGGTCACTCGGTAAGTGGTATTGCCTGAATTCTAGTCGAGGTCTAAGCCAAAGCATGTGATTTTGCTTTGAGTTCTGGCTTCCCAGAACCCAAACCTGAGCTTATATAACAGAGTGACGTTGGTGGAGCCCCACGTTGTGGGTCCTCATATCCCTAGCAGAATCACTTGTGGAAATCACTGAGATTTACACTATTATATTTGTTCTTAAGAGAATTGCATGGGAGAACTGTGGAGAAAGAAAGACAAAAAAAGTAAATATTAGCGTTTAATAACCAGATGTGTGAGATATTTATATTACATATCATAAATTTAATGCTTCGTGTCCTTGATCTATGTGTGATTTAAGAGATGCTCAAAATAGATATTATTAGAGCAGTAAGTAAAGAGTTTTATATTGCTGAAAAAGGCACACCTAAAGGCAATGTATTTCCTATTGAAAAGGTAATAGCTCAGCTGTTGAAAATGGAGTGGGGAGGGATCTTTCAGTGTGTGGAGGCTCTGAGAGGAGATAACCCGCAGAACATAAAAGTTTGTGAACGTCACTCATGCGTCTTCCTCAATAGTATATTCTGTCACTTGTGCTTATTGCCTGGAGTAGTTGCAATGTGGAATCAGTCCGGGAACAGTTTAGTTAGGTCATGGTAAGTCCCACCACTCCACTAGATGGCGGTGTGGTAGCATAGATGTACCTGATACCCCTACCAGGGGTTTTGAGTAGATGAGAACTTTCTGTTGGGATTCTCCGAAGCCTAATGAAGTGTGAATCGAGCCCCATAGAATAATGCCTTTTTTTTTTTTTTAAACATTTCTGGTTCTGGGTTCAGTTCTTGGCATTTCTTTGCCCCTTTACTGTCTTTGCCTCTGCCTCTTCCGTCACATCTCTTGCCTGCCCACCAATCCTCCTGCCTGGACCTTTCCTTTCCGGCCCGTACCCTTCATGTTTCTTTTCTCTTTGCTGAGGGGAGAACACACCTTGTGCAGCGGTGAACCGAGATGTTTCCATGTGAGCATGCAATGAGGCCAAGCAATGGGAGGTTGGGAACTGCTTTAAAGGAGGTGGTCATCTTGCACGTTAGACTGGAGTCTTGCCTCACACCTGGCACAGTCTTCTCAGTGGACTCATGACCAGCTGCTTGTTTCTACAGTGAATTTTGGTGATGTCTAAAAAATGATGGGTTTGGTTCCAGTAAATGCAGTCATAAGGAAGATAGGGACTCTGCAATTACAGTGGCGATGTAGAAGGTGTACAAAGTATCTGTGATCTCTTGGGGATTGCCCAGAGCCAGACCTGGAGGAGGGTGGCCAGAGAACCTGTCCAAGTCTTTTATTTTGAACAAAGGAAGCAGAGATCCAGAGGATCCCAGATCTTTCTGGCCAGTTTAATGCTGTCTTCTGAGTAGCTGCCAGCTCCCAAGAGGAAGAGTGTTGATATTCAAAGAAGGGAACCATCTGTGAATGTTACTTATTGTAGAGTCTGCAATTTTGAAAATTATCAGTCAGGGAAATGACCCCTGTTTGACTATCATTTGTACTTCAAAAAGAGGGTCATGGAAAACATTTAAAATATTTTCTGTCTTCCCCATAAATTAGTCATTTATGTATGAGATTATTATTGTTTCCATCTTCAAACCACAGCTTGCAAAGCCAGCGATCACATGATGGGAAACGGTCATGCTTCTTAGATCTTGGCAAGGGTGGCTGATGTAAAAACGGCCCATCTCCCAAAATGTGACGAATTCCACATATCCCTTGGTTTCCAGGATGAAGTGAGACACTGTCTCTTCCATGGTACCTAGAGCAAGGAGAAACTTTCAGAAACATCTGCAGCCTATAAGGCTGAAGATGGGTTGGCAAGAGGAGGAGGTGCTGATGGGAGTCACGCTGGTGGGTAGGCAGACATGTTTGGACTTGCCTGGCACATTTTTCTCCTGGAGCAACTCATCTTCTCTTGACATAAAACTTTCTCACTAGTCAGAAGCAACACTTTCCAAGATGTCATTGAATTCACACTAACGAATTACAACGAACTTCAGGTGAATAGGTGAGAAGGCAGCATTTGGAACTAGCCTGATGTGACTCTAAATATGGTTCTGCCTGCTGACCTGAGGAGTTCGGTTCGGATCAGTCTTCTTTCCCTCCTCGTCAGAGGGGCAGGACACTGACCTTTTGTCATAAGACTCCAGGGAAGTGGTATAAATGGGCTGTTTATTGGTGGGCTTTTTCTTACCATCACAGAACTTCAGAAATTAAGTAAAACCTTCCTCAGACGAAATAAAGCAGTCTCCAGGTTAGCTAGACCTCTGATCTATGCGTAATACAGAAATGTGATCTTTTGTTTCCACACACCGTGTGGAAGTCAAGGTGTGGATTTAGCAAATATCAGCAACACTAGGTTCTGTTAGGTAAGTTCTCTGTCTTTCAGAATCTTACAGTTTATTCGCTGAACTCGGTGAATAACCAGTGATGAGTGTAAGGCTCGTAGGCCTTGAATTTTAGTAACTGTTATCTTGGTTGCTGAACACATTAGAAATGAAACTCCTTAATGACTCTTCTGGCCATGATGCAGGATAAAAGGTCGTCGTTGAACTCTGTGTGTGCTGGGATCCAGGGGAGGGGGAAACAGAAGTCCTCTGTTGTCCAGGAGGCCTTTTAGAGTCTGGAGAATGTTGTGTCATTTGTGGTTTAAGGGCACGGTTGATGCTGTGGGACATTCTAGAGAGAAATGGAAGATGTGAGCTCCCTACAGACCACAGCGCTTTCTACCCGACTGGGAGAGAGGGGAAAAAGCAATACCCTCGCTCCACCTTCACATTCTGGCTTTTTTTTTCTTCCGTGTTCCTTTTTTTCTCCTCTCCTTTTCTCCTTTCTGTTGTCTCTTCCCACCCCTTCTGGGAAGAACAGAAGAAATCTGGCACTTACCGGTGTCCTGCCATGTGTCATCATCTCGCCAGCTTAAGGGTAAGAAGGAGGGTGGGGTGCAGGAAGCCGAGTAGCTGTGTGTATTTGTCTACAGCCTGGCAGTCACAATGCCTTCATTCAGAACACAAGCCGCATGATTTATATATCTTATCATCTCCGTGAAGGTTTATTCCGAGAAATTAGGCAAGAGAAAATGTCTTCAGTCAGCTCTTACTGAGTGTCACCTAGGAGTCAAGAACAGTCCTAGCCTATCTGATTTAGCTTTCTTAACAACCCTGGGAGGTAGTATGTCATTCCGATTTTATAAAAGAGGAGCTAGGATTCAAAACATGAAGTGGACTAGCCAGCACATTCCCTGGTGCCTCGCATGGGCGTTAAGTACTTGCTAAATGAAGAAGGAAGCAAAATAAGTCACTGTGCCAGGATTTAAAGCCAGGTTTTCTAAGCTCAAGTTCCTCTTAGAAACTTGCTCTTTCTGCTTTATTGTTTTCTGGAAGAGACTTGGGTGAGCGTGGACGTTCAGAAGGACCCTGTACTATTCATTTAACAATTAGTATTTGACTTTTGAAGTAAGACTGCTGTGTGTTGGTTTCATTAGTCTTTCTCTCTGTGTGTCGTTTTAGGGAGCATATAATTGTTTATACATCCCTGTCCGTGACCTCCTTTTTTTTGACACACTCTTAGGTCTTTTATACTGGCAACCAGCTTAGTTGTTTAAGAACATGGATCTGAGTCTAGGCTTCCTAGATTTAAATCTAGGCTTTGCCACTGTCTTGCTGTGTGATCTTGGGTGAGATACTTAATCTTGCTGTGTTCAGAATTAGTAACTTTAAAATGAGGATAATAATAAAACCTACATCAAGAGGATCCCATGAAGGTTATACAAGCTGTCGTATGGATAGTGCCTAAAACAACTCCTGGCACAGAGTAAATGCTAGATACATGTAGTTAATACAGCAGTATTGCTAATGCTGTTTTCTGTGTGCTTTTTGCAGTCTTCTCCTTTTACTTCTTAAGCTCTTTTTTTTTTAATATCCCCTTGTTTTTGCTTTTATATTTTGATTTCATGTTTGGTTGTTTTTGTGGGGGGTTTTTTTGGTGGTAAAATATCTTTAACGTAAAGTTTATGATCTGAATAATCTCTACGTTATAATTCAGTGAAATTAATCACATTCACAATGTTATGCAGGCATCACCATATCTATTTCTAAGTTTCTCATCACCTCAAAGAAATTCCTACCCCATTAAGCGCTGCCCATCCACTCTCCTTTCACCTCCACCCTCGACACTACCAATCTGTTTTGTGTGTCTGTGAATTTGACTACTCTAGGCACGTCATATCAGTGGAATCACAAAGTGTTTGTCCTTTTGTGCCGTGCCTGGCTTCTTTCACTTAACATAATATCTTCAAGGTTCATGCACGCCATAACATTATTAGAATTCCTTTCCTTTTTATGGCAAAATAATATTTCATGTATACCCCACTTTGTATCTCTTCATCTGAGGCTGGACCCTTGGGTTGCTTCCACTTTTTGGAAATTGAACAGTTTTATGACCATTGGTGTGCAAGTATCTGTTAAGTCACTGCTTCCAGTTCCTTTGGGCATGTACCTGGAAGTAGAATTGCTGGATCATATGGTAGTTCAGCTTTCTCAGGAATATCCAGATTGCTTTCCACGCAGCTGCAGGATTCTGCATCAGCAGTGCACGAGGATTCCCGTTTCTCTGCATCTTCACTGACACTTCCTTTTCATTTTTTTTGTAATGATGGGATGGACATGTGGTTGCCATATGGAAATATTGGCTAGTAAATAAAAGGAGGAAAACTTACAATAAAAATTGAAAATCACACTGTATTTCAGACATGAGTCCCTAGGCAGGTCACTGACTTAGAATCATTTATTCAGCAAGAATCATGTCTCTGTAGGAGCTCTCAGATTCCAGAAAACTCTGGGAGCTCAGAAAAGGAAGTTTAATTGTACTTTTTACTCAGGGTTAATGATTTCCACTCCCTCCCTAAGGGTGGGTAAGAGGTGAGTGGGATGCACCTAAGTAGGGGCTGTCAGCAGGAAGATACTTCCTTATCTTTATTTCTTCTGATGAAACACTGTGAGCCAAGTCCCAGAGGAGCCGGCCTGTGACTGTACCTTTTGGAATTCATCTGCTCACAGGTGTTGGCAGCCCTGGCCCTGGTCCAGCACAACATTTTCCCTGGAGGAATGCCATGCATTGAATTTCCTTGTCTACAGACTGTGTTATTGTCAGACTTCTCAATGGGATCAGAAACAGGTTGGTTTGTCTGGGCATTGCCAGAATAGTGCCTATGCATGACCTCTTGTCTAAGCATCTGCCAGAGAAAGCTGTTATCTCTTCAGGGAAGCTCAGGGCTTGAAGACACACTTGGCAATGGCTGGTCTTCCTCCCAGCAGTTCTGCTCAGGCCCTGACCATCCTCACCTCTTGCCTTTGTACTGCCCGCTTTGTCCTGAAGTGGGATCAGCTGCTGTCAGTTATGTCTTATTTCCCTGGTGGTGGTGGAAGTGCTGAGGTTCTGGGCGAGGGTGGGGAATCATGCTGGTGGGTGCAGACCTTGCTCCTGTGTGCTATATTGCATAGCGGACTGGCCTGGAGAATGTTCTTCCCTGCACAGCACTGCCTCCCACCCCACCCTCAGCCAGCCCACACCTTGGTTTTCCTCAGGGCAGACAATCCCTGCCACTGCTGATTCATAGCTCAGATGAAATGAAATCATGTGAGGTGAAAGTGCATTGCTAGCCAAAAGTTAGTTTTTCTTAATAATGTCTGTGGAAAGCTTCTTGAGGAGAAAGGATGTCTTCTGTCTCGCAGCAGCAAGCATGCTAAAAGTAGTAGATCAATGGAAGCTCAGTGAATTCCAGTGGAAAGAAGGATGCTGTACTCCTGATTTCACAGAGGCTGGTTTTCCAGATGGCATCCCCATTGTCTTAGATTAACACCCAGGTGACTCAGTGGCTTTGAATGTCTTTCAACAAATTGATCTTTTCCTGTTCCTTTCGCTTCTCTACTTAAAGAAGTTCCTCATATTTGGCATCATTAAATAAATTCGTTAAGTGTCCCATTTTGTAGGGCTGGTGTTGGATTTCATTAATTAAAATCCATGGCCTGAACTGAGTTGGGAAGCCCTAAGAGCAGAGCCACTGCGAGGCACCTGTGGAAAGAACACACCGTATGCACGTTCCCTGGACACCGGCGCCGCGGTGTGCGCACAGCTATGTCATCTCCGTGCCAATTCATAAATCAGAGCTTAGCTGGGATGTAGGTCATGTTCTGGGGCAGACTTCTTCATGGAAAGAACAGAGGTTCTTGCTAAAGAAGAGGAGGAGCTAGAGGAAGGAACCTGGGGCTGGTAATAAGCCCGTCTCCCTCCCCCGTCTTCCCCTCCCGTGGGCTTTGACTTCCTGTGTTTCTGCCGGTGTCGCTAGTGTGGGTGAAGACCCTGGAAAGCTGGCTCTTGTTCAGTGTGTTGCACTTGCTTTGTTTTGAGCTTTGAAGTACTGAGCTTGGCTTTATTTATTGGAGTTACACCTCTGCTTTGTGTTTCATAGGTGAAGGTAGAGGTCGTGTGTCTTCTGTCATTTTTACTCTGTGCCTAGTGCTCTTCTAGGCTCTGGGAATGCATTCGGTAACTTGATACATAAGGTCCTGGCCTAATGAGTATGTATCTGTTCGTTTTTCCAGTGGTTAGATGACAGTGTTTATAATAACACCTGTATCATGAATTCTGTTCTGTAGAAACCCGTTAGTATTGCATGGAGAAAAGGTCCATTGATCACAGCAGGCTGTACCCCTAATCCCAGCCCACCGGTTGGCAGGTGTGTGCCATTGACTGCAAGAGTCTCGGGAAGGTATGAGCCGCTCTGGACCCTTTGTCACCCATCGGCCAACGGCTTTTTATTTCGCATCCTGCATGTGCCTAGCGTGTCAGAATGTATGCCCTGCCGGCGCTCCTTCATTAGAGCAGCACAATGTGTGTGCTCTTTTTAGTTGGAGATGGTGCTTTTTATATATGCATTTATAAAGTAAAATGAGAAACATTTCTTACATTGGGCATTCATTGTTAACTGCCAGAAAGATTTCAGGTGTTGGGAAGTTAAATATTGTCATGGGTATAAAACTCAGTCCCCAAACTCTAATGCGCCAAAAATGACATTTCCTTTTTTTTTTTTCTTCATATAAATCTGCCTGATTTCTGGCTCTGGTTCTCTTTCCACTGGCTTGGTGGAAAATGTAATCTCTCCTCTCAGGGTTCTGGGCTTATCCCCAGAAGCAAGCTGTTGAGGCGTGGCTCTCCCGGCCTACCCCGCCTGCAGGCCCGGTGGCTCTCTGGGGCACCCTCATCACACACAGGACTCAGGAGTTGCGTGGGTCCCTGTCTGTCCAAATCCTCCTCCCGGGGAGGTTGTGCTTCTGGGTGGTGGCACTGCTTAGAAGTGGGGCCTAGGCCCCTACTCTGTCAGACCTTCAGGCTGTACTGTTCTCTCTCCCACCCTCTGTTGCGGCCCATCTTCTGCAGATGGTTTCTGCTTTCTGTACTGCCACATGCCTCCCCTGAGGCACTGAGCAGAGTCTGCTCTGTAGGAGAAAAAGAGCCAATGCAAAGGGAAGAACACACATGTATATCTTGAAATACCATCCAGCCCTAATGTTCATAATCGTATCATCTGTAAATATTTACCAAACATGTTGGCATAAATTACCTGTTGAATCCTCATAGCAACCTCAGGCATGTGTTACTGTTCTCCATTTCTCAGGTGTGTAAACAGACTTGGGCTAAGTACTTGTCAGACGGGCGGAAGTCATAATAAATAGTAAATGAATTCATGGGAAATTCAGGGTTTGGACCTAGTCGTTTCTAGTCCAGCTCATTGACTTCTGGGCAGCACAGGGCCTCTTCCCAGGTTGTCCTGAAGTTTATGAAGCCACCTGGTGATATGCAGCCTTAGCAAGCACGACGATTTGTTTAGTGGACATAAGTGGTGTTTTATTCATGTTTCTGAATAATTCGTAAGTGATGTTTTTATTGATTCATGTATCTTGATAATTTGTTTGAAGATTAGATTTTTTTTTTTTTTTTTTGAGACAGAGTCTTGCTCTGTTGCCAGGCTGGAGTGCAGTGGCGTGATCTTGGCTCACTGCAACCTCTGCCTCCGGGTTCAATTGATTCTCCTGCCTCAGACTCCTGAGTAGCTGGGATTACAGGCACCCACCACCAACCCCAGCTAATTTTTGTATTTTTAGTAGGGACTGAGTTTCACCATGTTGGCCAGGATGGTCTTGATCTTTTGACCTCGTGATCCCCCCACCTCGGCTTCCCAAAGTGCTGTGATTACAGGTGTGAACCACCGTGCCTGGCCAAAGGTTAGATTTTACCTGTGTCCTTTTTGTGGCTTTTTTAAAGTTTCTTTCTCAATCTCACTTCATACCACTTAGTGCAGTGATCTGCCTATGGATGGATAAAAAGAGGGACGTGGGTGTGAACCTAACGTAGGTTCTTAGCTGAGAGCATACAGTTTCATTTTAACACTGCACCCTCCCCCATCTGAAATGAGGCAGGCAAAGGCCTCATGAAAGTATAACTTGCCCCTAAATGTGGGAGATGACCAGGGTGGTGAGGAAAATGCTTGGAGTCCCTGTCTCCTTGAGGCATCGGGAGAAAATATTATTTCAGAAGATGAGGGCAGGACAAGGACATAAATCCACAGCGCAGACCTCTAGGGAGAGGAACTCTGAGGAACTCTCACAGCCTCTACCCATCCAGCACATGGACAGCAGTACCTGAAGGCAGGGCCCACTCAGCATGTGTCCCTTCACCTAAAGTCCCATGCTCCTCTCAGCTGATTCCTTTGCTTTCATTTGTTGGGCTGATCTCTTACCCTTGAAACACACAGGGCTCATCACCGGAAGGGTAGAAGTAATGAGAATTGCAGAGTAGTTCCTAATGTTTATGCTGTGAAGCACCTTGTGTGGGCGGATTTTCCTGGGTTGAGGAATGGACCGGTCTCCACTTCAAAATGCTACTTATGTGACCTGGGAGAGATGAGAGTAAAGGAAACTCGTGTGACTTTTTTTTTTTTGAGACGGAGTTTCGCTCTTATTTCCCAGGCTGGAGTGCAATGGCGCGATCTCGGCTCACCGCAACCTCCGCCTTCCGGGTTCAGGCAATTCTCCTGCCTCAGCCTCCCGAGTAGCTGGGATTACAGGCACGCGCCACCGGGCCCAGCTAATTTTTTGTATTTTTAGCAGAGATGGGGTTTCACCATGTTGACCAGGATGGTCTCGATCTCTTGACCTCGTGATCCACCCGCCTCGGCCTCCCAAAGTTCTGGGATGACAGGCGTGAGGCACCGCACCCGGCCTCGTGTGATTTTTCTTTTTTTTTTGTAATGAAAAGAAGTTGATGAAAGGTGATGGAGCAGCCAGGAAAGACAGGTGCTTTTGGGTTCCTTTCTATGCCTTAGAACTAAATTAATTTCTAAGCCTCTAAAGCTATTCGCTATGTAGGATTTGTCCTTTTGAGTAAGCTCCTGGATGGAATATCAGATATTGTAGTTTAATGTCTATTTTTTATGGTGGTAAAATATACATAACATAAAACTGACAATTTAAATCATTTAGGTGTATATGATTTTAATATTAAATACTTTCATATTGTTGTGAAACCATCACACCATCCACCCCCAGAACTTTTCAATATCTCCAGCTAAAATTCTATACCAATAAAATAACTCCCCATTCCTTATTCCCTCAGCCCTGGCATCCCTGCTTCTATCGTTGTACATTTGACCACTCTGGGTCCCTCACGTAAATGGAATCATATTTATATATATAATTTTTTTTTGAGACAAGATCTTGCTCTGGTGCCCAGCCTGGCCTTGAACTCATGGGCTCAAGTGGTCCTTCCACGTCAGCCTCTCTAGTAGCTGCAGTTATAGGTGAGCACCACCACGCTTGGCTCCTGCCTATTTTCTAACCAAATTTTAAACATGGCTGCTGCTTTTAAAGTTTCGTATTGCTGATGACTCTGTAAGTAGTTTACTTACTGCATCATTTCCATACCCTCTGTTCGAGAGGACAGTGGCTTATAATGTGGATTTAGATGCCACATCACCTAGTTCAAATCCTGACTGCCTCTTACTAAAGGTGGACCTTTGGCAAATCATGAACACACTCTGCTTCCGTCTTCTCAGCTCTTCTGCAGCAGTGACAATTGTAACCACCTTGGAGGGTCGTAATGAGAAGTAAATGAGTTAAGGGTGTGATGCTTCAAACAGTGTCTGGCACATGATGAACACCCAATAAATATCGAGTGCAGGAGCAGCAGCCCTGGGCCACCCAGTGTTGTTCAGAGTTGGCTCCCTTGTCATTTTGCAGCTATGGAAGCCGAGGCCTTGCTGGATCGTAGAGTAGCTGATCCACGACTACTCCAGGCCTCAGGAGCGCCATTCTAGAACTGTGTGTAGTTTACTGCGTGGTTCTCCTTGCTGAAATGTTTGGAAGAACACGGTGTGGAGTGAGGCTTCAACATGAGTCCCGGTGATTCCTGCTTCCTGATCCTCACACCATCGAGTGCGCCCCTCCCGCACTGTCTCCTGTTGGTGTGTGTGACCGAGCGCATATGACGGGAATGATGGCAGGTCATTTCTGAGCTTCACATTGGCTTCTGTTTTGGTCATAATCTCTGTCTCAGGCCACTTACTTGGGGAGAAGCCACCTGCCTTCTTGTAGCAGCTCTGTGGAGAAGCCCTCCTGGCAAGTAACCCAGGCCGCTGGCAAACCGCAGGGGGTGACCGAGGTTCACCAGTAACCACATGAGTAAGCGTAGATGCCTCAGCCTCTGTCCATCTTTGAGTTGACTCTGGCTCTGGCTGACAGTTTGACTGCACCCTCATGAAACACCCTGAGGCAGAACCATCCAGCTAAGACACTCCTGGATTCCTGACCCTCGGAACTGTGTGAAGTAGTTTAGCTGGTTGCTTTAAGCTGCTCAGAAACAGGTAACAAATGCGCATGGCTTACTTCTCTGCCTGTATCTCTGTCTATGACAACATGACTTTTAAGCTGTGGCTCTATTCTAGTTCCTATTTTAGCATTAATGAACTAACGTGAAAAAGTTTTTTCCGCACTTGCCCTGGCTCAGATAGATGGCAAGCATCCTGAAGGTGGGAAGCCCTCAGGATTCTTCCCAGTGCCTGGCAAGTGGGAGAGGCTCTGTAAATTATGTGTTAAATTCATGGATAAGGGCATTTTATCCACATTTAGAAAAGAAATCTCATTTTAGGTGAAGCATGTATTTATTCAGGTCTGTTTTGTGAATATAAGGAGTGTTTGATACTCATATGAGTAGTTATCTGAATTTTTCTCATTTGGATCTCTGGTAAATTTTAGTATTTCCTTTTTCCTGATCGACTTCAACTTATGACTCTGACTCCTGCTTCATGTCTGAGAAGCTAACAGTTTCTTTTACACGGCA
The DNA here is from genome assembly GCA_028533165.1 of Leontopithecus rosalia. Taxonomy (NCBI): domain Eukaryota; kingdom Metazoa; phylum Chordata; class Mammalia; order Primates; family Cebidae; genus Leontopithecus; species Leontopithecus rosalia. The sequence goes on along the minus strand of CM052666.1, from coordinate 42,321,808 downwards.
CCACTAATTGGAAAGGGACTGCTGTGGACACAAGTGAATTGTCACTGGCACAGGAAAGCAGCACACTCGTTTTCTGTTTCTAGCAAATCACCACAAACGCAGGAGTTTTTAAAACCGCACAGGTGGTATCTTACTGGTCTGGAGGTCAGAAGCCCGCCGTGAGTCCCACTGGACTAAATGCAAGACTGTGGGCAGGGCTGGCTCCTTCGGGACGCTCTAGGGAGGATCTGCCTCCTTGCCTTTTCCTGCTTCTGGAGGCCACTCCCTTCCTTCAGACCAAGATGATTCCTGTCCATGAGGACTTTGGGTTGCAGGAAGTATCCTGGTTTTTGAGACGGTTATCAAGTGTTGGACTGTGAATAACAAATCTACTCCTAGTTTATTGTGTGTACTTCCTTTCTAATTGCAGCCACTGAAACCACTCAGATCCAGAAGTGTTATTCAAGGTCTAGATAGCTGGATGACCAAATGGAAGTAGTCGGAGGAGACAGTTCTCTCTCACCATTTTTCTCACTCAAAGAAAAAGCTTTCCAGGACCGGTGGCTCTTGCCTGTAATCCCAGCACTTTGGGAGGCCAAGGCGGGAGGATTGCTTGAGCCCAGGAGTTTGAGGCTAACCTGGGCAACATAGCGAGACCTTGTCTTTACAAGAAAAAAAAAGGTGTCCAGGTGTGGTGGTGTACGCCTATAGTCCCAGCTACATCCCTGTGGTCCCAGCTACTTGGGAGGATGAGGTGGGAGGATCACTGCAGCCTGGAGGAGGTCGAGGTGGCAGTGAGCCATGATCACACCACTGCACTCCAGTTTGGGCCACAGGCGGAGGAGGCCCTGTCTCAAAAATAAATAAATAATAAAATTTAAAAAGAAAAGGCTAAATACAACAAACATAGAAGAAACACCTTCCAACTACCTCAGGTAACAGGATGATATTAAATTTACAGTTGTGTGGTGTTACAGGTCACAGAATAGATATTTTTTATTTGTGCGTAATATTTTTTAAAATCGAATTTTTATATCAAGATCAGGTCATCTGTAGGATTTGAGTTCTCTACTTTTGTTATAGAAAGTGTAATTTAATTAATAGATGTTAAGCTCTTAGTAAGTTTAATAAGGTTGGAAAAACCTCGAAACCACCTCCAGCCCCAAAAACCCTGCCATACCGAAATTGGCCTGTAATCCTCTATGGGAGGAGGAAAACCCCCTTGTCACTGGAAATCAGCAGTGCAAGATGGGGCACCTTAATTCCTTCAAGGTGCGAGGTCCGACACCTAGAAGGCTAAGGCGGAAGCCTTTGCTGTAGCTAACCACTGGTGTGGCATGTAATGAGTTAGTGGTTGTTTACTGCAAGCCTGCTGCAGGCCTGGCCCCGTGTTAGGCGTTGGACATGTGCAATAAGCTGGATTTGTGCTACTCTGCTGCTCAGTCGGCCTGTTAGCAAGTCGTGCCGAGGGATAGGGACCATGTCTTTAGGTGCACACAGCCTAAATGTAGGTGAAGACAGGACTGAGAAAAATACACAGTGAAACTGAGGTAAGAGAGGAAACAGTGAAGTGCACAGGGAGATGATGAACTGTTTCCTCTTCAGAGATCTCGCGGCAGTGGAACCAGTGAAGTTGGGCCCTAAAAGGCAAGCAGGATTTCTTAGGAAGAGGAGGGGGCAGGATGCTCCAGGCTGAAGACCCTGGTCATCAAAAGTGTAAATGTGAAGACGAGTATTAATTATACAAAGTCTGAGAAGTCATGAACTCATGAAGCTAGAAATGATCTACGTGGTTCTATCTCACTACTCCCATCCAGGGGATTCTGGATAAGTTACGTGTTGTTCAAGCCTTGGCCACAGATAACCTCGGAGTGGCTTAAATAATCTGATCTGATAAGGGGAATTTACTGGTTCACAGATCTCAAAAGTACGGAGTCGGCTCCGGCTTCAGAAGTAGTTTGATGAGGGCTCTTGGTTTCCGTAAGGCTGCTGTCAGCTCTCCGGCTGTCGCATCGCACTGTCTGGAAGAGGAGACCCTCTCTTTCCTCCTGCTGTCGGACAAAGGTCTTTGAGTTCACTCCGACTGGCCCAATTTTGGACACATACCCAGCTTCCTCCCAAGCCAGTCTGCCAGAGGAGCACCATCTGCTGGTGGGCCTGGGCTCTGGTTATTGCCTATCACTGTGGCAAGGGGGCCAGGTGTGGGCTGATTGGATCAGGTCAATCAGAGCCCATTGCTAAAACCTGGACTTAGCCAATCAGACGTGGCCACTAGGCCGGGCGCGGTGGCTCAAGCCTGTAATCCCAGCACTTTGGGAGGCCGAGGCGGGTGGATCACGAGGTCAACAGATGGAGACCATCCTGGTCAACATAGTGAAACCCCGTCTCTACTAAAGATACAAAAAAAATTAGCTGGGCCCGGTGGCGCGTGCCTGTAATCCCAGCTACTCGGGAGGCTGAGGCAGGAGAATTGCCTGAACCCAGGAGGCGGAGGTTGCGGTGAGCCGAGATCGCGCCATTGCACTCCAGCCTGGGTAACAAGAGCGAAACTCCGTCTCAAAAAAAAAAACAACAACAACAAAAAACAAACAAACAAACAAAAAAAACAGACGTGGCCACTTCAGTGGGTGGGACGACAGTGGGAATAAAAGGAAGGGGTGCCGCAGAGGGGCCCACACTGTCCCGTTACAGAGGCTTGCTACGGCAGCTCCATGGGCAGTTCCATTTCAGGTGGGCAGGTGCCCTTTGCTCATGAACCCCTGCCACGTCAGCCACAGCTCTGTGTATTTTACCTAATTGTCTCTAATTCTTAACAGTTCTTCAAGGTAAGTGTTCTCCAATAATTTCCAGTTGAGCAAACAGACTCCGAGAAAATAGCTTGACCAAGGCTACACACCTAAGAATGCCTGAACCAGAACAGGAAATAGGAACTCCATTTTCAGAAATTGAGTTCTTTCCATTATATCGTGGTGCTTTATGAGGCAGCTGCAACTGCGTTTGGGCAGCTCTGTTCGTTAGGACCGGTAGGGAGTGGGGAGGGTGTAGCTCTGGTTAGGACTAGGCCGGGGTGGGTTGGGGAGGTTGTGTTGTGTCGCTCTGTTGGTTAGGACTGGGTGGTGGGGGGCGGGTTGTGAAGCTGTTGGTTAGGACTGGGTGGTGGGGGGCGG
>CM052666.1:42292916-42318162 GCA_028533165.1 Leontopithecus rosalia | reverse complement strand
GTTGGTTAGGACTGGGTGGTGGGGGGGCGGGTTGTGAAGCTGTGTTGGTTAGGACTGGGTGGTGGGGGGGCGGGTTGTGAAGCTGTTGGTTAGGACTGGGTGGGGGGGCGGGTTGTGAAGCTGTTGGTTAGGACTGGGTGGTGGGGGGCAGGTTGTGAAGCTGTTGGTTAGGACTGGGCAGGGGGGTGGGGAGGTTGTGTAGCTCTGATGGTTAGGACTGGTGTGTGGGTGGCAGGGTGTGTGTGTTTGGTTTGTCTGTTTTCATAATGTAAAGCCAAACCTGCCTTATAGTAATTCTTCTGCACTTACTCTAGTTCTGAGGTAGAGCAGTGATTCTCAAACCCAGCAGAGCATTATAAAAATACAGTTTTTTTGGCCTCTGTGCTGGATCAGCTGAAGCAGAATCTATGAGTAGGACCTTAGAAACTGTGATTTTTGTTTTTAAGTTTTAGAGATGATTCTCTAGAACAAACAGGTTTGGAGAACTCCTAATTCAGAATAAAACCAATCTCTTCTGTCTTCCGTATTACAGACCCTCATATTTAAGTCTGGGGTCACCCATGAGCCTTTGCTCCAGGCTCGAGTGTGGTGCTTAAGTGCTGGGACTTTGGAGTCAGAAAGATTGTGTTCAAATTCCATCTCCATTGTTTATGAGTCCTATATTTTGGGTAAATCTCTTAATATTTCTAAGCCTTAGTTTTCATATTTGTAAAGCTGGAATTTCAAATGTGAGAAATGAGAAAACATGAAGTTCTTAGCCTGAAGCCTGAAGAACACGGAAAAGTTTCAATGGGTAACACCTGTTAGTAATCACGGTTAAATTTCCCTGGCTCTGGCTTCCTTTGTTCTTTCCAATTACTTGTTTTCTAGATCTTTTTTACCTCTAATTTTTGGTGTTTTCTAATTTATCTCTAAAGCAGTAATGGTGTGTGTTGGGTAGATGCTAGCACAAAATTCTAGGCATCTGACTGCATCAGTGAACAGTAAGGCAGTATCTCCCTCTGGTCTGGGTGTGAAGTCTCTCTGGATGCAGATATTCTCTGGATGGTAAACGTCTTGGAATTTCCCATCCTTGTTTAAGTTCTTTCTTCTTGGGAAATTGATCAGTGGATGATTACAGGAACATGTGGATTCTTCAAGAACTTCTGGGCGTTCTTCAATTTGGTTTCAGGCCTGAGCTGTGTCTGGAGGCATGAAAATGAGTTGGTTTCATCATAAAACTGTGTTGTTTCCAAGATGGCTGTGATTCATTTTATCTTGTGTAGATCTGTCAGCATTTTCCTGTTCATCTGCAAGTGATGACTCATTTAAAATGAGGTCTGCTCTCCAGCAGAGAACCAAGTTGCCCCACAACGTGTACATCGACATTTACATAAAACCCAAATACGTTCATCAAGTTCTATTGATGATTTTCTCTTGATTCTCAAACACATGTTCATTTGGTGTATCTACCTGTACCAGTTTTCTTTAAAATACTTGTGAGGCACGACTTTAACCACTTGAAACCTGATGCAGGTCGTATACAGCCTGTTTCAGTGCATTTAACATATTCTCTTGGATGATGACCCGTTCTTGCCAGCCTTGCATGTGGGTGTGGGTGGGTCACCTTTATACTGGAACAGCCGAGAGTGGAGACATGAAGACTTTCTGTTCTTTGAGAATGTACAGGGTGGGCTTACAGGGCAGTAAAACCTTCACTGAAGACCATGAAAATGCCCAAATGCCACGTGTTCCAGTCAGCTAATTGAGGCATTTACTACTGGCCTTAAAATTTTATATAATTTTGTTTATGGTGTCATAATAGTATAAGAGCAGTTGGGCTCACTAGGGGGCTGTGCAGGTAATCTGTAAAACCTAGACCAGCGGCAGGAATAACAGCACAGTTGCATATAGCGAAACTGTATTTGGGAGTCTTGTGTTAAAATGGCAGCAAACAAACTGAGGTACAGAAAATGTAAAACTCCCCGTATCAGCTTCCCTCCGCTCCCTTCATTCTGATGACGAGATAAAACCACTGTTGTAATGAGAATATTTCTCCAGAAAATCTTTGAACAGCTTCCTAACTTCCCCAAACTGAATTTCAGTGTGTTCTCTCCCAATTCCTTGAAGAAATGAAGGAAATGAGAAATTAAACATGTTACAGTTGAGATGAAATAAATATTTGAGGTTGAGCATCTAAAATTTTGTAGGAGCAGAATTCAACACTAAAAATAATCCTAAAATGTTTGATAGACTCCCTTATTATACTGCCAGGGGAGTGTGTTTCCTTGTTCAGAATCACTGATACACATATATAAAAATACTTTCTAGTAGGGCTCCTGTTTTGAGCCAGGTATTCTCAACATGAGGGATTCAAGGACTTGACTTTGAATGGTGTAGAGTTAGGCTTGGAGACAGATAATTGCTTTAATGAAGGCAGGTTTCAAGTGGAATGAGAGGCAGAATGGAGTCCAAATTCAAGAAGATTGGAGAAGGTTTTGGAAAGAGCATGCGGGTGCAGGGACTTTAAGAATTTTCCAAGTAGGAAGAATAAAATATGTAGAAGTTTTCCGTTGTAAGAGAACATGCCACATTCAAAAATATCATTAAGTAGTTTTTGGTATTAGAGCTTAAAATAGGAGGAGGAGGTGACTAGAAATGCCAAGTATCAAAAGCTGAATGCCGTGCAGAAGACTTGCAGCTTTGTTTATTTCAGTGGCCACAGGGAGCCACGGAAGAGTTTTGCAGAAAGGATTATCCTGTGAGACTGAGAGATTACTATATCAGCAGTGTAGAGATTGGAAGTAGAGAACTTAATAGTCCTGGATGGTGGACATTACATTGTTCCAGATGAGATGATGTTGACCTAAACTGGAGCAACCGTCACGTAGATGCGAACAAAGGAACAGATTTGAGATGCAGTTAAGAGCTGGATTAGATGGGACTTGGGATATGACTGTGCTTGAGACGTAAGGATGTGTTTTTCCTTAAGGACATACAGGTGGTTTGCATGACTGAGTAGTTGGAGGAGCCATTTTGTTAAGTAAGAAATAAAAGAAGGAACAGGAAGGAGGTGGAAATTAATGGGTTCACTTACAAGCATTGATAACTTTGAGATGCCTAGAATTGTCCAATTGCTGGTCATTATATGTAGTTGAAACTTAAGAGAGAAGCCTAGGTTTGAGAGCCATTAGGATACAGATTATAGGTGAAAGGCATGGATGAGAAATCTCAGGCAAAATGTATGGAGTGAGAGGACGAGAGCCAAGGACAGGTCCCAAGGGACCAGCAACACTGACAGGGATGGGGAAAGCAGACACTCCAGGAAAGGAGACTGAAAGGGAGGCGGTGGGGATCCAGGATAGGGAGTCCTGTGTGGGCAGGTGAGCAGTGCTAGACACAGCAGAGTAAAACAGGCACTAAAGAGGTATCCATGGGCCGGAAGCTTAAGTTCATGTGAGACGGGCAGATCCAGCAGACTGGAGACGGGAAATAGAGTACAGAGCAAGAAGCGGCTGGAAGTGGAGTATGGAGAGCATCCTGTTAGGAATCTCCGTGAGGACAGAGGGAAAGAGACACCGCACACATTCCCAATGGGATCAGCGAGATTTTCGTTTAAGATGACAAATTTGAGCATGTTTGTATGCTTAAGGAAAGGAGAAATATGAAGGGAGAGGCCAAAAAATCTGGGATGAGGAGAGGATAATCAATATAACTGGCCTTTGGTTAGTTGTTCTTAGAGTCTGCTCTGGGATTGGTTGTGTAAACATCGCCTGGAAATGGTTAGAAAAGTAAATTGTCCTCACTTCAGGTCACTCAGTTGCAAACTCTGGGTTTGGGGCTCAGCAGCCTGTGTCTTAATGAGCCTCCCAGGTGACTCTCAGGTACACTCAAGCTGGAGAACTGTGAAGAACTGTCCTCCTAGATGACCCAGGGCCCAGGTGAGTGCACACGCCTTGCGCAGGAGGGGACAGGCACAAACAGATTTGTGGCACATGGTTGTGAACTTGATGGAATTTGCTCCTGATGACATCATTTCCTTTTTGGACTAGGAAGCAGTTTTGGCCACTGAATCCTGAGACAAGAGTAGGGTTGGGCCGGGTGCGATGGCACACGCCTGTAATCCCAGCACTTTGGGAGGCTGAGGCGACGGATCACCTGAGGTCAGGAGTTTGAGACCAGCCTGGCCCACATGGTGAAAACCTGTCTTTACTAAAAATGTAAAAATTAGCCAGACGTGGTGGTGGGTTCCTAAAATCGCAGCCGCTCAAGAGGCTGAGGCAGGAGAATTGCTTGAACTTGGGAGGCGGAGGCTGCGGTGAGCCGAGGCCGCGCCACTGCACTCCAGCCTGGGCAACAAGAACAAAACTCTGTCTCAAAAAAAAAAAGAGAGTAGAGTTGATTGAGTTTATTCAAACGAAATACACATTAAAGGTTTTGGAAATGTTGCATTCTGATCGACCTAGAATATGATTAGCTTTAAGCCGAAACGTAGGTTTCTTCTCTCCCTCATTCTACTTTCTCCTGGCCCTTTCTCAGCAAGAGCTAACTTGTACTTGCCACTGATTCCTTAGAACGGAAGTGATTCCATCACAGCGTGTGTTGCGAGACTCCGTCTCTAGGTGTTTGGGGGCCTTTTGTTTGTGGTTTCAATGGGGCTTTTAAATACCTGTCTTAATTGTTGACTGCTTTCAGGAGATTGCCGAGATCACATCATTTAGAGCCAGAGTAAAGGAGAATATTTGACCAAGGATTCGTCAAACCATAATGAGAAATTTACAGACGCTAGGTTTTATTAACACTCCGCACAGGAACTTTGAAATGAACAAGGGAAAAGCATTAAGCAGATTTTAAGAAGAAAAGTCAAACAATTTAAAAATCTGCTGTGGGCATCTGGTTATGGGTCCCAGCGGGCCATGCTCTGGACTTCTGATCTCATCAAATACATTTCTTAGCCGGTCATAAAAGCTGGTTGTCGTTTCATTTCATGATTTCAATATTGTGACGAATTTGGACAAAGAAGCACCATTTTGATGTGTCTAGTTTTGGGGGGAAATAGTGAATTTGCTGTAACTAGTCATTAATTTTCTTTTTCTATTTTCTTTTTTTGATGAAAATGCATTTATATTCTAATGTTGGAACACAAACCCCCGGGGTGAAAGAATATGAAAGGTTATAACTGAAAACATGGTCCTGAAAGCTGCCACAAATTAAGGCAAAGGAGACAGGACATCTTGTCTCTGTGAGCCCTTCAGTATCAGGGGTTCTCAGCAGGTAGCACGGGGGGAAAGGCCACGTGCAAGTCACCTACCATCACGCAGAGCCCAGCTCCTTAAACCCATCCCTCTGTTTCGCAGGGTAGATAGGACTTTTTAAATCTAAAAGTCTTTTTTCATTTCACTCAGTACCTTGAGCATTTGTGTTTGTAAATGTTTGGTTTCTCACAGCTCGTTCGGGTTCAGCTGTGTAAGGGAACCTTTAAATTTGAACCACTTTCCAGTGTTTCCCATGTGAAAAATGCTTGACCGGGTCTCCAAAGGTGTGGCTGCAAAACAAATAAGGAAATCCTACTTCCTTATTTCAGTGGATGTAACAGTCCTCGGGGCAAGTCCAGGGAGTCAATCCTTGTCTGAAGTTTTGAGATTTTAGTGTAAATAGATTGTGTTAATATTGTACCAACAGTGTAGTGGAATATGCAGTGTTTCTGTAGTACCTTGATTTTATTATTGGGATATGAATTAAATACAAATTAAGTGGTTTTAGAAGGGAATTAGTAAAAACTGAATTAGAAAATGTTACTTTAAGATTTCTTTGGTAGAAGCACTTAACCTGTAAATGAGCCTTTACTGTTACATCAGATCAGGTCTCAGACTGACATTTTGATTGTTTCCCATTTGATCAGAAATTGAAACTATAGAATATTACTTCTATTTAAATATAAAGTGGGCCAAATGTAGTGACTGACATCTGTAATCCCAGCACTTTGGAAAGCCCAGGTAGGACAATTGTTTGAGCCCAGGAGTTTGAGACCAGCCTGGGCAATATACTGAGACCCTGTCTCTACAAAAATTAGCAAATTAGCCAGCTGCAGTGGTGCACGCCTCTGGTCCTAGTTATTCCAGAGGCTGAGGCAGGAGGATCAGTTAGGCCCAGGAGGTGGAGGATGCAAGCTGTCATTGTGCTACTGCACTCCATCCTGGGTGACAGAACAAGATCCTGTCTTAAAAAAAAAATTGAAATCTGATTATAACTGCTATTAAAACTTCTGCCTCTTTAAATATGGAATTCAGCAGTATCCAAAAAATTTAAAGGGAGAATATCCCTGGATTATATAAAGAGCTACAGTTCTGCAAACTCACCAAAAAGAAGACACCACATGCTCGAGGTTCCGGTGATCACGGGTCAGAGCCAGGCGAGGGGAGGGCTGGGAGACTCTCCTGCCCATGCCTGGCTTGAAGACGCGATGCGTGGAAGCAGCAGTTCTTTGAGAGGGCAAAACAGAAAAAGAGAAATAGTGTGGAATTCTTTCTTTATGCAGCAAGCTCTGTGTAGTCATTTCCCTTCTTCCTTCATCTAACCATAAACAACTTTATTGGAGCCAGAACTTCCACATGCTTTTAGTATTAACATTAAAGGACCGTTCTCAGAAACGCCTGGCTTTTCTGTTTCCCTCTTTGCTTTTGTTATGGCAGGGTAGATTGGACTTTTTCTTTTAGATCTAAAAATCTTTTTTTCACTCAGTACCTTGAGCATTTGTATTTATAAAGGTTTGGTGTCTGACAGCTGGTTTGGGTTCAGCTCTATAAGGGAACCTTGAAATTTAAACTGCTTTGCAAGTGTTTATTCCCTTAAAACATTTCTAAAGTAAATGTATATACATAGAAGAAGGATTTTGAAAGGTTCTTCTTAGTTAGGTTTAATGTGTCCTGACAGCTCAGTGCTATTGGACTCTTACAATGCTGGCTGTCCAGCTCAGTGCTGCCAGAGGGTTCTCAGGTAGCTAGTTAGTCAAGGGACATCCAGCGGTGGCACAGCCTCATCCTCTCAAAAAGGGCAGAGCTTCAGGACACTGGTCCGGCTCAGTGTGTAGCACTGTTGGCACCACCTGTCATAAAATCTCAGCATTTGGGCCGGGCGCGGTGGCTCAAGCCTGTAATCCCAGCACTTTGGGAGGCCGAGGCGGGTGGATCACGAGGTCAACAGATCGAGACCATCCTGGTCAACATAGTGAAACCCCGTCACTACTAAAGATACAAAAAATTAGCTGGGCACGGTGGCGCGTGCCTGTAATCCCAGCTACTTGGGAGGCTGAGGCAGGAGAATTGCCTGAACCCAGGAGGCGGAGGTTGCGGTGAGCCGAGATCGGGCCATTGCACTCCAGCCTGGGTAACAAGAGCAAAACTCCGTCTCAAAAAAAAAAAAAAAAAAAAAAAATCTCAGCATTTGGCCTCACGATCATTCTTTATGTAGATTTATTGGGCACCTACTGTAAACCAGGTTGGTCATCATCTAGATAGGTCTGAGCCAGGGGAACAAGGTTTGTGTCCCCTTCAAGCATAATTTCTAGTGTAATCACAGTGGGATGCTCCAAGTTAGGGATCAACAGACTTTTCTATAGAGGATCAGATAGTGATTAGGCTTTCTGGGCTATACAGTCTTTCTTAGAACTACTTTACTCTGCTTGTAACACAAAAGCAGCCATAGGTGATGCGTAACTGGAAAGGTGGGGACGGGTACCATCAAAACTTCGTTTACAGAAACAGGTGGCCGAGGTACCACGGACTGCAGTTTGTTGACTAGTCTAGACAATGCCAATCCAGTGGGGCAGAATCCGTATCATCCAGTCTGGACTAGGGATTTCTTTCCCAGACTGCAAAGCTCTCCAGGCATCGGCAGCCATAGAGAGTAAGGGCATTTCTCGGCACTTGCTGCCTGTTGCAGAATTATTGACAGCTGCACTTGTCACGTTCTTGAATTACTTTTTCCACCTGGGGTTTAATAGTTTCCCCGAAATCCTCAGTGAGGAAGTATCACCCTCCTTTGTTCTACATGTCATGTGTGTGATAAGCAGAGAGGAAACAGACTAACTCCGACCTTGAAATTGGAATGAAGCATTTAATTCCTGCTCCCATCCTAGCTTGGTGGAGTTGAGCAGTCTCTACAGACGTCCTTCCAACGCAGCGACTTCCACTGCCCCTTGTGTGGCCACTCACTTGGTGCGGGCTCTGGGGTTGATGGAAGACCCGGGTCCTGCCCTCAGGGGTCTCACAGTCACCGGAGTTAAATTGAAGTACGTTCCTGCCTTCATTCCTGAGGGCTGTCTGACTGCCTGTCACACATGTGCAAGGAAAGCAGTGACCAAGGCCTAGACCCCGTCCTAGATGAGTTCACAGGAAAGCAAATGAAAGTGAGCAATCAGATAAAATGAAGTGCTTCGGCCTGCGATAGAGACCACGCTGCTTGGATGGCGAGTTCCCCCTGTTGTAATTGAGCAGGCTTCCCAGTATGCCATGCACACTCATCTGTGGGCCGATTTTATTATTCCCACTTACAGGTGGGGGTGACTGAGGCATGGACATCCTAAAGCCCCACGGCTTGCAAGTGGCAGGGTAGCTCGTGACCTCCTGCAGGCTGGTGTCTGACTGCAGAGACTTCACTCCTAAACGTGGGATCTGCAAGATAATTCTGCTCTGTGTAAATGTGTGTGCGAATGTGTGACATCTAGGAGAATGCATTTTGTAGCCGGAAGTTTTGTAACAGCATTTTTGTTTTTGCAGAAATGTGACTACGCACTGAATAGGGAGCATCTGAATTAGAGACAGTCTGGCTGCCGGGGGCTGGGTTTGGTCATCTTGCATTTTCTGTAAGTCTGAGTTGTGATTCTGTGTTAGTTTTTTAAAACTGCTGTAGTAACATACCACAAACAGAGTGGCTTAAAACAACAAATGGTTCTCACAATTCTGGAGGCTAAAGATCTAAAATCAGGGCATGTCTGCAGGGTGAGTTCTTTCTGAGGCAGAATCTGTTCGGTTCCTCTCCCACGGCTCCTGGTGGCAGCTGGCGGTCCTTGGTGTTCCTGCTTGTAGCTGTGTCACCCAGTCTCTGCCCCCGTCTTCACGTGGAATCCTTGTGTCTGTCTTCACTTGACCGCCTTCTTACTAGGATGCCGGTCATGCTGAACTGGGGGCTCCTTACTCTCTCCTGTGATCTCTTCCTGACTCATTCCATCTACGGTGACCTTATTTCCAAATAAGGTAACATTGTAGGGTACTAGGGGTTAGGACTTCAACACAGTCATTTAGGAGAGAACATCATTCACCCGTAACAGATACCTTTAGAGAGGATAGAACTTCCTTGTTCACTCCTGGCCCATCCCAGTTTTTTTTTTACCCTGGAAGAGATTCACAAACTTCTGTAGCCATTGCCCTCCTTGGGTATTTGAGTCGACTGCTCCTTTCTTATAGATATTTCTGTGTGGTGATGGTGATGAGAGAGAGAGGGCTTGAGTGACTAATCTCCCATCTAGGTTCTTTCATTAAAAAGCTGAGACTATGCTTTTCACTAAATATTTCCACCCACTCATGGAACAGAGAGCCACGTTCCATAAAAGGGCTCTCTAAAGTATTGTAGCAGTCATGTGCTCTCATAAATGCATGCCTGTCGAGCATGGAGGATACCTCGCATTAGGCTGTACTGTCCTGAGTTTTTTGGTCTCTTTCCCAGGTGTTTTCCAAGAGAGAAATCATCAGTCAGGTGGGAAGGACTTCTCTGTATTGAGCCCCATAATTTGCCCTAGTAGCGCTGGAAAGAACAAGGGGAAATGGGAGAAGTGCGAGATGGGAGCAGAGTTGGGGAAGTAAGGGGGAAAGGGCAGCACAGGTAGCATTGCTGACGAGAAGCAAGGCCTGCATGAGGCCACCTTGTTCATCACGAAGGCCTGTCATGGGCTAGCCAAGCTCTGAAACGCTGGACTCGGTGCGGACCGCCTGCTCTGGAGGATTTAGGACAGACAGGGAAAGAGCTTTGAAATAGCTCTCTCTGCCTCCTGCCCTCCCTCACTTATTTTTTTCTAATAAAGATGATTTCTACCCACTCATGAAGCAGATAAAATCTATAAAACAGCTCTTTAACTCTGGAAACAGAGTACCTCTGGTTCAGCTCAGCTCTGTAAATGACCGAAATGGGGAACTCTTAACTGAATTTTAGTTTATTGCAATTGTGGTTAATTTCTGATGATTTTTAAATGTTCATACTCCAGGAAAACTTTTTTGAATGCCTGCTGTCAGGTGTCATGAAGGAAAATCATGATTCTTGCCCTAGAGGAACTTACTTAGTAAGGGACAGAAGATGCATCCCAGCATCAGTTGTAGAACTAGGACTGGGTGACAGCACCTAGACAGGCACCAAGTGTCTCTGGATGTTCAGACTTGGGAGAGTTTACTTCGTGATTCTTTCTGCCAGTATTCACTGAGCTCCGACACAGAGCCAGGTGTGCTGGCATGTAGTGATGATAAACGATGGGTGACAGGAGCCAGGACACTGGGGTGAGACTGCTTGGGCCTGCACCTGGCTCTGTGGCCTGAGGGAGGGAGGGGCTTACTCTCCATAGGCCTCACAGCTTCTTTATCTGTATAATGGGAATGGTATTAATATGTGCCTCACAGATACGCTGTGTGCACATACACACGAGCACAGAAAGTGAGGGGTGCTTGCCAGCTGCGTGCACTGTAAAGGTAGTATGTTCCCTGCCTGGGGCTTCCCTTCACAGGTGTTAATAACAGGTCAGGAAGGAAACAGGAATTACTACAAACAGTGGTCAGTGGAGGGCAAACAAGGTTCTCATGCAAGGGAGAATCTAAGTTTGGGGTGGTTTGTTTTGTTTCTGAGACAGTCTCACTCTGTTGTCCAGGTGGAGTGCAGTGCTGTGATCTCAGCTCCCTTCCTGGGAGCTGTGCTGGGAACCTCCACTTCCCAGTTCAGGCTATTCTCCTGCCTCAGCCTCCTGAGTAGCTGGGATTACAGGCACGTAACACCACAACTGGGTAATTTTTGTATTCTTAGTGGAGATGAGGTTTCACCATGTTGCCCCGGCTGGTCTCAAGCTCCTGGCCTCAAGTGACCCACCCGCTTCAGCCTCCCAAAGTGCTGGTAGAACAGGTGTGAGCCACTGGGCCCAGCCCCTACTTTGAATTTTGTGACCAAGGATGGGCTTCTTCCAGTGGTGGAGTTTTAAGGATGCCATGAGGGAGCAAGGCTGGAAGAGCAGGGATGGCTGTTAGGTAGAGGCTGGATCACGCAGAGCCTTCATAGGCCATTTGAAGAAGTTTAAATTTCATTCCGGAGCAGTGGAAGACCATTGAAATGTTTGAAATGTGGGTGTGACTGAATCCTTCATGTTTGCCAAAGGATGATTCTGATTCTGTATAGAGAACTATATAGAGGATGGATTCGAGGGGTCAAGCCTGAGATGCGCTTAAGAATGTCACAGTAACAGAGGTTGTAGACGATGGCTTTAACTAGGAGGGTAAAGGAGGCTGGCGGAGGAGATGGGAAGGATGAAATAGATTCAAGATACATTCTGGGGTCAGAATTGTCATGACTGATAGACTGGATGACATGGATTAGAGAGAAAAGGGGAAGGTTTTAAAATCTCTCATGTTTCTGGCTTGAGTACTGGGTTTGATTAGGTGGTTATGAATCTTCCCATCCAAGGAATAAGTTAGGGGCAGAACTTAGTCATATTAATTCCAGTGCTTTCACTTCCATTCGACTGGGGAGAACTTAGTCCTGTAGCCATGCCTGATTTTAGGGTTGGGGCAGGGACCTGGACACGTAGTTGAGGCCCTGGGAGCAAAGGCGAACAGATGTTGGTGAACACCCAGCGGTACTCGCCACATCCTGCAACGTGGGCATTGTTCTGCACACCTTGCAGATGATGAATTTTAGCTTTGAGAGGTTGACTCAGCTTGCCCTAGATGATCAGGTTGTAAGGCGGAGGTGCGGATTCTAATTCTGTGCTCTTTTTACCACCATGAGACCATTGAACACTGTTGTTGCCACCGAGCCGTTTGGAGTTTACAGAGGAAACTCACATACGTTAACTTGCTTATGGCCTCGGGAGCAGGTCTTCCATCACCAGACTTTACCACGCCAGCTAAGGTGTCTCATGACTTGGTATCAGAATGAAAATAGTGTAATTCTAGTGATTCAAAACCTGATGTTCTTGCCTGCTGCTTTTAGGAGACAGGAGTGAGAACAATGAAAACGGTCTGGGTCTGCGTCTGGGTCTGGGGACTTAAATTCTAGGGTGTGGTCTGTGGGCACAATACATTCCGATCATGCCCCCTTCCCACTTGGTACAGTTAGAGTGAGGAGTCCGTGGTGCCCGAGACATTGCAAGATCACCCGCGATTACAGGTAACTGTGTCTGCTTCAGACTCTCCTTCAACTGGGCTATGCAGTTTGAATCACTTAGAGTCACTTACCAGGTATGTAGCTGTGGACAACTTTCTTAATCTTAAATCTGAGATTCCTCATCTGTAAGGCAGGGTTAGTTAACCTCCTTCACAGAGTTGTTATAAGTGTTGGTGATCGTGTAGCAAAGGGTCTACCACAGAGCAGCATGTGGCTAAATGAAAGCTATTATTTAAGAAAAAAATAAACCCAACAACCATGCATTGAGTGACTGCTCTGTACCAGGCACCAAGGTAGGCTCTGGACATTTAGAGATAAAAGGTAGAGTCCCTGCTGGCTTCAAGGAGCATCGCAGTTAGTGGGGGTGTTTCAGAGAGAACAACAACCTAAGCTCGGGTTTCCCTCAGGAAAAATAATACATTCTAATCGGACTAGAGAGAGTGTTCTGTTAATAGATCAGATAAACTAAAATTGTACAATAGCCAGTTTGGGTGCAATGAGCTATTCAAATGAAACATTGACTCTTTTTAATACTTTAATTTCTGGGACACCTGCAGAATGTGCAGATTTGTTACTGTAGGTACACATGTGCATGGTGGTTTGCTGCACTCATCAGCCCATCATTTACATTAGGTATTTCTCCTAATGCTGTCCTCCCCTAGCACCCCACCCCCTGACGGGTCCCAGTGTGTGATTTTCCCCTCCCTGTGTCCATGTGTTCTCATTGTTCAACTCCTACCTATGAGTGAGAACACACAGTGTTTGTTTTTTTTTGTTCTTGTGTCCCTGCAAAGGACATGAACTCATCCTTTTTATGGCTGCATAGTATTCCATGGTGTATTATGTGCCACATTTTCTTTATCCAGGCTATCATTTATGGGCATTTGTGTTGGTTCCAAGCCTTTGCTATTGTGAAAAGTGCTGCAGTAAACGTGTGTGTGTGTCTTTATAGAAGAATGATTTATAATCCTTTGGTGTATATATCCAGCAATGGAGTTGTTGGGTCCAGTTGGTATTTCTGGTTGTAGATCCTTGAGGAATTACCACACTGTCTTCCACAATGGTTGAACTAATTTACACTCCCACCAACAGTGGAAAAGAGTTCCATTGGTCTACGTATCTGTTTTGGTACCAGTACCATGCTGCTTTGGTTACTGTAGCCTTATGGTGTAGTCTGAAGTCAGGTAGCGTGATGCCTCCAGTGTTCTTCTTTTTGCTTAGGATTGTCTTGGCTACACGGGCTCTTTCTGGTTCCCTATGAAATTTAAGTTAGTTTTTCCTAATTCTGTGAAGAAAGCCAACATTGACATTTTATATGTTTTAATAGTCTTTATGATAAATGTCAACAAAAATAATACTTTTTAGAGACATGGTTTTTACACACTCTTACAGGGGTCATAAAATCTCCCGTTAATGCTAATTGCATTCTGACGGAGTGGAGACTTACTGGTGTGACAAAAAGCAAGGCACCTTGCTGTTTTCTTAATGTAGTTTGAATTTCAAAACAACACGAAGGAACGCTGGTGTTATTTATTGAGGGATTTGCGTGCACATTTGATAGATTCCATTTCTCTTTAGTAGAGGAATCTGTATTCCTGGCCTTTCTCCCCTTCGGTTAGATTGGATTTCCTCAAACCTCTTTGCTCTTTGAAGGATTGTGTGTGCTTAAGTAAATGAAAGGATATGTTTCTGGGTTTGTGCTGACTGATTTACAACAGGATGGCAAATTCAGCACTGAAAACAGGGTCAGACAAATACCCTGGCTGTGACACTCAGCTGACTCAGACAAGCCGGGCTTTGCTTAGTGGTTTTTACCCCTCCAGTAGAGAGAAATCTTGGCGAAGGCTTCAAAGGCATGTGGACTGTAAGCTCTGGCAGAACAGGGTCAACATTGTTAGAGCGGTTGTGCAGTTGTGTTATTGTTGATGGTCTTATTAACACTGGCTATGTTTTTTATCTTCTATCCACTGAACAGTCATTGCTTAAGTATTGTGGTTAATTCTCACTGCGAAACTGTGTTTATTTTAATTGATCCGAGGCTCTTGATTTAAATAAGAAATCTAGCAAAGTTATTTTCTTTGGCCTCCCCTTCCAGCTGAACAAAGAGTGCTCATGTTTTGAGAAAATAGAGACCCATTTAAATAGTGTTACCAGAGTGACACATCATCAACTAAGAAAATCAGAATTACATACTCTTTTGAGGTTGCCTTCACAGGATGTAGTAATCTCTGAAGCCTGGAGGTCGCATAGCCCTATGATGCAGAACGTTATCAGTGATAGGAGGAGGGAGCATTGCCTCCTTAATGGTGTATGGAGACACCTTCCACCAGCACTTGGAACTAAGCCTACGCTGGTGAATAGCACAGGAGAAAGACATAGACCTGAGAAGAGAACATTTACAACGTGGGTAAGACGAGGGCAGCAAGGAGTTACTAAATGGAATATGGGAAGTGTGTGTTTTGTGTCTGCCAGCTACACTTGCGACACAGGTGTCATCGTGTCCATTTATAGAGGAGAAAACTCAGTTCCGGAAGGGTTGAATAATTTGCCCAGAGTCACAAGATTACAAGATGCCAGACCAGGTAGCTAAATCCACGTGTATCTGACTTTAAAGTCCGTTCCTTTTATTTACCTCATAGTGGTTTATATGAGATGCATTGTTAACAAAATTTATTCGACTGGATTTCCTTCACCACCTGCCTTTTTCAATGTAATGTGAATTCTGCATCATTTTGTTGAAATGAAAAGTTCTAACCATTATTGTTTTTAAAATAGGAGGCTCTTGGGCCTTGAAGGAGAATTGTCATTCCAGTAGTCTGGTAAAGGTCATTTGAGGTGGAAGCCACAGCCCCTAGGCAAAGGCACTGAGGTGAGAATGTTGCAGCTTCATCAGGGATTCATCTGAGGAGAACCAAGGGTCTCCGTGGAAAGCCTCAGCGAGGGGCTGGTGAGCAGATGGGCCGTTTTTGGGGTGAGGATTAAAGCGCTCAGAACTAGGTCTAATAGTCTGACAGCAGTGTGCAAATTGAAACAGCAGAGATAACTTGAGGGAAAAGTCGCATCATCTATGTAAGCTGTCAGGGAGTAGAGAAATCTGGCTTTTCATGTATTTGGTTCGGGGAACAGTACCTTTGCCACAGATATTTCCCAGGGTCATGAATAAATCCTGTGCTGTACTGGTCAAGGACGTGAAGTTTGGGGAAGTCAGGAACATCCTTCAGCCCCAAAGTAGATGCTCAAAGGTTAAATATCCACTGGAAGTGATAAGTAAGCGATGGAAATACGAAAATATTAGCTCATGCCACTCTCCTGCCTGCTGCCTTAAGTTAACCGTTCCACCGAAAGCTGTTTTCCGCTGTTACTTTATTTGGGTAAGTCAGTGACAAATGGAATTATTTGCACGTAATACTCTGCTGTTACCCTGTGTAGGTTTTTGTCTCTGTTACTTTAATTAAGAAGCAGTTCTTGGGTTACGTCTGCCCTCTGGTCTGAGGGCTCCAGGAAGCAGCCCAGTCGTGAACCTTCCAGTCGAACCAAGTGGACTGGAAGCTACTGGGTAGAGGCACCAGAAGTGACCACAGGCCAGCCGACCTTTCTTGCCTCTCAGGCCGAAACAAGTTCACAGTGTGACAGCTTTTCAGGGACAGCTCCCACTGGCATAAACGCCCTATGCATCTGACTTTTCCCAGAAGACTTGTTCACAATCAGGCAATAGGCACTGACCAGTATGTGCCTGGTGCTGTCTGAGTTGATAGGAAGATCTACACGTGAAAATGGGTGTTTGGGATCCTGAACTTCTTTCCAGCTTATCTGGTGACTTCCCCATAACTTTAAAGACCAATGGAAAAGACTTTTTCAGAACCATTCAGTCAAATTTGAAATGGCCATGTTCCTGCCAGACAGTGAAGTACATTCTAAAGCCACATTAATAAAGATAATGTGGTATTACAGTACCGTATGCGAATAAGAATTGTAATGGAGTAGAGAGCTTTCTGCCTCTTTCTTCTCTCAGAAATCATCCAGCACGTAGAATGGCAAGGAGAGTGAAGAACGGAAAAACAGAATCTACTTTTGATGGAACTGAAAGTAGTTACAGCATTGTCCCCAATGAAGACAAAAAGCCATTGTAGTTCTGATGACTGAATTACCCGGGGCGGGAGCGAGGTGAGAGCTAAGCGCCTACAGTGGGGGGTGCTGATGAGGAGCAAGTGTGTTTCCTGCAGAACATGGGAAGGGCTCAGAAATTAGTGAAGTGAGGTCCTGAAGAGTGATAGGTTCACATGGGGACCTTAGAAGAAAAGCAGTTTTTGAAAGCTGCATGAGATCCTCCCTCTCCTCCCTACAACTGTGAATGTGCTCCCTTATCTCAGAGTTAGGGTTTCTGGAGAGAGGCCCAAAAAACCAGGTGCAGCAGAGCTTGGGAGTAGAATAAGGACTTTAGATTATCTGAAAGCCTGTCTTCCCAAGGGCCATATTTTTAGCACTCAGGTTTATATTCCCCATTAATTAAAATAATATTTTTTAAAATCAGCCTGTAAAAAAGATTAGAAGGAAATAGTCCATGATTTTAGTCATAATTGGAGAAATTTGTTGATTTATTTTTCTTTTTGCTGTTGTTTTTCACATTTAATGTGTGCATATTATGTTCTAGAAAATAGCAAAATTGGGTCAGGCATAGTGGCGTGTGCCTGTAATCCCAGCCCCTTGTGAGGCCAAGGTGGGAGGATTTCTTGAGGCCAGGAATTCAAGACCAGCCTGGGAAACATAGTGAGGCCCCATCTCTACAAAGAAACTGAAACATGAGCCAGACGTAGTGGCAGGCATCTGTACTTCTAGCTACTGGGGAGCCTGAGGTAGGAGCATTGCTTGAGCCTAGGAGTTCAAGGTTACAGCTGGCTATGATTTTCTTAATCGTAAATGTGATATGCCCAGAGGTGGTTTTCCTGGCATCTGCTTGGTGTTCTCTGAGCTTCCTGGATCTGTGGTTTGGTGTTTGACCGTAATTTGGGGAAATTCTGTCATTGTTGTTTTGAATATTAACATTTCTTCTGTTTCTTTCCGTCCTCATTCTCTTTCTAGTCTTCCTCTTATATGTATGTTATACCTTTCGTTGTTGTTCCGCAGTTCTTGGCTATTTTGTTTTGTTTTTTTCAATCTTTGTTCTCTTTGCTTTTTCATTTCAGAAGTTTCTGTTGTCATATCCTCAAGCTGAGAGATTTTTCCTTAGTTTTGTTCAGTTTACTGATAAGTTTGTTAAAATTAGTATTCAAGTCTATTATAATGTTTTTGATCTCTAGCTTTTCTTTTTTACTATTTCTTGGAATTTTCATCTGCTTGCATTTGTCTGTCTGTTCTTTCATGTTGTGTACTTTTTCCATTACAGCCTTTAGTTTATTAATCATTAAAAAAATTTCTTGTTGAATAATTCCAATATTTCTGTCCTATCTGACTCTGATTCTGACGCTTGTTCAGTCTCTTCAAACTGTGTTTTTGCCTTTCAGTGTGTCTGGTAAGTTTTTGCTGAGAGGTGGATGTCGTGATGTCATGGGTAAAAAGAATTGTGGTGAATGGGTCTTCAGTGACGTGGGTCGTGGTAATGTGTTGGGGAGTGATACTGTTTGATATTCTGTCCCTTCCAAATCTCATGTTGAAATATGACCCCCAGTGTTGGAGGTGGGGCCTGCTGGGAGGTTTTCGGGTCAGGGGGGTGGATCACTCATGCATGGCTTGGTGCCCTCCCCTTGGTGATGAGCCAGTTCTCACTTTGTAAGTTCACTTAAGAGCTAGTTGTTAAGAGTCTGGCACCTCCTTCCCTTTTCTTGCTCCCTCTGTCACCATGTGACATGCTGACTTCTCTTTGCCTTCTGCCATTATTGTCAACTTCCTGAGGCCCTCATCAGAAGCAGATGCCCACACTATGCTTCATGTATGGCCTGCAGAACCATGAGCCAAATAAATCTTTTCTTTTAAAATTATCCAGCATTTGTTAAATTTTTATAGCAGTGCGGAGTGGAGTAGCTTGGAGAGAATGGAATTGTGCTGTAGTCCTACAAGTAGGTTTTAGTCTTTTAGTAAGCCTGTGCCCCTGGACTGTGTGTGAACGTCACCCAGTGCTTCTGTTTCACTTTTCTTCTCTGGTGGGCAGCATGACTAGAGTGGGCTGTAGTTGGGTATTTTCCTTCACCAGGTAGGTCAGGCTCTGCTAAAGCCCCAGCAAGTTAGGGTCTGGTTAGTTTCTCTGCAGAGGGCAAACCTTGTTAACATAATTCTCTGCTGTTTTTTCTTTTTCTTTTTTACTTTTCCAGTGGTGCTGATCTGATGTTTTTTCAAAATGGTTCCTTTCCTCCTTTTTCTGCTGGAAGCATAAGGGGATTTTTCTCTGACACTCACTGTGAGGCCCTGCTAGCGCTCCTGGAAGAAAACTCAAAAAAGCGTCGTCTTCCCTACTCCGCATGATGGGCACCTCTAGTTTTAAACTCAGAGTTGTTCATTCTAGACCTCCAGCAATATGTCAAGTACAAGTGAGGTTTCTACCGGCTACTGACTAGTACCCAGACTAGCGTCACTCACTCCTTCCACCCGTCTTCCCAGTTTTCTTAAGCCTAATTAACCCAACATAACCGAGAACATCTGGGATCATTCTAGTCCACACAGTTTGTCTTCTGAATTTGTGCAAAACGCAGTATAGGTTTGTGCTTCTCTGAGAATTCCTGGCGTCCTCTCAGTACCTAGGTTCTGAGACCTCCCTGGAATTCAGGGTGGTTTCCATGGAGGTGACTGTTGTAGTGGGTTGCAGTTCTCTGCATGCCCTTCTCTGTCTCTCTGGTCTTGGGGGCAGCAGCTTGCCTGCCCTGTCACGTTACTTCTTTGGCAGATCTAAGAATTTTTTGTGTGTGTTTTAACATCATATGTTGACAAATTATAGTTGTGTATATTTATAAGACACAGAGTGGTACTGTGAATTTTTAATACAATGAGGGATAATTAAATTAAGCTAATTAACGTATCTGGCACCTCAAATATGTAAGAAGAGCGATGATACTTTGTTTAGCTCTGTAGTTGTTAGGATGGAATGGTGACTTCTGAGCTTCTTACATACCAGACCAGAAACCAGAAGCCTCATCCTGTTTTGAAAAGCAGGGCTTTGAGCTTTTTAATTTTTTTCTGGACACAAGGCCAGCAGCCGTGACTGCATGGCAGCCCTGTGGCTTCTAGTCTTATCAGAGCTTATAGAGAAAGGCTTCATGTCTTAACCTGATAAACTCCTCTTGACTGTTTTATAGTTAAGTCCAATCCCAATTTCTGGCAAGATCTGAACTTGGTTTTTGTTTTTTGTTGCTTGTTTAAAATATCATATCAGAAGTAAGCCCTTGAAGAGCGTTGTCATGTATTGAGGCCTACTGTGGTTTCTCCTCCGTGGATGTTTCTAGAAACATAATGAAGCACAGAGGTGACTGCTTTGCAGTTGTTGAGGTCAAACCGTGGCACGGGATTTTTGGTCTCTTTTCTCTTTATTGTTCGACACAACCCACTTGCACGTTTGTGTTTCTGCTTCTCTTCCACCTCATCAGGCTGACATGTTGATGGGAGCTTAGCCAGGCTGTCTGGCTACCAAATCTAAAACCATATGGCTTGTTTAGTTCGAAAGGACATTTAGAAATAAAGTAACTCCGTGGACAGCACTGTGCAAGCTCTTCCACGACAGAGGCATTGAACTTTAGAAAGAGTTTACTGATCATCTCAGCCATACCCTTGTTTCACAGTTCCGGGATCAACATCAGCAAAATTCTGTTTCTGACAACATCTGGCTTCTCTAACCGTTTCATATGTAGTAGTCTTGAAAGATCAGTGATAAAATGAGATGAGGGACCTGAAGCAGTGAGCAGTGAGGCCACTTGCATAAAGTCCCAAGGGTGGTGGTAAAGGTAGAGCAAGGAGTGAGACTGATTACTTGCAGCCTTTGGATTTCACCATAAAGTCAGTGGTTTTTAAATGTTGGGGTTTTTTTCGTGCTAACATCAACCCTTTCTTCAGTCAAATGGTGGGAACCCTCATGTAAAACATGAAATAAAGCTGCAGGCTCACGTGGGAGGCTGTGTTGTACGATGTTTAGAGAGGGACTTGGAAGCCCGGCTGCCAGGGTGCTCTGGGCCTCAGTTTCCTCATCTGCAAAGTGAGTAT
Source organism: Leontopithecus rosalia (assembly GCA_028533165.1). Lineage (NCBI taxonomy): Eukaryota > Metazoa > Chordata > Mammalia > Primates > Cebidae > Leontopithecus > Leontopithecus rosalia. The sequence continues at coordinate 42,297,588 of CM052666.1, read as the reverse complement.
AATCACTGTATATGGGTTGCTGTGAAAATCAACTAAACCAGTTCCCAGCTGTAATAAACATGCAGTTTATCCAGTCAAAACACTTTTATCAAGCAGATTACTAAATTCTGGGTCCTATTAAAAGCACGGGGTTATGGCAGTGAGGAAACAGGAATCCCAGCTTTCCTGGAGCTTACATTCTTATTCTTATCATGAATGTTAATTATAGTAAAATGTTTCAGAGGCATCAGACCCCTCCTGTTGATACATCCTGTGTGTCTCTGGCTCCAGAGGGTCCTTAGAGCACTGTGTGGAAACCACTGTCGTAGGCTACACATCTTAACATCTAGGACATTTTTAAGAGCTGGAGTGGGGGAAAACAATGGAATTTATTGCAGTGTTTAAATTTTCCATTCCTGACATAAACTGTTGCGGAACAGGTAGAAGAGAAGGATGGTTCTTAGGTTTGATTCTTATGTTTGGGTGTCCAGTTTGGAGAGCTGATTAGTGGCTCGTCTGCTTTTCCTTGTCACCTTGAACACTTGCAGCTGTGTGTCTTCCTTTGTCTTATGCAAGCTGATATTTTAGGGTGAGAGGGTGAGAAGGAATTTTAGATTCAAAGTACTGACAAGATAAACTGCATTCTCTAAAGATTCATTGCCCTTGAAATTGAACTTACAACCCAGATACCTTCTCTTAGCAGACCGATGTCAGGAAGTGGAAAATGTGGGAGAACCCTGTGGTTGAAAATTATATTCCCAGAAATCAGGGCTAGCTCTGTTCGTATGGGAAGAGTGAGCAGATGCGGCTCTCCTGACGGGCACAAGAGCAGTGCCTTTGTGGAAGCACCTGACAGCGAAATTTAGAGTAGACCACCATCTTTATTTTGTGACTGTCTGTAGTTCTTTCTCAGACACCGACAAACATTTAAACCTCATCTAACACTGCCTTCCCTCAGTAGTTTTAAGGCATATGGAAGAATTTCAACAAATTGAGTTGATTTAGGGGAGAAGGAGGTTACCTTTTTAAAAAAATTGTTGCTATTTTAAGGAGCTAGATAATTCACAAGAGACCTGTGGCCTCCCTGTGGAATAGGTCCCGAGGGAGTTATGAATTCCAAATGTGAAAATGGCCATGTCATTCTTTCTTCCTCTGTGAAAAATATATATCTGAAAAAGTTAAGTAATACCTCTAAATGTGTAATGATTCTATATATTCCAGATTAAAGTAATTTATAAAGCTAATTAGTGTCATTTATTTATTTAGGGACAGGGCCTGGCTTCTGTCACCCAGGCAGAAGTGCAGTGGCATGGTCTCAGCTCACTGCAGCCTCCACCTCCCAGGCTCAAGTGATCCTCCCACCTCAGCCTCCCGAGCAGCTGGGACCACAGGCACACACTACCACACCTGACTAACTTTTCTGTCTTTTTTTTGTAGACATGGGGTTTTCAGTGCTGTGATTACAGGTGTGAGCCATTGCACCCAGACCTATGCCCATTCTTTAGATTGAATCATTTCTGTCACTAGCCCTGTCAGTTGGTTTTCATGTAGGGTCGTTTTCAGGGAGAAAAACAGTTTGTTGTCGCTTTATCTAAATTGGCTGCTTTCATCACAAAGAACCTATAATAGCAAAGCCATGTGAATCAGTCTTTCCCTGTGGACATCAACTGTATGATAAGGAGGATTCAAACATCTTCAATAAAATAACAAATGACTCCGTATCACAGACCCACATCAAGCAAAGCCAAGTATGCACGTGCTAACTCTGAATTCTAAGTATCTGATTAAATTTTCTAAGTCAATGCCAATTTCCCTTTGGACTCAGAGTTTACATGCATTCTTTTATTAATATTTTTAAGTAAAAAGTTATGTGGTTGAGCACAGTGGCTCATACCTGTAGTCCCAGCACTTTGGGAGGCCAAGGCTGGTGGATCATTTGAGTTATGGGCTAGAGAACAGCCTGGGCAACACGACGAAACCCTGTCTCTACAAAAAATGCAAAGAAATTAGCTGGGCATGATGGGATACACCTGCAGTCTCAGCTACTCAGGAGGCTGAGGTAGGAAGATCACTTGAGCCTGGGAGGTTGAAGCTGCTGGGAGATTTGTGGCCAGTGACGAGAGGAGGGTAAGGAGAGGATGCAGAAGCCAGTGTGAAGGGCCTTGGTTGGTAAGCGGTCTGCATCGTGTAGGATTGTATTGTTGGAGCTCGTCCCTCTTAAGATGGTTTCAGATTTAAGTTGTCCTGCTTTGGAACATGAGGATCAGAAAAACCTGGATTCCATATCTGGCACCACTATTAAGTCTCTTTGAACCTTAGAAGCCTCGTTTGTGAAATGAGGGTAATAGTGACTTCTCCCAACTTTTGTGGTAATAAGAGTCTATACGAGTACCTCATAAAGTTCCTGGCTCATTGCAGATATAAAACCTTCCTTTCCCCTTTTTTCCCCTCCAAGTCTCTGTAATAATTACATTCAGCATCCCTGGTTTGGCTGCTATGAATTCTAACATTAGATTAACATTTTCTTGCGAGAATTCTGCCATTTTTAAAATCTAACCACACAATTCTACATTTTGGAGTGAAATTAAGTGCAAAGTAAAGGTTTCCCTTATTACTTATTTAAGGCTTCATAGAGAAAATGAGGAAGGTGAGTTAGGAGTTTTCTACATATCCTGCTTTTACCAGCCTAAGAGTTAGATGATGAGGATATTTGGAAGAGAAAGAAGTGGACAAAGGCTCAGGGAAGCCATTAGCTTGGCTCACGTACATGGAGGAAACAGCATTGACATGACAGACATGTTTTGTTTGAAAAAGGGTTTTGTGCTTACTCAAGTATAGACACAATATATCCTGAGCAGAGAGAGTGCATTAATCCAAGAGGGTGTAAGAAATGGCAATGCCAGGAAAGATTCAGAAAAGAGAGTTATCATAGTCAAATGATAGTTCAAATTAGAAAAATGCATGCTGAGAGGAAGGCTGGGGTTAATGTAAGGACTGGCCGCACTTTAATTTCCACCAAGGTTTTTTCCTAAGAAAGGAAAGAAAAATGTTACAGAGGGAGTGAGTATAGTCAGTGATGGGAAAGGGAAAGGGGGATGATTGAATATTGAAAACAGCAATGAAAGAAAGGGTGACATGTAAGCTTTATTTTTGCACCTATTGTGTGTCAAAGTGTTAGTCTTTCTTTTTTTTTAGCTAGTCAGGTCTAAACTGTAATAAAATGAAATCAGAGTGAGATGAACTGTGAATAATACTCAATTTCATGGAAAAACTTATCTGTAGTTAGCAGTCATCTCTTTACTTTTGGATTTAATTCCTTTTCAGTATCCGTTCTTTAGAAAGTAATTGGCTAGTGCTGCAGAAAAATACATGCCTCTTGGTGGTTTCGTACTGTTTGTCTTGCACTGCATCTTCACTGGCAGTGTTACCCTGAGGGTTAGTTTCTAGTGTAGCAAAATGAGAAATAGTATAGTAACATGTTGCGATGGTGACCAGTTTTCCAGGGTTTTGGCTCTGCTGGCATCAGATATACCAAAAAGGCAATAAGCAGGGTAGATGGACTGCCTTAAGATGGGTATGCAACGATCTAACCAAAGGATGGCATAGTGAGAGACCAATCATTGTTCGAACAGAATGGAAGGAGGTGCTGGAAGATGACTTCCCTGGAAGTCAGAACTTGAGATAGGAAGTCAGGGAAGGAAATTGAGAAGTGAATTTTTACCACCATCACTGAATCCTTCCCAGAGTACCATGGCAGGCTCATGTCCAGTGTCGGGGAGTAGGGGATAGTAAATGAGGAGGAGGAGGAGGAGGGAGATGACACAGGGAGAGGGAATTAGTTGAGGATGGAGAGACAGTGAGTCACAGGGGAAGAAAGGAATTCTTGTGAACTACAGTGCTTTGTAGGACTCAAAAGTAAGCAGATGGAATTGATCTCATAGAAAGTCAGGTTCTGCCTGCCGAGCTTGGAAAGGCACTTAACACATCATCGCACTTCCTGTGTTGTTCCCTCACTTGTGTCAGCTCAGATTATCTCCTGGCTGTCCCCTGCTAGCCTTAAGTTACAAAACCACAAAACCTTCACATGGATTTGTGGCCGACTTTCTCAGATCTTAACTGAGCATGTGCTGGCCTTTAAGGATGAGGAGGCCACAATGAATCAGACAAAAGTTTTCTTCTCAAATGTGTTTATGTTAAAAAAAAATTGTTGTTGAGAGTATATCCTATGTGCCATATACATTAGTAAGTGCTAGGATAGAAAATATGAGGCAAAATATGGTGGCTCACCCCTATGGTCCCAGCACTTAGGGAAGCCCAGGCAGGAGGTTTGCTTGATCCCAAGAGTTTGAGACCAGCTTAGGCAACAAAATGAGACCCCATCTCTGAAAAATAAAAAAAAAAATAGAAAATACTGTTATTTATTGTATAACCTAGTAACGAACATTGGATTACTTGTAATTTTTGCAAGTAATTTTATGAACACTGTGACTATGGACGTTCTTTTCGTAAGTGCCTCCTGGAGCTCATATCAAGAGGCCTGTCAGCTATGAATATAGCAACACGCATCAACGTAAACGAATCTTAGGACTATAATGTTGAGTGAAAAACACCCCAAAACAAATCGCAAAATGATAAGTGCGGTATGATTCCATCTATAAGAAGCCAAAAGTATGCTGTTTAGTCCCCCTTATTT
>CM052666.1:42259701-42292816 GCA_028533165.1 Leontopithecus rosalia | reverse complement strand
CCCCCCCCCCCCCCAGCGTATCTTACTGCACCGTACTTACCATTTTTGGACTGAGTTTAACTCTAGATAACTGAAACTGTGGGTAACCAGAAAGTACTGTACATACGGATGGGTGAGACTATTCTAAAAGCAGGGAGTACAAAACATAAAATTAGGGTGATAATCACCCCTGGAAAGTAGAGAAGGAGTGAGATGGAGCGCAGGGCAGAGGATGCGTGCTATTCCATCTGTACTCAAGGTGTCAGATAGAGTTAATAGGATGTAGGAAAGTTTCTTGAAGGAGGTGACGTTTAAGCTGGACCCTAAAGGACGAGTAAAATTATAAGCGATAGCAATAGTGAAAATGGTGTTTTTAAAAGAGGAAACATGAATAAAGATGTAAAACCTATGACCTGGAGTTCAGATGCAAAAAAAAATTACCAAAAAGCTACCAAACTGCATGGACACACAACCCAACTCAGGAATGGCAGAGAAGGTGGCATAACTGAAATATGTATTGAGTGTTGCGTACAGGGAAAGGCAGGGTGGGAGGAGATTAGGGAGGACCTTTGGTGTCACACTGGAGAGTTTTGTCTTTATTCTGTAACTGTTGGGTCGATCCTCTATTTCTGTTTTGTAAAATCTGATGACGGTTTAAAGATGGTTTGGAAAAAGGGACCAGACTGGTTTGGAAAGATGCAAGTAAGAGAACAGGAATATAGGAGACAAGTAACTTCAGTGGAAATGGAAGGAGAGGTGAATGTGAGGTGGCAGAGCATGATCCATCAGTAAATGGATTTGGAATGACTGCCACTTTTTAGAAACGTGATTTGTGATAGTCTTGCCGTGTTGCCGCGGCCGGACAGTGGCTGCGGTCGCGCTGTCCTGGCTCACAGCAGCCTCTCAAGCTGGTCTCTCAAGCGATCCTTTCACCTCAGCTTCCTGAGTAGCTGCTACTGCTGATGTGTGCCACCATGCTCGGCTGATGTTTTTGCATTTTAAATAGAGACAGGGTTTCACCATGTTGCCCAAGCTGGTCTTGAACTCCTGGGCTCAAGCAATCTGCCCGCCTCGGCCTCCCAAAGTGCTGGGATTGCAGGTATGAGCCACCGCATCCGGCCTAACGTGTTCTTTATATTCCCGTTTTCTCACCTTTTTTCCTTGGCCTGTTCCTGTCTACTCTGGCTCATCTTGAACTGCAATTTTGATTTGTATAATTGCCATATTGACTTAGGAAAGGAGATACCAACTACATTTTAACTAGCATCTTTAAAACATTGTCTGAGAAAGATTCACGGTGTTTGACTACTGCAAGCGTTTATACTGGGTCAAATGGCGTGAGGACTAAGGAAAAATATGCTTTTCCTAAACGCAGTATTGATCCCTTAGGATACTGACCGTTTATTTGTGATTTAATTACAGCAGTGAGTTAATGTATAAAAGTGCCTGATACACTTCATGTTAGTTTCTTTTCTTTTTTTTTTTTGAGACAGAGTTTTGCTCTTGTTGCCCAGGTTGGAGTGCAATGGCTCGATCTCGGCTCACTGCAAACTTTGCCTCCCAGGTTCAAGTGATTCTCCTGCCTCAGCCTCCCAAATAGCTGGGATTACAGGCATGGGCCACCACGCCCAGCTAATTTTGTATTTTTAGTAGAGACAGGGTTTCGCCATGTCGGTCAGGCTGGTCTCAAACTCCTGACCTCAGGTGATCTGTCCACCTAGGTTTCCCAAAGTGCTGGGATTACAGGTGTGAGGGAGGCATCTGGCCTACACTTCAGGTTACTTGCATTTCTCTTAGAAGTATTACTTTCATTTTCTTCTTTAGGTTAAGAGGATTATCAGACTAAAACAAAGTTACACAGAAAATCCTTTTTAAAACTTCATTAATAATCATTGTTGTAAATCTTTCTGAAGTTCTGTTGTGTTTTCGTAGGTACAACGAACTGAGCACATTTTAATCTTACTCAGCGTTGAACATACAGGCTTCCTTTGTGAAAAGTCCTGTGTTTGAAGAACAGACGCAGGAGTAATCGTGGAACAGACTTTGGAAAGTACATGTGGGCTTTTTGTTGTTACTGTGTTTATTTTTAAAAACCAAACCCTACTTTTAAGCCAGTTTACTTTGTATTTGTTTTTTCTCACCTCCTTTAATTTTTTTTAGAGTAACATCCGAAAACAGTATTTTTAGTTGACGCTTTTGGTGTAGCCGGAGTTCAGACTGCTGTGTGGTGAAGTAAAGGTGGTGAACTTAAACTGCAGGAAAACAGGTCATCTCGCTGTTCCTCTCTCCAGGTACACTGAAGATGCGTATTACCACCGAAGAGCTCTACCTATCTTGAGTTCCTCTTTGAGCAAATCACACTTTACCCAAAGGGATGTATTTTTATCACTTTCTGGGGTGTTCTGGGGATTTCGTGATTACATGCCAACCAGATTCCTTTGAGATTCTTGAAGCCTCCTGCTCAGCCTCTAATTACCACCTCCTCTGTCGGATAATCACCTTTCCGTTTGGAATCTAGTATTTCATGAAAACTAAAGGTATTTGGTCTTCGCCTTCAAATAGCACCTACACACCATCCCCTGCACAAGGAAACCTTGTCGGGTACTTTGGAAGCTTTGGCCGAGACACAACACTGTGTGCACCTCGGGGCATCTGGGGAGTTCAGGCTCAGTTTGGTAAGCGGTCTACGGAGTTCTGCTGTAGTGCGTAGCTACTGCCGTATCTGCTTTTAGCTGAGTAAAAACCTGGTCTGTCCCCATTACACCATGTAACACATTGGGCTGGCTTTCAGCCTTTCTTTTGCCCAGCATGTGAGACATGCTAGGAGCAGTGTGCCTGTCACCAAAAGGAGCATTTGGGGAGCCAGTATCGCAGTCTTCTCAAGTCAGTTTGATTAGGGCAGTGGTAACAGTGATCCCATCAACCAGTGCTCCCAGCCGTCCCCGTAGGCCTCTTCATTCGTTTGCTTCTGAGGATTGGCTTTCTGATTTATTCGCGTTGCGCTGACAATGGACTGAGCTATCATCAAGCAGCTGTGAAACGTCATTTTCCCTGTGCTTGTCAGTCTTCTTTGGTACAGTCGGTCATTCTCATATTTCTTTTCCTCCTGGTCTTTGTAACTTTTTTGTCATCGACTCATTTGCTCCCTTAATCCTTTTCTCTTCATGCCTTGTTTCCTGGTGTTTCATTTTGCTTCATTTCCCAGAGTAATCCTTACCTTTCCGCTGTTCAGTCTGTTATTGATAGGGCTTTGGTTAAATTGGTTTTACAGTAATAATCTCCCTTCCACCCAGCTTTATCGTGGTATAATAGATACGTAGTCGTCATTTTTATTTAAGGATATTTGTTTTGTTTCCTTTGAAACCAACGTTTCTTTTCCTGTCATTGCTAACATTTTTCTTTTCCAGAAACAGCAGCTTAATTCTAATTTGAATTATGTTGCTCTTCATTGTCTTTGAATTCAAAGTCGGAAACCTCACATATGCAGATTCTGTTGTGTTTGCTGTAATTATCAAATCCTGTTTCCTTTAGTGAATATATTGTGTTTTGATGTAGGAGGGAAATGAGAGGATTTGTGCAAAATAAAGCTAGAGGGAAAGAAAGGGTCATTTGGAATTTTGTTTTTTTATTAAAAATAACTAATTAAATCTGTATATAACTCAAGAAAAGGAGAACTTGACTCCTGTTTATAATATTGAAGAGTAGAGTGACTAAATCTCACAAATTAGAAAGTGTACATGTTTCTTCTTGATGAAAGTGATACAGAGCAGTGATCATTGGAAAGAACAGTATGGAGGAAACGTGGAGAGTTCAAAGGGCAGATCACAGTCAGACTTTAGTGGTTAGAAATTGCCTATTTCATGAAAAACATTTTCAAAAGAGATATGAGGTGTAATGTGCATCATGGTAACGCGACCACTGAAGGGATAATTCACACTCATGTCTTTGTGTAACCAAGGACTGCAACAGGCTGTTGGCTACCAAGGACTCGGCTAGCATTTTAGGTTATTCACCCCCTGGTTTGCAGGGAAGAAGAGTGATGCAGAAACAATGTGCCTCCTCGTTTTTTTCAGTTCTTGTATAGTTTCTCGAAATGTCATTGTATATCCTTCATCACTTACTTTATACGTACAATGATCTTGAGAGAGTTAGTGCTCTCAGTAACAAATAGCCAACTAGGGTTCCGGAGTGTTCAGTCCCTAGCTCAAAGACTTGTCAGGCTAATGACGGATGACGGCGAAAGCCAGCCCCAGTTTCCCTACCCAGACTATCTGCGTAAGTGTTTTTACTTTGTTATTTAGAGAGAGCTATGTGATAGGTGAAAAATAAATGTGAATTTGGGTTCGAAATAACTAGTTTAAATTCTGTGCCAGTGGAAATTGCACTGCTTAACTGAGCATGGAAAGATGCTGGGAACATATGTGCATGAAGTCACCTCCAGAGTCCAGCCACACTTGGCAAGACCATTGACTTGGCGTAAGCCATGTAACTTAATATCAAAGTCATATTTTGGATTTTGAGTGACTTATGATAGTCTATTCTCTGACGACTGACTCAGAATGGTGAAAGCAAAGAACTATGAAGCTGAATGTGGCGGTGAATCCCTTTGGGCAATATTAAGAGTCGAAAAGAAGGCCAGAGCAACCCAATCTGTATAGCAGGTGAGGTTCCAAGAACAGGCGCTGGCCAGAAGTTCTGGGCCTGCGGTGGCTGTGGTGACATAAATGTCCTGTGCTTGGATCCTACTGCTAAAGAAAAAATACTCAGTCATACTTACTAAGGCACAGTAAGGGAGACTATTGAGGACCATTGTGGTAAGTATAGGGACCACTGCAGCCAGGCCTTGCACTGGGGGAGAAAGATTAGGCTCAGCACTCCAAATACGTCATGGGCAAGTGGGAACTGGGACAAGGGGCAGTGCAGGGGTCAGTGGATGGAGAATTACCAAGATGAGTCGCTGGGGCAAGGGGGATTCTGGCTAACCTGACCAAACAGGATTAGGTCAGGATTCTTTAATTAAGAAAAACGTTTTACATTTTTCTTTGGAATCTGTTGCTGGAGAATTAATGTGTTTCTTTGGAGGAGACATGTGTCCTTGTTTTGTCATTTTTCGTGTGTCCTTACATTGATGTCTGCACATCTGGACTAACAATCGCTTCTTCCAATTACTTGTTATTCATTTTTAATTTGTCTTATTTTTTAATTTCTCCTCCTAAGCTGGTGACTTACGCTCCTTCCAGCTTTGCGAATTTGCATTCATAGGGAGGACTTTTCCTGAAGATGCGTCTGTGGTGTTCGGGGTGGGCGCTGCGTCTTTCGTTTTGTTGTTGTTGTTTGGTTGGTTGTTTTTTGTTTTTTGTTTTTTTTCCAGAGACAGTTTTTTTCTCACTCTGTTACCCATGCTGGAGTACAGGGGCACAGTGTTGGCTCACCGCAACCTCTGCCTCCCAGGTTCAGGTGATTCTCCCGCCTCAGCCTCTCAACTATCTGGGACTACAGGTGTGTGCTATCATGCCTGGCCAATTTTTGTACTTTTAGTGGAGGCAGGATTCCGCCATGTTGGTCAGGCTGGTCTTGAACTCCTGACCTCAAGTGATCCACCTGCCTCAGCCTCCCGAAGTGCTGGGGTTGCAGGTGTGAGCCACCACGGCCGGCCTGGGTTGGAGGCTTTGGCTTTGGTTCTGGGTGATGCAGGAGGGGAGTCTCCATGTGATTCTTTTATTTATTGGCTGTATCAGCATCGTGATGTCTGTGATTTCCTCAGTGGCTCTGGGTGTTGTGGTTGTTAACAGAAGTTGTATTTTGCTGGGGACAGGGATGCCAGGTGTACCAGTCCTTGGGCCCCACGGTGGCAGTGGTGGGCTGAATGTGCCTGTCCTTGGCCTCAAGGCCATGTACACTAACACCCACATTAGCGAGTCTAGGCAGGTAAATTCTTGGGCATCCAGTTGGCTTGCTTGGGTGCCGGGGGTGGCATTGGTGGGTTGGGTGGGTGGCAGGGTCCTTGGGTCCCTGGGCAATGGGTGTGGCACAAGCAAGGGCAGGAAGATCCTCTGGCTGCCAAGTGGCCTGCATTGGTGTTGGTCTTGGCTGTGCTGGGCTGGGCAGGCCATCCTTAGCCCTGCAGTTGGCACATGTAGTGGATGCCAGATGTGGTGGTAGTGGGAGGTCTGGTAGGCCCATCCCTAGGCTTGCAGGGGAGCTGCTCAGCTGCCAGCAGTGGTGGATGGATGGGGCAGGGCAATTCCCGGGTCTTTGGATGACTTGCTTGGGCACTGAGGTTGGTGGAACCGGGCCAGGCGTCCTGAGGAGTGTGTGCTTTGGTCCCAGGTGGTGGCTGCAGGTGGGTTAACCTGTTCTAGGGTACTTGTAAGTGCATGATGGCCTCACTGCCGGGGCCATGGGGTCACTCCCAGTGGCTTGTGCTTTAGCCCTGGCAGCAGCAGGAGCGAGCAGTGGCTGTGGAGGAGGATGTAAAAGGGGCTCCAGGAATGAGGATAGCCAAGGGCTGTTGGGGCCCGGGGTAGGATGCTGCCTGTTGGAAGCTGGGCCCTGATGATGGTGCAGTGCTGTAGCCACTTAGGACTCAAGGAGCATGTGGGGCCCAGCACCAGCTCCCTCCCTGGGGCGGTGCCGTGGCATGGTCTCCAGGCAGCACTTGGTTGGTCTCAAGGACCCCCAGGGGTGCTCACGTGGCTCGGATTGCAGGAGTCCGTGGTGGGAATGTGGACTGCTGGGCACCTCCCACTTACTCTCCCCACAGTGGAGAGCCGCTCCAGGTCCCAGCCGAACAGGCTGCCTGGCTCCCGTCGCCTTTTTCTCCTTAGGTGTCTCCTGTCACTTTTATGTTGAATTCCAGTGTTCTCTCTTAGATGATTGATTCAAGTTGTGATTCTGTCCTGCAGTTTTGGCTCTTCTCTGTGGAGGAGGCAAGTTCCAGATGCGACTCCTCAGTCATCCTGAGGCTCCTCTTCCCTAACAGGATTCTTGCTGAAGACGGGTCAGGGTCATGAGCCGTCCCCTGCGGGGGTGGAGGATGAGTAACATGAAGACACTGGGTAGCGAGGGTTCTGGCTAAACCGGCATGGCAGGGTCCTTGCGCTACAACTGGATTTCAAGGAGCTGCACAGACGGGCCTAGGGGATTCGGAAGCGTGAATAAAATCTGGCCAAGCAAAGAATCTTTGTCACCAATTACATACGTTATGACTTAATTCTTCCGGAAACCTAGAGGTATATGTAGGGAAACTGTTTCCTCAGTTCTGATATCTGAAATTGGAGTCTGATTTGCAGTATACAGACTGACAGTTGAATTGTTGGTGTTTTCTTAGTGGTACGTAACATAATAGTGTGGACTGTTTATTGAGTGGGTAAGTCTCATAGTTGACTGAACTATGGCAGCAATTATCTTGCTGCCATTTGCTAAGCGTCCTATATGCCCCGAGTCGAGTCGTTCCAAGGCCCACATGGATTTTCTCATTTAGTCCTCGCAGTCCCTCCATTTTATAGCTTTCTGGTAGGTTCTGGTACTTTCTTACTGCGCTCTTTCTAATAAAAACTAACTGGCAAATGGTTTAGAAATGCAGGCACCTTTAACACATTTTACCCCACATAAAGCAGCTGATTCCCGGATGTTTTAAAATATGGTGACATTGGATTGGCAGAAGGCATTCACGAAACCAGAAAACAATTGAGTTTATTTTGGGGGGATACGGGAGGAGGACCAGGTGGGAGGGAAGCGAACTTTTCTATTCTGTCTCTGGTTGTGCCACATATGAATGCCTGCAAATACAGTGACATTGCAAATACGGTGACATTCCCATGACAGAGTGTGGAGGCTTCATGTTCCCATTTTTCCTTTAGCTGCCTGCTCTTGAGCAGCTGGTTTGTCTTTGAGGCCCGCATTAGGAGAGAATATCCCTCTCTTTGCAGCGGGCGGCTGGCTGTAGTTAGACAATGGGAGAGTGGGAAATTCAAAGGCCACGCATTTTACTTTGCGCCTCCCAGCTGGTCTTCAGTAATCCCCAGCTATTCTTCCTGTGGATGATCTGAGAGTGTGTGGAGGCCGGCCCACCTCCCAGGGCCACGGAAGACCAGCACACTCATTTGTTTCTAAATTGATCTGACAGATTAGATGCTGCCCTGCATTATTGCAACTTGTGTTTTGACAGAATGACTTACAAAGAAATAAGGCCAATAGGAAAATAATCTTGGGCAGAGGAAGGCTAAAATTTCTCAAAATTAGAGAGAAATGGGGAGTTTTTTACATTTTTATTTTACTCCGGCAGTGAAATAATAGCAAAATGACTGCAGGGAACAGTTTTTCCTCTTCCTAGTGCCTTGCACTGTGCTTGGTTGGTACATAATAGACCCTTAACGAACGAACAAATCTATCCTTCTGTTGGGTCTAGGGTACAACACTTTGTTTCAGACCTGACCTACTTTAATCTGCCTGTACATACTTGCTTCGTAACTGAGTTTTCTGCTAAGGTTATTTTTACAATTAGCTTTTGCTGATGTGTAAGGACATGTGACTAGGTAGCCTTAGAACAGTGTGTTGAGTTCTCTTACCCTTTCTTTCATGAAAATACGATACTAACAGCTTCTTGTGAGGGGACTGGAGAACTGAAAGACAGGAGGTGAAGTGCTTCAAGATGTTAGTGGCATGGGAAAGCCCTGTGTTTTGAAAGAAAGCAGTGTGTTTAGTGGTATGATTTTTCAGGGGCCCTCTACATGTGGTAGAGGAGAGCTTTGAGGAAAAGTAGCTTTGGAACAACTCTAAGACCATCTCTGCTGTCCTGTTCAGATTTCCTGTTGCTTGTATTCAGCTCTTCCTCTATCTCCTTTCTGGCTCTTCAGAGAAAGAAAACAACCCTAAATTGTGATGTTTTAGGCAGTACTGTCTTAAATATTGCTGTGCTGTGCTGTTCCCTTCCTTTTTTGAATATAAGTGCTGGGGTACCTGTGCAGGATGCAGCTTTGTTACAGAGGTAAACATGTGCCATGGTGGTTTGCTGCACAGTCAACCCATCACCCAGGTATTAATCCCAGCAAGCATTAGCTATTTATGCTGATAGCTAACCAGGGGTAGCCACCAGCTACCCCTGCCCCTGGTGGCTCTGTCCCACGGAGATCAAAGTTCTGTCCATAAACCACTGGCTGGAGTTGCTGAAATTCGCAGAGGGAGAGGTGAGGAGAGACAGATCTGGGACCCACCTAAAGAAAACAGTCCAGCCATGATTTGCCACAGCCGCTAGGCTGCGCTGTGGGGAATTCCTCCCAGTCCAAACCACCCAGTCTCCCCGGCACCAACTGGAGCCACAGTAATTGCAGCTGCCCCTTTCTCTTCTTCTTTTTCAGTGACATGAAGGCCTCCCACAGGAGACTTTCGAACCTGGTCTTAGGGGACCACCGGTATTTCAGTAGACACAGGAAGGAAGGGCATTCTCAGCAGTTCCAGCTGGCAGAGGCCTGGAGGTGTGAAGACAGGAAAACTGAGAGGAAAGCATGAGAAGGCAGACACTCAAGAGACTAGAAAAGGTGATGGGGACCAGATCTGGACCCAGCGGTCAGCCTGTCTCCTCTCGGCCAGGATTTGTCTATCTGTTTTAAACTGAAGCTTCTATGGTGCTTTCTGAGTCACGAGGGCCCCGCTAACTAGCTCAGAAGAGTTTGCCAAACTGTATTTTCAGCAGTGTCCATTACAAAAGAAAATACATGTTTAAGCTGCTTTTGTAAATTGCCTCTTTTCTTCATATTCGTTGTTTTGAGATGGAGTCTCGCTCTGTCATCCAGGCCGGAGTGCAGTGGCGTGATCTTGGCTCGCTGCAGTCTCCACTTCACAGGTTCAAGCAATTCTGCCTCAGTCTCCCAAGTTGCTAGGACTGCAGGCACGCGCCACCACAGCCGGCTAGTTTTTTTTGTTTTTAGTAGAGATGGGGTTTCACCGTGTTGGCCAGGCTGGTCTCAAACTCATCTCTTTTCTTCACATTCTGATGAACTCTGAGTCGGGAAAGGGGAGCCTCCCTTGAAGGACTCACTGAGGCAGTGCAGAGGCGGTATGCTGGCGCTGTAGCTAGTTGCCAGCTCAGGCCTCTGTCAGGAAAGATGCTGAGAAGGGTGATATTTGGGTATTCATTATGGTGACTACTTTAAAATGGCACCAGAAAAGATGATAAATGATCAGATTATGTCCTCGCATTGAAATCTCACCAGTCTATTTTGTGTATCTGGCCATCTATAAAAGTGGCTGGAAGAGGAGGGGAGGAAGAATTATGAGCTGCCTCTAGACAAAGGGACAGTGTAGGGTTTGGAATGAAGCCATAATGAATTTTCTCTTTTATTTCCATGTTCACAGAAATAAAGGAGGATACCTTGAGAGATCAACAGAGGGGCTGTCTGACTTAGAGACTAATTACTTGATGCCTCTGGACCACATAATTAAAGTTGTGACTCTATTCTGACCCATGTTTGTTCTTCCCTGGCTCCTGCCCACTAGGTTATTAGACAGTGTCCAGGGATCAGGTATGCTTGGGCAACCAGAGGAGGTTTGGCCCACTGAGGTGCTCCCCATCTCGACTGCCACTGGCTGCCAGAAACAGCCAAGCACCAGTCCCCAAAATACCTTCACGTGGGCCCACGCAGAGTGCGTGAGTCAGGCACACTTCACGTGCTGTAATGTGAAAGACATGCTTCTGGGTTTCACTCCCTAGATGTCAAGGGGTGACACGCCCTTGCCTGCCAAACGTTCACCTGGAGAGAATACTCACCCTAATTTCTTTTTTTTCTTTTTTTTTTTTTTTTGAGACGGAGTTTCGCTCTTGTTACCCAGGCTGGAGTGCAATGGTGTGATCTCGGCTCACCGCAGCCTCCGCCTCCTGGGTTCAGGCAGTTCTCCTGCCTCAGCCTCCTGAGTAGCTGGGATTACAGGCACGCACCACCATGCCCAGCTAATTTTTTGTATTTTTAATAGAGACGGGGTTTCACCTTGTTGACCAGGATGGTCTCGATCTCTTGACCTCGTGATCCACCCGCCTTGGCCTCCCAAAGTGCTGGGATTACAGGCTTGAGCCACTGCGCCCCACTGAAAATACTCACCCTAATTTCTACATAGTGAAAGGAACCTCAGGACACACTGTGTATTTCTTTTGGGGATTACATTAAGCAGTCAATTAGTGTTCGGTCTTACCTTTCTCATGTAACATTTTTTTGTAGTTTTCTTTTCTCCATTAATTTGTTGGAAAAACAGATAATTTGAGCCACACGCTGCCATATGTAATTCAAGTTCAGTCGGTGAAATACACCACGTAGCGTCCTTCATTTAGGGATTTAGTACTGAAACAAGACAAATCCCAGTGAAGAATTCTGACCCTGCCCGGGGTTGGATTCCTCCACCGCTTACTTGGAAGGAGAATAACGAAACTAGATTATCACAGAAGAGAATGGTTTTGAAGATTTCACCTGAACAAAAGAATCTTTAAGTGTAATCCGTGAGAGAAAGTTCAGTTCATTGTGATAAACTTTTTGGATAGGAGCACATCTAAATGAAATTGGTAGCACAAAAGAAGGTTACTGCAGAGCTATAGAAACCTATAACAATGTCTTGTAATAAATTATTTAAGAATTTCATAGTATTTCTGAGCCTCAGGACGTGGGAGGAAAATGAAACAATGAAAATTATGTCGCAGAGCTTTATACTTCTCTACATATTTGACAGACATCTGTAGTGTCTCTTTCCTCAGATGGCTTTACGGAGGTGAGGTGCCAGGTAACAGCCTCAAGGAAGGAACAGTGGACACATTTGTGACTATTTTGCTTTCTATTCTCAAAGACACTTGTTTAAAGTATAAGTTCTGTTGTAAGTAAAGTGCTTAGAAAATGAAAATCTGTCTGGATTTTAGAAAGCAAGTATGTTTCATAAAGGGGCTTCATTTGCTAACATTTGGCAGTTTGACTGTGGGAGAATGTGAAATAGAAAGCAGAATTTTGTGATTGCCACTCATTACGATAATGGCGTTGATTTTAGCCTTGACAAGGGATTGTTGAGTGTCTTGTATGTCTGGTATGCCTTGCACACTTACTTGTGGCCACAGCTTGAAATGGGACAGACACCATTGCAGTTGTGGAAACAGTTAAATGTACCACGGTCCAGAAAGACAAATTCCCAAGTGTATTGTCATATGTGATGGCATAAAGAAGTTTTCTTATGTAATATTATTTTATTTTTTACTTGGCTTGTATTATCCAGTGAATTTATAAAATTTTTAATATTCATAGTATATAAAGACATTTTTAGTTTTCTCATTTATCATGTGACATTACATGCTCTAACTTGCTGTAAATAGTTTTGTAAAAACATTAATACATTGTTTTGTGGGGGGGGAATCAGAGTCTCATTGGAGTACAATGGCGTGATCATGGCTCACTGCAACCTCAGCCTCCTGCATAGCTGGACCTACAGGTGCATGGCACCATACCCAACTAACATTTTGTATTTTTTATGGAGACAGGGTTTTGCCATGTTGCCCAAGCTGGTCTCAAACTGCTGGGCTCGAGCTATCCACTTCCCTTGGCCTCCCGAAGTACCGGAATTATAGGAGTGAGTCACTGCACTTGGCCTTGATCAACACAGAATTTTAAACGAAATATTTTTGCTTTGGGCTTTAGGTTGCATATTGTATTTATGAACTGATGTTAAACATTCTTATAATTTACTCTTTAAGAAACCAGCTGGATTATATTTAGTAATTTCTTTGTTCTTTTTCTAAGTTATAAATAAGAGAGAAGTTTTAGGTAGCTAAGTGGAAGCACATTTCAAATAACATACTGGAGACTTTAGTAGTCTTCATGTTATCTACAAAAAATAAATTATATATTCAATGTATGTTCTCTAACATTTTTCAAATATTAGGGATATCTTGAGGTGCTATATAAGAATTTCAGCCAAATAAGTCACGATACAAAGCATCTTGAGACAAATTTATAGAATTGTCATTTTATGTATTTCCCCTTGTTTTCCAACATCCTTGCTTTCCCATCTTATTTAAATTGACAGATAACAATTGTAGAGTACAATGTGAACTTTTGTAAATGTATACAAGGTGGAATGATTATATGAAGCTCATCTAGCCTACCCCTTACCTCGTGTCAATTTTATGGTGAGGCATTTGACTTTTTTTTTTTTTTTTTTTTTAGAAACTTTGGAATCTGTACAGCTTATTATTGTTAGCTGTGGTCACCATGCTGTGCCAACCTTGACAACTTACTCCTCTTGTGAATAAGCTGAAACTTTGCACCCTTTGACCAACATCTCCCCGCTTCTCCCCCAGCCCAAGCCTCTGGGATCCACCATTGTACTCTATTGCTGAGTTTGACTTTGTAATATTCCACATGAGTGAGATTGTGTGTTATTTGTCTTTTTGTACCTCAGTTCACTTAAGGTAATGTCCTCCAGGTTCATTAGTGTTATTGCAAATAACAGAATTTTCTTTTTTAGGGCTGACTAGTACTCCATTTGTGTATATATACTACGTTTTCCTTATCTGTTGATGGACACTTAGGTGAATTCCATGTCTTGGCTAATGTGAAAAATGCTGTGATGTACCTGAGAGTGGGAGTGTGGATATCTCTTATTTCAGTTATTTTGGAAATATATCCAGAAATGGGATTGCTCGATTATATGGCAATTCTATTTTTAAGTTTTCTAGTAGCGTCTCTACAGTTTTTCAGAACAGCTGGACTAATTTGACTCCCACCAGTGTGCAGAGTTCTTTTCTCCACGCCCTCAGCAACATCTATACCTCATTGTGATTTTACTTTGTATTTTTCTAAAGATTGGTGATATTGACCATTTTCTCATGAATCTTTTGACCATTTATATGTCTTCTTTTGAAAAATTACCTACTCAAATCCTTTGCCCATTTTAAAATTGGGTTGTTTCCTTGATATTGAGTTGTTTGAGTTCCTAATATACTTTAGAGATTAACCCCTTATCTGATGTATGGTTTACAAATATGTTCTCCCACTCTGGGGGTTTTTCTCTTGATTGGTCATTTCCTGTGCTGTACAGAAGGCTTTTAATTGGATGCAATCCCATCTGTCTACGTTGTGCTCTTGGGGTCATATCTACCGCTTCTCTCTTTAGTCAGGAGTCTGTTAGGTTTGCAGGTGAAATACATGACTAAGAACGGAAAACTCGGTAATGTCAAACTGTCACAGAGCAGCAGTGTAGTGAAGATGCACGTCAGTGGCCGAGTCACGAGTGTGGACCTTTGCCCCAACAACCTTAAAGCATGCTCGCTGTAAAATACGAGACTCTCAGCAACTTCCCGGTAAAGGGACGTGTAGTGTGGTCAGTTTCCGTTATCGATTCTTTAAAAATGGAAATGGAAACAGATGCCGAAATCCCCTGTACTCTCTAAGTCTTCTGGAAACACATGTGGACCTGGGATTTGCGAATCATCATTTGGAAGGTACCTCCTCTCCTCCCCTGAGCTGACCTCCCTCGCCAGCCTGGTTCCCTCCCGCTGTTGTTCTGGCTTAGAGATTTCAAACCCTTTCTCCTTAGGGCTAGCAAAAACTGTAAATGTGTGACCAAAAGAGGGGGCGGGCCAGGAAAGGTCTGAACTGAGCCCTGAAAGGTGGATGAATATTTGCCATACGGATAGGAGGGATTGGGAGATAAAATTTTTAATCTCTTAAGGTTTATGAGAAGGTTCTGGAAAAAATCTTTACTTAATAACCGGTCACGTTCTGTGGGTAGAGAAAAATATACCCTGATTAAAATGCTTACTATACTTTTAAAGCTAAAGAAATGTTAGTTCTAGGAGTGGGAGGGCAGAGGCGATTATTTAGTGTAAAAACCTCTGCTTTTGGTTTGCATACCTGCCAGCTCTTCCTCCTACTGTCCACAGAGTTTCATAAAACTGAGTGCATTAAACTCCTTATCGAAAATTCACCTTTAATCCCTCTAATTAGTCAACCTGATGTGCCTAAAGTCTTGTGTGCCAGACGTTCTGCTGGCGTGTTTTGTTTAGATTGGGAAGTTTTAAAGGAGAGGCAAATGGCCTTTGAGGAAACCACTTTATAGTTGCGTTCAGAAACTGAATTCCCTTCTTTTCAAATGTGTTTTAAATTTACACACACACACACACACACACACACACACACACAATTTACATACATATAGAAATTGAAAGTATTACTTGAAATAACCTGTGTATTAGTGGAGGGGGGCTGGGAAGCAGATAGGTTCTTGTGTTATGGTGTAGAATTGCTCAGCTCTGCTTTGGTTGTGTGTTCTCTTACGGCTGTTGTGCTTCACTGTTGCAAGGTAATGGCACAGTAGTGATTTTCTGTTGTGTTGCATGTATCTCAGTTTAACTTCTGCTACAATACAAAGCTTTTAGTTCTAAGAATTTCAGGAAAAATGTGAAATTTGAATACACAATAACATACACATTTTATAAGGTTTTTGAGGTGTTCACTTTGTGTGTTGGTATTGATTGTTATTTGTGTCTATTCTACAGGGAAATTTTTAACCTCAGAACACAAATGTCAGATTCTGAACCTAGACTCTGAACTAAAAGACATGAGAAGTTTCTTCACAGAACATTTTCGATGTTACTGTAGTTCTTTTTATAAAACACTCAGGCTCGATGACAACTCACTGGAATTCTGTCATCTAGAAAAACTATAATGTTGTATACGAAGGCTTTCAGTTACTTTAAAGGAAAATTATGAAAAGTAAATGTAACTTTATATTAATAATAAAATATGCGTTTTAGTTTGACGACACTAAATATGCTTTAGTTTAAAGCAAAACTCAAGCTTAATTTTTTTTTTTTTTGAGATGGAGTTTCACTCTTGTTGCCCAAGGTGGAGTGCAATGGCGCGATCTCAGCTCATTGCAACCCCTGCCTCCCGGATTCTCCCGCCTCAGTACCTGATTCTCCTCCTGAGTAGCTGGGATTACAAGCATGCACCACCAAGCCAGGCTAATTTTGTATTTATAGTAGAGATGTGGTTTTCCATGTTCATCAAGCTGCTCTCGAACTCCCGACCTCAGGCGATCTGCCAGCCTTGGCTTCCCAAAGTGCTGGGATTACAAGCATGAGCTAACGCACCCAACCTCAAGCTTACTTTTTAGAAAGAATTCATTAACCCAGTTACATTTATTTTTATTGAAATAGTACCATAATATTCTGTTCTAAATGTTACCTTTTTGTGACGTATGCATTCATTGTTTTAACCTGTGCAGTTCCCTAAGAAGACTGTTTTCACTAAGTCAATACTTTGAAAGATGTTTAAGCTTTTATTTCTGGACTTTATTCCCATTCTTTTAATTCTCGATATAAAGAGCAATTCCTTTCAAATTACTGAGCACACATGGACATTTCATCTACCTATTCTTTCATTAAAAAAGCTGGAGAGCTGCCACATATCCACTGTTGATATCAGTTGTGTATGTCAAAATATTGCCTGTCAGGTTGTTAATTGAAATAGCGCTGAATGGAACCAGCATTTTAAATAAAAGTGAGAGTAGGCAAAAAACTAAACTTTCTGTTTACTAGCCCAGAAAGACTAACACATAACACTCTGACTAATACAGATGAAATCCAGGAGCTATGGCTCTCTCCTGTAATCCCAGCACTTTGGGAGGCCAAGATGGGAGGACCACTTGAAGCCTGGAGTTCAAGATCAGCCTGAGCAATACAGCAAGACTCCTGTCTCTACAAAAAGTTTTAAAAAATTAGTCAGGCATGGTGGTGCAGGCCTGTAGTCCCAGTTACTCTGGAGGCTATGAGGGCAGATTGCTTGAGTTCAGGAGTTCGAGTCTGCAGTGAGCCATGATCACACCACTGCATTCCAGCTTGGGTGACAGAGTGAGACCTTGTCTCTAAAAAAAGAAAATACATTTATTAGTGTCTTCTGTTTGCAGGCTTTGTGCTAGGTACAGGAATACAGTGGTAAATGAAACACTGTGTCTGCCTTCCAAGTAGCTGACGATCTAGTTGTATATGATGGCAAGTAAATGAGCAGATAATGATCCAGTATGCTAAATGCTGCTAAGGAGGTAAGTCATGTTAGAAAATCAGGAAAACTTGCCCAGTGGAAGAGGCAAGCAAGCTGACATTTCCCCTTGTTAGCTTTTCCTTCTTAAACATTCCATCAGGATCCATCAGAATACACTGAAGGAATAAAGCTGAGAAAAGATTTTTCCCATTTTGAAAAAATCTTTAATTTGCTTCATAGTTCAGGAAAAAACAATGTCGTTTTGATTCAAAAGTTAACAGAGTAAATGTGTTTGACCTGGTTTTTTTGTTTGTGGACCATTTCAACTGAAGTTCTCATTATACTTTAAGATATGTGTTAAAACGTATGTTTCTCCCAAATTATACACATTTAAAAATTCCAAGATTTAAAAAGGTTAAAATTTCAATAATTAAACATTGGACTTTTTGTCCTATAGTTTTACCATCCATTTTATACGTAAGTAT
Source organism: Leontopithecus rosalia (assembly GCA_028533165.1). NCBI lineage: Eukaryota > Metazoa > Chordata > Mammalia > Primates > Cebidae > Leontopithecus > Leontopithecus rosalia. The sequence continues at coordinate 42,275,340 of CM052666.1, read as the reverse complement.
ATATAGATAATATACTGTTGTGGCTTAATGCAAAATAGATGTCCTTAAAGCAATTTAGTATTTATTTGCAAATATATCTGTACAGCTTTTCTCCTGATTTGAAATTGCAATCTTATATATTTAGAGAAAAAAATGCCAACTCATGATAGTTGCACTAGATTTCATAGAAAGCGGTTCGGGGCAGTGCAAGAGTCTCAGAGGACCCAACGTTTTCCATACTTCGTGTTCTTCCATGTCAACCTGATTGGAGAAATTTGCCATCCCTTTTTCCTTTACAGAAAGGATAACAGTCAGCATCCATTTGTAGTCACTGGTTCGTCTCCAATCTTTAGCCTCTTCTACTTTTTTTTAATGGTCTTTGTCATGTTGCATCCTAAATTTACATCTCTAACCAAGCTCCCCTTGTGAACTTAAGTTGTTCATTCTTAGTCTTTGCTTGGATTTCAGATTTAACCTAACCAAAGCAGATCTGTGGGACTTCCTCTCGACTCCCTACAACCAATCTTGTTCCTGTTAAATTCCTCCTCATCTTAATAAATGGTAGCTATGATATTCCATTTGTTTAGGCCAAAAACTCGAGTATTATCCTTAATTCCTTTCATTCCCCCTAAGCAGTCCTGCAGTAAGTCCTGTTGGCTGTCTACCCACTTCTCCCACCGCTGACATCCAAGTCACCAGCATCTGTCACCTGGGTTCTAGCGGTGACCTCCTGACCATCTTCTCTGCTTCCATTCACCTTCTTATAGCCCATGCTCTATGCAACAGCCAGAACAAGCCTTTTAAGCAGAAGTCAGATTCCTTTATGCCTCAGCCCAAAACCCATTGGCTTTCTGTCTCCTTCGGGCCAACATCCAAGCGTGGCGGTGAGGCCCTGAATGATCTGGCTCTTCAATCTCGTATTTTGCCCCTCTGCTTACCGACTGCTTTGGTCACAGTAGCCTCTTTGCTTTTCCTCTGTCACCAAGGGCATTCCTAGCTTTGGGCCTTTGCACTTACTCCTCTTCCTGATATGAACCTGCATCGCACATGTCCATTTCAACAGTCCCTTCAGGTCACTGCTTAAATGTCAGCTTATCCTAAAGGGCTTTCTTGACAGTTGTCTCTCTCCAAGGACCTCGTTTCTCTCCTTGGTATTTATCTACATGTGACAGTTTTCTGTCATTGGGTTTGTTTTTTCTTTTAAATCCATCTCTTCAGCTAGAACTTGAGCTCCGGGAAGCAGGAACTTTGGTTTGTTCTTCACTGCTCTTTCCCAGCACCTGTCTGAAGCAGTGATGTGCAGCCAGGATCTAGATTTCCTGATTGTGGTCCAGTGCTCTTTCCGCCATTCTGTGTGGCTTCACACGCCAGTCTTATTTCACAAAAGAGGTATTTAAGTTTCTTGAGCACGGTGGCTGCGCTTTTTATTGCTCTTGCTGCATCTCCACATAAGACATAGGACTGTCCCTTGCACCCAGTGATGGACTCCTAGGGAATGCCGTGGCTTGGCTAAATGGCTTCTAGTGCTCCCTGTGGCCTTCATCAGCGTGGATCACAGGCTCGCTCAGGGTATACTTCGCATTTTGTAGGAATAAGAGACAGGTGGTTCGTACTCAACAGATACACAGTGGCATTTGGAACCTGCATGCTGTTTGACTGAAAAATCATGTATGGTAGAGGTCTGGTTTTCAATAAATAGCTTACTTATATTCTGAATTTTGAACATTTCATGTAACTGTACCTTGGGGTGTAGTGGATAATGAGACAGAAATTAATAGTTCCTATGGTGGTTTAAGTCTGCTTTTTCTTCCCAGGAGGTGGTTATTTCTACACGTAGCCCCTCGATGTTCTGAGCGGGAGTATATCCCAGATAAATTCTATTGTAAATTGAAGAGCATTTGTGTATGGCTTGAATCTTTCCTAAGCAACTACGAAGGCGCTCCTACATTTGATTTTGAAAATTTTTATTCTCTTGGCTGTGAAATTTAAGTGACTCTAGTAATCTTGATGGTTTTCCCCCTTGTTTTTACAGGTGATCTGCAACTCTTTCACCATCTGTAATGCAGAGATGCAGGAAGTTGGTGTTGGCCTGTATCCTAGGTATGGTGTATGGTGCTTCATTTACTGGAAGACACAGCTTTCCTTCCCTCCCAAATCCCTAGCCCTTTGTGGGTAGTTAGAAAGGCAGTTGCAGCAGCTGGTTCAAGAGCCAAGCTTAAAACATAGCAATAAATTACAAAAAAAAAAAAAAAGGAAAATGTTTAAAGAAAACAATTTTATAACCCCACATTATATACTGTGGTATTAACACAGAGGTAGAGCTCAGAACTAAATTCTTGTTCTCAGGGGAACTGTGGGTGCTAATTAACCATCAGGCTGATCTTTGGTTATTCCCTCACCCCTCCACTGATCTTATTTCCCAATTTCCTGAGCTGAAGCACATGATTATTTCACCAGATTCACCGTACACATCAGTTGGGTTCATTTTGTCTTTTGAGTTGGCATACGCTGAACTCTTTCACTCACGGAGGCAGGAAGACTGTCGGGCTCTGGCCCCTGAATGCTTCCTCGCTGAGCTGACCCTCACCACTGAGCTATGAAACTGTCTTTCCACAAGCACTACAGTCCCTCCCACTTCCATTTTGTTTTTATGCCGTAACAGTCTAAATACAAATGTAGACTTTCTAATAATTGTGAATCTAAGAATCCAGCCTTTTTTCTTATTTCTCACAATTGTGATTAACCATAGGTCAGGTCTGTTAGTAGTGGTTCTCAAAAGCAGTAACATTGAGTGATTTAAACCGTGGGCTCTGAGTTCAGGCCACCGGTCCAAATTCTGTCACCACTTACTGGCTGGATGTTCTTGAGCAAGTCATTTAATTTCTGTGTGTTAGTCTCTTGCCTGATAAATGATCCTTGTAAGACTGTTGTGAGGATTGAATGTAAGAATGTTTCCACATAATAAGTGCTCATTCTAATTAGTATCAACTGATGAGAGCAGCTTAAATCCATTTTTTTTTCCCAGAAGGTAAAAAATGTACCTCCCAGGTAATAAAATGACTGGACCACGGCCCAGGATGCATCACAATGTAGATGGCAAAATAACATCAGCTGTCTATTTAAGAGGAAATGCTCCTAATTAGTCTTCATTGTGGATGTTCTAGCAAAGACAGCCATTTCTCCAAAGGAGCTCAACAAATGACATCCTATGGGAAAGGCCGATGGTATCTTGGCTGCTGCATCCCATTATCTCTGAGAGTATTTCTTTTTATTTATGTATTTATTTTTTTGTGAGATGGAATCTTGCCTGTCACTCAGATTGGAGTGGTGTGATCTTGGCTCACTGCAACCTCTGCTTTGCTGGTTCAGTCAATTCTGCTGCCTCGGCCTCCCGAGTAGCTGCAACTACAGGCATGCGCCGCCACGTCTGGCTAGCTTTTTTGTATTTTTTTTTTTTTTTTTTTGAGACGGAGTTTCACTCTTGTTACCCAGGCTGGAGTGCAATGGCGCGATCTCGGCTCATGGCAACCTCCACCTCCTGGGTTCAGGCAATTCTCCTGCCTCAGCCTCCTGAGTAGCTGGGATTACAGGCACGCGCCACTATGCCCAGCTAATTTTTTGTATTTTTAGCAGAGACGGGGTTTCACCATGTTGACCAGGATGGTCTCGATCTCTTGACCTCGCGATCCACCCGCCTCGGCCTCCCAAAGTGCTGGAATTACAGGCGTGAGCCACTGCGCCCGGCCGCTTTTTTGTATTTTTAAGAGACGGGGTTTCACCATGTTGATCAGGCCGGTCTCGAACTGCTGACCTCAAATGATCCACTCACCTCAGCCTCCCAAAGTGCTGGGATTACAGGTGTGAGCCACTGCGCCCGGCCCTCTCAGAGTATTTCTTTGAGAGTCGGTTTTTCCCCACCTTCAGGTTGGGTTGCCTTCTCGGCTACCATCTAACTGGTCAGCTATGCCCTAATCCCCAAAGAGGACTCAGAATTTTATTTTATTATTAAATGATAGAATTCCCTGATTACCCTCCATCTTGGGGAGAATTGAACTTCATAGGAAGTGCGCTAGTGACCGTTGTGTGAATGCACCCCAAGAACTCCATCCCTGGTGTCCTGTCAACCCTACCTCTGCTGCCCACCCAAAGTAAGGTGTCTTTTACCCACTGCATTTCTTAAATTTAGTTATTCGACTCTACCTGCTGAGCTGTGACAGTCTTCCCCTTTTTTTCCAGTATCTCTTTGCTCAATCACAGCTGTGACCCCAACTGCTCAGTTGTGTTTAATGGGCCCCACCTCTTACTGCGAGCCGTCCGAGACATCGAGGTGGGAGAGGAGGTAAGGAAACCTGTGCTTCCCACTGCCTGGCTTCTTTTCTATCAAAGCCCTCTCAGCTTGGCAGAGCCCTAAAACTGATTGTGCCTGAGGGGCAACTTTGCATTGTCCTTCTGCCAGTGAGAGTGTTCATAATAGTTACCTCTCCCCAGCAATCTATCATTTCTTCCCCCAAATGACAAATGGGCTAAATTTTTAGGGGAGAGGTTACCATATTTCTGGATAATGACAGCTCCTATCCTATGTGTGTGAGAGAGAGGTGTTTGTGTGTGACAGAGGGTGTGTGTGCCTTATGCACACGCAGGGACATCAGTAAATCTCCTTGGTAGCAACAGCTCAGCAGCCTCTCATATCCTTCCGTGGGCAGAGAGGGCATCCCAGCTTGTGAATGGGATCCCCAAGACTGACTTACTGGAAAGGCCACTGATTGCATTTTGAAGGTAGTTATGCATGTTTCCTTTGTGTTAATAAAGCAAACAGCTTATACTCTTTCGGGGTGACATTGGGACTTTACAAAGCCATCTGCATCTCTGGGCGATCATGTAAGCAAAGAGGCAAAGGGAATAGAGGGCAAGGAGGATGGCCTCCAGCAGTGAACTGGCCTTGACCTCTCCACTGTTACAGATTGCCCGGCCAGCCTCTTTTGGTGAAGAACCTTCTCACAAGGCAGCTGCAAATGGGCTGCTCTGGGGCTCTGAACCTAAGCCCGTGCTGGTCCGCACAGCGATTACCCATGCTGAGTTCTGAGTTACAGATCATTTACTCTTTCTAGAACCCAGTTTCCTTCTCCTTTCCAATTTGCTGAAGTGGATATTTATTGCAAGCCAAACAATATCAAAAGCTTTTATTGCATTTATGCAGCACTCAGCCAATAAAACCTAAACTCAGAGGTACCATATTTTAAGTAGACAGGGATTTGGCTTTGACAGGATTCTCCCCAAAGTGATTTTCAGTGGAATGAACCACTTCTTACACAACTACTTGCTAAATTTCCAGATTTTAGGACCAGTGTATGAAATATACTGGGATATATTGTCATTGAGATGGCGAATTTAGATTGTTTTTTTCCCCTGGGGTCATAAAGGACTTCAAGACAGGTAAGAAATGGAACCACTTTCTATTTTTAGCAAGAGTGGGTGTTGCTGTTGTCAATGACAATGATGTTTTTGCAAATGAAGAAATCAAGTAACGCAACAAAAACAATTTGAATTGGTTGGAATTTTCAAAAACAAAGATTCTTAAATTTTCGTAGGGTTGGCTGCCAGTCACTTTCCATGACTGGTTTTCGTAGTTGAATGAAACACCTGGTCTTTCAGTGCTGCTTTGACTTTTCACCTCTTTCTCTTTGCATCTCTGGAGCAACAAGCAAATCCTTCCTCTTGGCAAATACGAAACATTTCCACTCAGTGTAAAGCCCTTCAGACTCAGATATTTTCCTCTCTGGTACTTAGCAAGGCATCTTCTCAACAAAAAGAAGGTTGTCCCCACAGGTCCTTCGTATGTATCAGCTTATTAAGAGAATAAACATTTCTCCATTCCATTTTGTAGGTCTAGCTGAACTGCGTTTCCCCTGATTCATTGTCCCCTCTCCGTCCACTGTGTCTATTTGTCTTAATGTTATATGCCCTTCAAGGCCTTTTGTTGATGTGTCTCCCAGATTTCATCTGTTGGAAACTTTATCCCCAAACTGTTGATGGTTTGTGGAGGTGGAGTCTTTAGGAAGTAATTCAGATTAGGTAAGGTTATCAGGGTGGGAACCCCATGATGGGATTGGTGGCTTTATAGGAAGGGGGCGCTCCTGCCATCTCATCATGTGATACCCTGCGTCGTGTTATGAGGCAGCAGGAAGGCCCTCCCCAGATGCCGGTGCCATGCTCTGCCTGTTGGCAAGGTTGGGAGAATGAGGGTCAGGGCAATGTGGTAACCCAGGGAAGACATAACAATGGTAGCCTGAAGTCAGGGGCGGTCAGGTGGTGGCTTGTGACAGGGTATCTGAAAAATACAATATTTAGCAAGTAAAATTAGCAGGACTTGTGAAGCAAGAAGAGGCTAAATTATACTCAGGCTTTACTTTAAAAGAAAGTGGTATTTTATAGGCTTTTTTCCAGTTTAGAGCCAGTATTAACAGAAAAACTTGTAACTGATCATGTGATTCTAGAAGTGAAACAAGGTCTAATTTTAATTTGGTCATCTTCCCCACCGCGTTGCAGACAATGAAAAGATGGCTTCATGGAAAAGGAGTTCATTTTTCTTGAGATTCTAATGTAAGCAATGTATTCGAGACCTAGGAAGTCTCCTTCATGATACTAGTCCAGTGTCAGGAATGATTTACTGCATTTTCCATAAGAGCTGCACTAAAATGGCAAAACATGGTCAGTGGCGTTAATATTTTAATGCAGTTTTGTTCTGTGCCATTAAGGTATCAACTGATCAATGGCGAAGTTTCAGATACGTATTCCCACTAAATGATCCCTACATTTAGCGAGCAGATACTCCATTACAACTGGTGAGTCTTTAACAAAGGTTTTTATCTTTGGCTAATAACATGATTTTGGCTGTCATTACCAGTTGGCTGTTTTTTCCCAAAAATATGAATAAAACATTTTTGCCATTGAGCCCTTCAGAGTTGATAATGAGATATTTTGCAGACTTTATTGGCACAAAACAAGCACAAATATGGGTCACTTTCTCTGAGGGGAAGAGGTGTATTTGAGCCCAGCTTGAAGCATGAGAGGCTCTCAGTAAGCTGAGTTTGGAGGAGAGTCTAGCATGGGCAGTGATGCCAGCCACATGTTGGCATGGTGTCCATTGTGGCAGAGGTATAGCAGTGTACATAACTGTCTCAGGGAGAGACGTGCAGACTACAAAGGCAGACAGAAAAAGCAGTTGAGAGGAAGCCTTGTGTGCCTTTATTCACAGGCAGTGAGAAACCATGGAAAGTTTTCATGTAGAGAAATGACGTGATCAGACGGGAGTTTTCAGAAGATGAAAGGTATACTGAAGACAGCGGGGAAGCCGGTTAGAAAACCATTGCATAGTCCAGGTAATGGTTCCAGGCAGTTACAGTATGCCCAGGGAGGCTTTTAGGGTCTGTTTATTGGGGTTAAATGAAGTAACTAGTCTCCTGTTGCCCATTCACTGCCTGACAAGATCACTAGTGAGTTTTGGCCCTGATGTTAAAGTCTTGGGTTAGTCAAGCACATTTTCTTCTGGAGTGACAGCTCTGCAGTTAGTGACTTCACACTGGGCACATTGTAATCACCCAGTAACTGCTGTCCATTTACGTCTTCTGATAACGGGAGTTGATGACTCAGAGGCACTGGGCAGGATTCAGAATTAGTGTCCCAGAGTTAACCCAAGAGGGAACGTAGGAATGGACTCATTTACTACCTCACCTCCCGTGGACCCCAAAACCTGATAGTATAAGATGAGTGTATCTCAGACTTACTCACAGCTTGTTTCAAAAAGTGTGCTTGGAAGTAGGTTATTTGGAATTTGGAACATAGCATTCATTAGAAACGAGAACTTGCCTGGTAAGGTGACCCTTTATGTCTCAGAGGCAACCCAGGCTTCAGATCATAGAGCAAGAGAAACACCGAGGAAATTAAAAAGTGGCTGTTGTCTCGGCGGAAGGCTCTCAGTTGCCACAGAACATTGCCTAACACAGGTGTGAGTATTTTAGGTTTGAAGGTACTACAGAAACTCCGTAAGAGACGCCAACTTCTCCCACAGCCCTCTCTCCCCGCCAGATATGAGAAGCAGCCTTGATGTAAAAAGAGCATCAGACTTAAACCGAGATCTGAGTGCAAGCATCAGTGTTACCTGAATCCCAGACCTTTGCTAGTTTTGACTGTTCTGGCTGCCTCTCCACGAACAGTAGATCCTCAGTAACATCACTGTCTATCTCTCTTTTTTTTTTTTTGAGACAGAGTTTCGCTGTTGTTACCCACACTGGAGTGCAATGGCACGATCTCCGCTCACTGCAACCTCCGCCTTCTGGGTTCAAGCAATTCTCCTGCCTCAGCCTCCCGAGTAGCTGGGACTACAGGCACACGCCACCATGCCCGGCTAATTTTTGTATTTTTAGCAGAGACGGGATTTCACCTTTTTGACCAGGATGGTCTCGATCTCTTGACCTCATGATCCACCCGCCTCAGCCTCCCAAAGGGCTGGGATTATAGGCGTGAGCCACCGCGCCCAGCCTGTCTATATCTCTTAAGGGCAGTTACTCTTGATTCTGAGTATAGAGTGCCAGCCAGCCAGATCAGGCTGTGGCTCCTGTCACCTTGTTGATGGTGATGGCCTTGGTAGATTTGACAGATCTGGCCAGCCTAGCCGTCCACCATCACCCCTATAGCTTTAGCAAGACCTTCCCAAAGCTTCAGTTTCTGTCAGAGGATGGCCGCCTTTGCCCTACCGTGATTTCAAACCAGTAAGATCATACTTCGTAGACATGAGATGCTTTCTTTTAAGCGTAAGAAAAACCACATGGAGTTTTTTGCTTGTGTCATCTCCTTCAGTGGATAATCCTGCTTTCTTGCTCTTCTAAAATCTTCACTTCTTCCCCCACCACACATACCCCCATAATTACCTTCTACATTTAAAAGCAAATCAGTAATTTATACAGTATGGTATAAGCTGACATATGATACAGGAAAAGAAAAACTGAGAAGGGAAGGGAATTGGGTTGTTAGTTTTAATAGTGTAGTAAGGTTAGACCTTAATGAGAAAGTGGGATTTGGGTCCAGATTTTAGGACCAGTGTATGAAATATACTGGGATATATGTCACTGAGATGGCAAATTTAGATTGTTTTTTTTCCCCTGGGGCCATAAAGGACTTCAAGACAGGTAAGAAATGGAACCACTTTCTAGTGGTTGTCAGAGTGGACTGGGCGGAAGGGCAGAGGGAGCAGCTGGTGCGCGGGCCTTGAGTGGGAGTGTGTGTGGAGCCAGAGAGGAGGCCAGCCTGGTGGAGCAGCAGATACGAGAGAGAGGGACGTGAGGGGAGCAGGGTGGGAGTATGTGAAGCCATTGCTTCTCTAACTACAACGAAGGACCTGTTTTCATTTTCCTTCCTTATCTATTGCGGACCAGTATTTTTATAAAATCTAGTGAAAATAAATTATTAGAAAAATGACATTTAGAGAAGGTAAAGTAGAAGGGCTGGGTGCAGTGGCTCACACCTGAAATCCCATGGGAGGTCGAGGAGGGATTATTGCTGGAGTTAAAGACCAGCCTGGGGAACATGGTGAAACTCCATCTTTACAAGAAATACAGAAAATTAGTCAGGTGTGGTGGCGCATGCCTTAGTCCCAGCTACCTGGGGAGCTGAGGTGGGAGGATCATCTGAGCCCGGGAGATTGAGGCTGCAGTGAGTTGTGATCATGCCACTGCATGCCAGCCTTCATGGCAGAGTGAGAGGCCCCGTCTTAAAAGCCCTATGTTTTATTATTAGTCACCTAAAACTACCCTTATCAAATTAGTTAAAAACATTTCTAAATACCGACTCTGTTTCTTTACTCATTTCCTCATGGACTGGTGGCCCGTGGCGTGCGCTCACACCAGTCCGGGTCCACACTTGGAGTTGCACTTGTGGAGCTGTAAGCACGTGGTCTGTACTCGGGCAAAGTGGGGAGCTGTTTCAAACAGAACGTGTCATCTGACTTACTTTAAGTGAATCACTCTGGCTAGAAGGTGGAGTGCAGGGGGCCCAGGGAAAGAATCAGGGAGCCCAGCTGTGAGACTATTGCATTTTACAGGTAAGAGGTAATGATGGCTTAGCCCGGGATGGTAGCATTGGAAATGGTAAAAAGTGGTTGGTCATTCTTAAGGTAGAGGCCACCGAATTTCCTAGTGGATTCAATGGCAGGTGTAAAGGAAAGCGTGAAGTCAAGGATGATGCTGAGGCTTCAACTTGGATAAGACAAAAGATGAGTTAATCGAGCGTTCTGTTTTCTGTATTTTGAGTTAGACTTTCGTAAGTGATCTAATCAAGTGCAAAGTGCCTAAGCATTATGATGTTGCCTAGAGACCTGTGACTTAAAGGGGACTCAGCACTAGGGAGTAGTCCGAGGAGTCCTTTCAATACATCCTCTCATTTACAGCCCTTCACTGTCCAGGGCAGGGGATATTACTTTGAACGGGAATAATGCAGTCAGTTTAAATGCTTCCATAAGTGATGGCACTTGCATATTAAACTCTCCCCTATTTGGAAGTTATTCTACATTTTTTTAAACCTAGTTACAAGTAAGAGAACCATTGTCTCATTTGAAAGATACCAAATTTGGATGACCTTAAATTCCATGAGGCAGCTATAGAATTGGTTAGAATTTAAGAGCAATCTGGCTGCATCATCTGCCACCCATTTGGTTGCCAGGATTAATTTGGCTTCTCTGATTGCTAATGGTTATAGAATTTATTAGCAAACCTTACCAAACGCACAACAGCTTTTGATATTTTATTACAGTGAAAAAAGAAACAAAAGTGGGTAGAGAGATCACAAGCCCCCCCGTTTTTTAAATATATGAGATATATGTACTCACCACATAACAAAGAGTGAAAGGAAATAGATGAAAATTTTCATGCGATTATTTGGGTAGAGAAACGACTAAGTGGTAGCTTCTCTCTTATATTTTTGGCTTATAATAAAAACAAGTTTCGCTCCAATAATGAGCAATAATAATAACCATTTGTTAAAGAAGTGAGCACAACAGATTTGTGAAGCTTCCCTCTCTCTGGCCCGCACAGCTCACCATCTGCTACCTGGACATGCTGATGACCAGTGAAGAGCGCCGGAAGCAGCTGAGGGACCAGTACTGCTTCGAATGTAACTGCTTCCGCTGCGAAACCCGGGATAAGGTATGTGGTGTGGAACCAGGCTGAAACGCCTCCACGGCAGTATCCCAGTGATCTGCAGAGAACTCTGCCTTTATTCCATAAACCCAAAAGTAAATGACTGTCAGTACACGGTAGGAAACAGATACATAACTCGTTGAATTGCACATGTTTTGTTTTCTGGAACTTTCGTCGCCCACAAAGTTGGTGACGAGCTGAGATTTAACCAAAAGTAAGGACCTATGGAGTTTAGAGTCAAGTGGGAAGGTAGGCATTAAACGTTCAGTTAAAAGGATTGGTGAAGGCCAGGGTGCTGGTAAAATGTATGCAGTCAGTGGGTCGAATTACCTGATGGTTGACAACAGGTATTGCTCAGTAAACAGCATGTCAAGTTTTACCTAGTTTATTTCTTTAAAAATATTTTTCAAAATAAAATCAGGTTTGTTAAGGTACAGTTGATGCAAATTTTACCCTACTTAGTGAGCCAGTTCTATGATTTCAACAAATGCAGTCATGAAACGGCCATCAACATCAAATACAGAATGGTTTCACTTCCCAAAAGGGTGCCCTCATGTCCCTTCATAGTCACCCACCACCCCTACCCCAGCCCCGATAACCCTCAGCTGTTTTTTTATCTGCATAGTTTTTTCCTTTTGTTTTTAGTTGACACATAATCATTGCACATATTTGTGGGATACAGAGTGGTGTTTTATTATGTGTGTACTGTGTGTAGTATCAAATCAGAGTAATTAGCATTTCTGTTACCTCATACATTTGTCATTTCTTTCTGTTGTGAACATTCAAAATCCTGTTTTAGTGTTTTGAGAAAATACAATAGATTAAAGTGAACCATATTCACGCTACAGTGCTGCAGAGCACCAGATTCATTCCTCCTCCTAAGTTGGTGTTTGTTAACCAACCTCTCCCCACCCTCCCAGCCTCTGGTACCCAGTTCTGCTCTCTACTTCCATGCAATCAGGTTTTTTTTGTTCTCACATATGAGTAAGAACAAGTAGTATTTATCTTTCTGTGCCTGACTGCTTTTGCTTAACATAAGCCGTGTTGCCACAAATGACAGAATATCATTTTTTATGGCTAAATACTATTCCATTGTGTATATATACCACATTGTTTAAATGCAGCAGGTTGATTTCATATCTTAGTTTTTGTGAACAGTGCTGTTATAATAAACATGGGGCTGCAGGTATCCCTTCGATATACTGATTTTCTGTCCTTTAGATAAATACCCAGTACTGCAATTGCTAGATTGTATGGTAGTTCTATTTTTAGAACCTCTCATGCTGTTTCCATAATGGTGGTACAATTAGGTGAGTGCAAAAGTAATTGGGGTTTTTGCCATTAAGAGTAATGGTAGCCTCATTGTAGAGGCCTTTCACCTCGTTGGTTACATTTATTCCTAGGTGCCTTTTTTGGGCGTGGGTAGCTATTTCTTTGTTTGTTTTGGTTTGCTCTGTTGTCCAGGCTGGAGTGCAGTGGCAGGATCTCAGCTCACTGCCACCTCTGCCTCCCCAGTTCAAGTGATTCTCCTTCCCCAGCCTCCCGAGTAGCTGGGACTACAGGCGCCCACCACCACACCCAGTATAATTTTAGTAGAGACAGGTTTCACCGTCTTGGCCAGGCTGGTCCTGAACTCCTGACCTCATGATCCTCCTGCCTTAGCCTCCTGAAGTGCTGGAATTAGAGGTGTGAGCCACTGTGCCCAGCCAAATATTACTTTTAATGGCAAAAACCACAATTACTTTTGCACCAGCCTGGTATAAGAGTCCCTTGTCTCCACAGCCTTGACAGCATTTTTTTTTGTCATTTTGATAATAGTCATTCTAATTGGGGTGAGATGACACCTCATTTTTGTTTTGATTGCATTTCCCCGGTGATTGGTGATGAACATTTTTATTGGCCTTTCGTACACGTGTTAGAGAAAGGTCTATTCAGATCCTTTGCCCACTTTTGAGCTGGATTATCTGTGACATTTTTGTTGCTGAGTTGTTTGAGGTTCCTGTATATTCTGCATATTGGTTCCTTTTTCAACGCATAGTTTGCACATATTTTCTGCCACTTTTTAGGTCGCCTCTTTAAGTGTTTCCTTGGCTCTGCAGAAGCAGTTTGGTTCAGGGCAGTCTCATTTGTCTGTTTTTGTTTTTGTTGCCTGCACTTTTGTGGTCTTAGCCGTAAAATCTTTGCCTAGACCAATGTCCTGAAGCGCTTCCCCTGTTTTCTTCTAGTATTAGGGTTTCCAGACTCACAGTCATTGTTTTGATTGATTTTTCTGTGTGGTGACAGATAAGGGTTTAGTTTCATTCTTCTGCACATGGATATCCACTTTTCTGATGAGGAATCACTGAAGAGGTGTCCTTTCCCCAATGTGTTCTTGATGCCTCTGTTGACAATCAGTTGCCTATAAATAGGATTTAAGTTTTCTGTTCTGTTCCATTGGTCTGTGTGTCTGTATTGTTTTTATACCAGTACTGTGCTTTTTTTGTTAGTATAACTTATTCGGTAGTGAGATGCCTAATTTAAAAATATTTTTCAAAATATTTTTATGGGTTTTCTAAAAAAAGCTTTGTTCTTTTTGCTCAGTATTGCTTTGACTATTTGGGGTCTTTCGTGTTTTCATATCAGTTTTAGGATCATTTGTTCTGTTTCTGTGGTATTTTGGTATTTTGATAGGGATTGCATTGAATCTTCAGACTGCTTTGGATAGTATTATCATTTGACAATATTAATTCTTCCAACTCGTAAGCATAGTATGTCTTTCCATTTTTGTCCTCTTTGATTTCTTTTATCAGTGTTTTATAGTTCTCATTGTAGAGGCCTTTCACTTCCTTGGTTAAATTTATTCCTAGGTGTCTATTTTTGTTGAGTGGATAGCTATTGTAAATGGGATTACATTCTTGATTTCTGTTTCAGGTAGTTCATTATTGTATAGAGACACTGATGATTTTTGCACGTTGATCTTGTATCTTGCAGCTTTATGGAATTTCTCAGTTCTAAGGGCATTTTGGTGGAGTCTTTCCTTTTCTCCATATATAAGGTCATGTCTGCAAAGGGAGGACAGTGTGATTTCTTCTTTTGCAATTTAAATGTCCTTTATTGCTTTTTAAACATTTTTTTATTGATATAGTCATACATATTTATGGGGTACATGTGGGATTTTGATACCAGCATACAATGTGTGATGCTCAGATATGGGTAACTGGGAGATCCAGCTCCTCAAAAATTTATTTATGTTGGGAACATTCTAAATTTTCTCTTCTAGCTATTTTGAAATACACAGTAAATTACTGTTAACTATAGTTGCCCTATTGTGCAACTGAACACTAGATCTTATTCCTTCTATTGAACTGTAATCTTGCATGCATTAACCAACCCCTCTTCATCTCTCTCTACCTACTACTCTCTCCAGCCTCAAAACTACTATTGCATTCGCTGTCTCTATGAAATCAGCTTCTTTTTAGTTCCCATGTATGTGTGAGAAAATGAGATATTTGTCTTGCCGTGTCTGGCTTATTTCACATAATGTAATGTCCTTAAGTTCCATCGATGTTGCTGCAAATGACAGGACTTTATTACTTTTTATAGAAGAAAAATACTCAGTTGTCTATATATATTGAATTTTTTAATTTTTAATTTTTTTAGTAAGAAAAAAGTGAAGGAGAGGAAGAAAGAGGAAGAAAAAGGGAGAGAGATTGGGAATGTAGCTTTATTCTAAAAATGGGTATTAATAATGGCCGATCAATATTTTGTGTATTTAAGGTGGAGAATGTTTATTTCGTGTATTTAAAGTGGAGAGCTCTATAAATATTTATTGAGTTTACTTGTTCCGGATCTGAGTTCAAGTCCTGGATATCCTTATTAATTTTCTGTCTCATTGAGTCTAAATCTCTTTATGAGTCTTAGGCATCTGGGCATTAGGATCGTTAGCTCTTATTGTTGCATTTATCCTTTTACCACTATATCTTTGTTGCTTTGAAATCTATTTTATCAGATGTGAGAATTGCAACTCCTGCTTTTTATTTATTTATTTATTTATTTTTGCTCTTCATTTGGTTGATAAATCTTTCTCCATCCCTTTAAGTCTTTGTGTATCTTTGGATGTCAAATGGCTCTGAATGTAGCATACTGTTAGGTTTTGGCTGTATCTCTTGATTGGGGGATTTAGTCAACTTAAATTTAGGGTTACTGCCATTTGATGTTAACTGGCTATTTTATCCATTCATTGATGTAAATTCTTCTTTGTGTTGATGCATTTTACTTTTTGGTATATTTTTAGAAAGCCTAATACTGGTTTTTCCTTTCTATGTATAATGCTTCTTTCAGAAGCACTTTTAAAGCAGGCCTGGTGGTAATAAAATCTCTGAGTACTTGCTTGTTCATAAAAGATTTTATTTTTCCTTCAGTTGTGAAGCTTAGTTTGGCAGGATATGAAATTCTGGGCTGAAAGTTCGTTCTTTAAGGATGTGGAATATTG
>CM052666.1:42221356-42250085 GCA_028533165.1 Leontopithecus rosalia | reverse complement strand
GCCATCTTCCTCCCCCCGGCTGTGATTCTTAATGGAGGCTTGGGCAACCTTTTCTGGGGATGGAGACACCAGGTGGGCTGGTTTTTGGGCCCCTTGGTGGCACATGTGAGTACTGGTGATGGTGGCAGCAGGGCGGGTGTTCTGGTCCTCAGGTGTCTAAATAACATGGGACTGTGAGCAGGCCTTGTAATGGTGTATATGGCATCACTGGAGATGGTTTAAACAAGGCCTGTCCTCAGTCCCCCGATGCCATGTGCAGGCTAAGCAATCTTCCAGACCCTAGATAGGGTGCTTAGGTAATGCATGGGGCCTCCAAACATTGTGCCCCAGAGAGCTGGTTCTCAGGCCCCCTGAAGGCATGTACGGATGTGTGGTGGCTTTGACCCTGGAAGAGCTGGCATTGCCGTAGGTGGCAGTGGCCCCAGGCAGTAGGCTCCCATGCTCTGAGGAAGATGTGCTCTAGCTCCATGTGTCTTGGGGGCAGCCTCGCTCTTGCACTGGTTCCGCTGGTCCCCAGGGTAGGATACAGTGTGTACTGGAGTGCCGGGTATCTGGCCATACCACTGGTCCCACTGGTCTCCTGATACTGCAGCCCTCTGAGTGGATATGGAGGAATATCAGTGGCATTCCAGGGATATGGAAATGGAGGGGCTTCTGGGGTCCAGGGCAGAATATAGTCTGGTGGTTACTGGGTCTTCAAAATGGTGCCATGCCACAGCACCTTGGGTCCTGAGGGGTGACTGAAATCCAGCATGAATGCCCTCTGGAACAATTCCATGATGGCCTCCAGTCAACTCCTGTACTAGGCTCGGCCTGTGAGACTGAGCAGCTCTCCTGTGGCTAGGATGGCGGGCATCTGTGGTGGTAATGTGGACAACTGGAGATCTCTTGCTTACCTTTCCCTTGCAACGGGGAGCCTTTCCTGGCTCTGAGCCAGTCCTGGCTGAGACCGCTGCTTATCTTCTCTTGTTTTCTGTGCCTTGGAGGGTCCCTGTCCCTTTCATGCTGAATTCCATTGTTCTCTCTTAGATGCTCTCTTTAACTTGTGGTTATCTGCTTACTGTTTTGGTTCTTTTTTGTGGAAGAGATGAGTGCCGGCTGCCTCCAGTCAGCCACCTTGATCACATCTCTGTTTCTTCAACATTCGCTCCATAAAGCTTTCCACTGCAGCACATTATTAGACAGATCACTTATCTAACGACTTACTTTTTGAGAAAGGAAGGAGAGACAAATGCCATAAACGTAATGAATGGACTTCTCTTCTGTTTCTCATATACCTTTTTCATATTGGACCTGCTTACTTTTATGTCCAGTATAAAGTATTTCACATAATTGAGTGTCTAAAGAAATCTTTTGAAGAATGTCTACATTGGTTAGAATTCTTCGTCATCTTTTTTGGTCTCAGTAATTAATAAGTAAATTAGGAAGTGAAACTCAGAAAGGTTCAGAGAGATGCCTGTGGGATAAGATAAAGGAAAAAGTGGCAAAACCAGGTGTGACACTCAGATCTCTTGACTAAATCTAATGCTCCTGCCAGTATACCACAACTCACTGTACTCCCAGTGCCACCCGTGAATCGGGAGAGGCAGTGGCTGGCACTGCCTGAGAAGGGACCCCGACGTCTTTCTAATGCTTTAGGAGTCAGTGAACATGATTAGTGTTGCCTTAAGAAGAACTTGTAGAAATAAGGGAATTAAGTGGGAAAAGTTGAATCCACTGCTAATAGCTACTGAAGATTCAATTCACGTTATTGTTAGCCTTTTGCCGCAGCCAAGAATGATAGAAATGATGGGAAACTGCCCTGGGGTTCCTCCGCAGACCGTGATCTGGAACGGCAGCAAGCTAGCTTTCCACTAGCATCCTTGGTTGGAAATGGAAAGGCTCTCGTATTTAGTTCCTCTTAGGTGGCATGAGTGTGGTGGATTTTCAGAAAATTCTGGAATGAATGAATAATTGTTTTATAAAATTGTGGTCATGGTCATTTTAGTTTCATTGTAACAGGTGAGATCTGGGGTGCAGTAGTATATTAGGAAAGGGTTTAGCTGTAAATGACAGATACCTCAACTAAAACTCGCTTTAGTGGGTGGGGTGCATGTGTCTTAAGAATTCTGGAGAAGTAATCCGAGATGACAGCAGCTACTCACCGATCTCCTCATGGACCTGACCTCCTCCTGTCTTCCACCTCAGTCATCCCTTAACATCTGAAGATGACTGCTGCCTCCAAACCCCAGTCAGTGTGTCTGAGCTCTGGAGAAAAAAGAAGGGGTAATAAAAGGCGAAGAGCAAAGGGGAGGTCTCCTAAGCACGTCCACCTGCACTTTATTGTTCAGAGTGACGCGATTCACATTATTATTTAGAAAGTTGTCATGGCCATCTTGAGCTGTAAAACAGGCTAGGAACTATTTTAGCCTTTCTACAAGAGAAAGACAAGAGAAAATAGGAGTGTTAAATGGATTTGGGGTTGCTAGTTCACAATGTCTACCATACCCATTTTCTTTATTGAGCTAAAGGTTTATTTAATATTAAAGTTCGGGTTTTCCAGAGAAGCAGAACAAACAGGATGGGGTGGGGTGGAGGAGAGATTTATTTTAAGGAATTGTCTCACATGATTTTGGATGCTAAGAAGTCTCAAGATCTGCAGTTGGTAAGCTGGAGAGCCAGAAGAGCCATAGTGTAGTTTCAGGACAAGTGGGAAGGCCTGAGAACCAGGAGAGCCAGTGGTGTGAGTTCCGTTCCCAAAGCTGACAGGCCCAAGTTCCAAGAACTGATGAGTCCAGCTCAAGCAGTAAGCCAGGAGGAATTCCCTTTTACTTTTACTTGAGGAAGTGTCTGCCTTTTTTGTTCTACTCGGGCCTTCAGCTGATCAGGTGAGGGCCAGCCATATTAGAGAGAGCAGTCTCCTTTACTCAGTCTGTGAATTCCAGTGGCAAGCTCATACAGACACACTCTCACAGACACTAAGAATAATGTTTAACCAAGTATCTGGGCACCCTGTGGCCCACTCAAGTTAACATGTAATACTGACCATTACAAATACTGAGATGAATCAAATGGTGTAATCCAACAGTACTTGATTACTCTGCTGGATTATATTCCATGCTGTATCTGTCTAACAAACAGAATCGTCTTGGGCAAGTCATTGAACCTCTCTGGATTTGTTGCATCTTCCGTAATACAAAAGAATGAGATTAGACAGCCTTTGGACTCTCCCATTTCTTGTTTTCCCATCTTTCCATGAAATGTTTTCCAGTGGAAGAGAGTAAATGAAGATGTACACAGATGAGACTATAGACTTAGTTTGTGTGAGACAGAAAATTAATAAGGATATCAAGGACTCGAACTCAGATCCGGAACAAGTAAACTTAATAAATATTTATAGAGCTCTCCACTTCAAATACACAAAACATACATTCTTGTCAATACCACATCACACCTACTCATAGGTTTAAATGAAACATTGATTGGCCATTATTAATACCCATTTTTCTTTCAGAATAAAGCAATAGTTCCGTTCACCCTCTTTCTTCCTCTCCTTTACTCCTTTTTTTCTTTCCTTCTCTCAAAAAAAGAAAAAACAGAAAAACAAAACTTAGTTTGCTACTAGTTTTTCAGTTACATTTTTAAGTCTCCGAGAATTTTGTTCTGTTTAGTGATGTAAAGGCTCCTCTGAGACGCTGTACTGTTGATTTGTCTAGAAAAAATAATATGGAGGTAAATTCAGCCTAGTTCATTCCCAAGAGATCACAAATTCAACGTCAGTTTAATCAAAATTAATTTTCAGTTCCTAAGTTTCCAAGCTTATTTTTCTGCTTTTCTTGGAACCTAGAAAATTCACCTCACCAGTTTTCTGCATCAAGCAATATTTATGACATGCCTACATCTGCATATTATTGGGCTTGCACAGTATCAGGTTTCAGGAAGGCAGGAACCCTTTTAATAGCAAGTATAATTTGCATGTATAGAGTTGTCATTTGTAATCAGCTACAGCTTAATTTCTTGAAAACATAAAATAAAACTTACCTTCTAAGGGAGGTTTTGGAATGATTTGGGTTCTCATGGCTTGCCCAGGTCAGAATCCAAGGCAATAGAAGCTGAACAGACCAAATGGAATTCATTGTTTCCGTAAGTTTGTGACTAGAACATAGCATGCTGCTTTGGATGTCATATACCTTGTTGGGAAAAAAAAAAACAACAACTATAGTTACTTGCCATGCCAACTTTTCTTTCCTAAGTCCTGGGAAATATTTTAAAAACACCACATCTATCAATCTGTCCAAAGCCCTGTGGCCTCACTGCTAGATTATTGAAGTAGCCCCTAATTATTCACCTGGCCCCCAATTTCATTCTTTTCATCCATGGCACACATTGTTTTAGGTAAACCTTCCCAGATAGCACTGTTCCCATGTTATTACTTTGCTCAGAAATTTTCAAGCATTAAGCATCATCTTTCGTGTTCAGGATAAACTTCACACTCCTAGGTCAGCCTTCAGTGCTCTCCAAAGTCGTGACCCTAACATTCAACCTACTTATGTTCCCTTTTTGTTTCTCAAAATACCAATCTCCTTTATCTAATAAGACTGTTTCCTCCAAGCAAAAGATTTTGAAGTAGCTTATACACACACATTCGCAAATATACATACATGTGCGTGTTATGTATATACTTGCATATGTAATAACAACAGCCATACATTTTATTTTTGAGAAATAAAAGTGACAAAGAATAAAACAAAAGCAGTTTAGCATCCAGAATTTACACTCTATGATCCTTTATGTAGTAGCTAAAAGTACTACACTTGATCTTAACCAAAAGACCAAGAAGCAATGTATGATAGCTAGAAATAAATGATGAATTCACTCTTCATGTACCAGCAGCCAAACCTAAAAGACTACTTTTAAAATTTACAGTAGCCCTAAGAATGAAAACACAGCCAGAGCAGTTTTTCCTTGCACTGAAGCCTGAGGCACTCACAGAGCATTCTTATTGGACTTTCGCAATGAGTGAAGTCACTGAGTTTTATAATATTTCTCAATATAGCGGAATGACATACTCTCAGGTTAATGCTTTTTTTTTTTTTTTTGAGATGGAGTCTCATTCTGTCGCCCAGGCTGGAGTGCAGTGGCACAATCTTGGCTCACTCCACCTTCTGCCTCCTAGGTTCAAGCAGTTGTCCTGCCTCAGCCTCCCAGGTAGCTAGGATTAGAGGCGCACGCCACCACACCTGGCTAATTTTTTATGATTTTTGGTAAAGATGGGGTTTCACTGTGTTAGCCAGGGTGGTCTTGAACTCCTGACCTCAAGTGATCCGCCCACCTCGGCCTCCCAAAGTGCTGGGATTACAGGTGTGAGCTACCACACGCAGCCAAATTAATAAGATCATATCTCTCCAAGAATAAAATACAGTCTCTGTGGAGGAAAGCAGGGATTGCACATCCTTCAGGTAACCCTTCATTCGTGTTATTTCTTGCAAATGGGCTTTTACGCTTCCTATTTAGATTTATATTGAAGTAATACGTGTATATAGTTTGAAATATTAAAGTACTCGAACCCAGTTGAAAACAGTGGCACCCTTTCCCTCTCCTGCTCCTGCCCACATCATACTCCTCAGAGAGAACCCATTTTAGCTTCTGGCATTCTGTCCATGTTTGTAAATTTAAAGGTCCCTTAAGTCAGGTGCTAGGGAGACTTTCTGCGTACTGGTTCAGCTTAAAGACTAATTTTTATTTCCAAGATTTCAAATTTGTTTTTTCACGTCTCTGTTTCATTTCTGCCCATTTTGGTTTTCTAACTTCTTTTTTACTTGAAAGCGTGCTACTACGTTATTTCTCTCTGGTTCTTCCAATCACACTTCTTTTAAGTGTTAGTTCCATAAAGTTTATTTTGCTGGAGGGAATGTATGTGCTGCTTGTTTTCAGCTGGTTATCGTCCGTAGCATTGCAGTTTGCTCAGTGTTCTGGAATTTTGTATGACAGGCTCATTTTCAGTGGACAGTTTTTAGTTTTGTTCTTTTTCTCTCCTTCTGTGCTCTTCCCATCTGTCTGGTAGTTTTGCCTCCCCCAAGCCCCTCAAGCCTCCAGTTCTAAACCAGAACTTCATGGCATGTGGCCCCTTGTGCCCTGGCGTTGCTGAGGCTAGTGCAGATGTGGTTACCTAGATGGTGGCATCATGGCTGTGGACCTAGACATGAGAGCATGGCTCTGTTTGTCTTCTGGCCCCTTCGAGACCACAGCTTCCTGTAAATATTTAGCTCGGGTCAACAGGTCATCAGCGCTGGTGTGTGTGTGCTTGTCCGTCCCACCCCCTCCCCCGCCCCCACCTCTTTTTTCAAGCAAGGGTGCCTCACCGCATTCTCCGTCTTTAAGCTTTAAGGTTGACTGTACTCCGCATTCTTACATGAAACATTTTTATTCCCCATTAGGCACCAGAGCTCAGCTTGTAGCCACCGCTGCCTGCTTCCAGACCTCAGGCCCTGGAGCTTCAGCTTCGTTTATTGCTTTGCATTTCGGTTCTAAGTTTGGTCCAGGGAGGTAATTGCCTCTTTTTTTATTTTTGACTTGGCCAAGCTATTTTTGGTTTTCGTGTTTATATTTTACCTGTCATTACTGTGGGTTTTGAGAAGAAGGGAGAGCTTCAGCATTGGAACTTCCCGCATCTTGATTGGAAGTCTGCAGTTTGCTTTTTGGTAAATAGGTAAGAATCTGATTCTTTGGAGGCAAAGGGAAAACATGAAGATAGCGATGGAATTTTCCTGAGGGCTTCTAAGCATGTGTGTGTCTTTTACACAGGGCAGAGGATCTGTATCTTTTATCACAGAGCCTTCTATGAAGAGAGATTGAGTAGGATCATTCTGAAAACGTATCCATTCTGGAAACAGTTTAATAAATGGTTCTGTGGCGGGGAGAAGCCTTATGAAACTTCTCATTCCCTGATGCTACAATTCTAAGCCTACTTCCTTTCATTTTCTTCTGTAAATATAAAGCAATATTAATTATTGTCTTTGGTAATTATTTCAGGTTCTTTTAGAAAAGCTCTTTTCTGCAACACAGAATTGCCT
This sequence comes from Leontopithecus rosalia, assembly GCA_028533165.1. NCBI lineage: Eukaryota > Metazoa > Chordata > Mammalia > Primates > Cebidae > Leontopithecus > Leontopithecus rosalia. Next base: position 42,243,033 of record CM052666.1, on the reverse strand, counting down.
TCCCTTGGTTTCTTCTGAGACTCCACAGCACCTATGAGTTATGCAGCCCTGAAGTAGCCCAGCTTCTGCAAAGAAATGACTTGTGCTGGTGCTGTGTGGAAGCCACCTCAGTTCATGTGTGTGCTGTACATCACCTAGGCTGTGCCTCAAACCGTGAAAACGGGGCGCGGGAGGCAGGTTTGAGTTGGGCTGTACCTCTGTGAGGCTGTGCCCCCTAAACCGTGAAAACGGGGCGCGGGAGGCAGGTTTGAGTTGGGCTGTACCTCTGTGAGGCTGTGCCCCTTAAACCGTGAAAATGTGGGGCGTGGGGAGGCAGGTTTGAGTTGGGCTGTACCTCTGTGAGGCTGTGCCCCTTAAACCGTGAAAATGGGGCAGGGGGAGGCAGGTTTGAGTTGGGCTGTACCTCTGTGAGGCTGTGCCTCAAACCATGAAAACGGGGCGCGGGAGGCAGGTTTGAGTTGGGCTGTACCTCTGCGAGGCTGTGCCCCTTAAACCGTGAAAATGTGGGGCGTGGGGAGGCAGGTTTGAGTTGGGCTGTACATCACCTAGGCTGTGCCCCTCAAACCGTGAAAATGGGGCAGGGGGAGGCAGGTTTGAGTGAAAGGAAGAAACAGTGATTGAAGAAGACAAAATGAAGGAATGTTAGAGTTAAAGCTATCATCAAAGGGAGTGAAAGTTCTCAGCCCAAGAAACAATTTTTATGGAAACGGAGTCTGTTTGAAATGTGAGCAATTACTTAAAGGTCATTAGTAAACCAAGATTGCTTTTGCTGCTGCCTTACTCTACTTTGCTAAACTGATGGTAAGTAGAAGTGTCTCATGGCAGGATGATGAGCCCAGCCAGCTCTGCATTCTTCCCAATTTTCAGTTCTAACAATCTGAGCAGAATGTTTGTAAAGTTTTCATCATAACCAAACTATATTGTCTTTAGGAAGATTTGGCAGGGATTGAAGGAGCAGGGAGAGAGAGAGAATGTGTGTGTGTGTGTGTATGTGTGTGTTTTCATTTCCATTTTTTTAAGTTGTCAAAACCTAACATTACTGTATGTTACCTGTGTCTGTCTTCTCCAGACAACCAGAAAAATGTGTTTCCCCAGAGTGAATGAGACTCTGTTAAATTCATGGTTAAGTGAAGAAAGGAGTTTACTGACTTCATAACCACATAATCGCCTCTGCAGAGCTGCTGTGACATACCAGGAGAGGCTTCTGGGCATGCTGCAGTGGGCTGTCAAGTTGGCTGAGAAATAAACAGTGTCGCTTTTGTGTTTGCTTGGACTCGGTTGCTCACCACATCACAGGGTGTGGCACTTCATCACTGCCTTCTCCCCGGGGACAGGCAGCTGTGCTCCCCAGCTCCTTCGTGTGGCTCTGTTGTGTCCAGAAGTCCACCTCGGGGGTGAAACATGGTCTCTCCACAATTCGTGGTGGCGTGAATTCATCTCACGTTTCCGGTGCTTGCACAGACGTTCTTCCATACTGTCTTTCGGCTTCACAGCGCTCCAGCTTAGAGGATAGATTCAGTGATGGCAGCTAATGTTACACAGACTGTGTATTCTTGTGTACCAGGCACTGTCCCCAGCCCAACACATGGCACACAGGTACACAGTAGTGTTCAGGAAGTGTCGTAGAATAGGGTGACTCTTCATCAGACAATATCTGCGAAACCTTTGGGGGCACTTACTGTGTGCTGGGTGCTCTGCAGAGTTCTCTACATGTCTCATCTCACTGATCTCTACAATCATATCAAACTTAGGGTTACGCTTACTGCTATTTTGTGGATGAGGCACCTGGAGCTTTCAAGAGTATAGCCCTAACCTCTGCACTGTGCTGTTTGTATAATGATATGAGTGACAGATACTTCCTTCTCTTACTTTTTAAAGAATTGGAGTATAATTTGCATTCAGTAAAATTCTCCCTTTTTCAGCGTACAGTTCTACCAACCTGGATAAATGGATACAGTCTGTGACCCCCACCCCCACCGTCAAGATAGAGAACAGTTCTATCGCCAGCACTCCCAGATTCCTTCATACTCTGTGTCAGTCTCCATCCCCCGCTCCCAGCACCTGCTAACCCTGATCTTCTTTCTGTCACTACTGTTTTACTTTTCCCAGAATGTCATGTAAATTCACCAGCCATTTCATTCTGGCTGCTTTTGCTTAGCATTTCATATTCAGCCATGTTCCTTTCATACACATTTATAATATATGATCTCAGTCGTTCATGATCCCTGCCAAGTACTCTTCCGTTGTGTGGCTGTTTCATACCTTGTTTTTCTAAATGAAGGATATTTTGGTGGTTTTCCAGTTTTGCTGGTTGTCAGCAGGGTTACTGTGAACAGTCACATGCAGGTTATTGTGTAAATACAAGTTTTTATTTTATGTGGACAAATACCTGGGAGTGGGATTGCTGGGCTGTATGGTAAATATATGTTTAACTTCATAAGAAATTGCTGTCCTTTTTCTTCAAAGTAGCCTCTACTGTTTTGAATTCCCACCAACGGTGAATGAGAGTTGCAGTCAAAATCCTCACCAGCACTTGCTCTTGTCAGATTTTGATGTTGATTTTAATCATTCTGATAAATTAGCGTAGTGACTGCCTTGTGGTCTTGATTTGCAGTACGGTACTGTGTGTTTCACGTGTCTGTGTGCCAGCTGTACATCTTATTTCTTGAGGTATCTGTTCAAATCCTTTGCCTATTTTAAAAACTGGGTGTTTTCTTATTGAAATCTGAGAGTTCTTTATCCTGTACAGGGTCGTTTACTGGACATGTGTTTCATACATATTTTTTTTCTTAGTTTGCAGCTGGTCTTTTCATTCTCTTCACAGGATGAAATGCAGGAGTTCGATGAGCAGAAGTTTTAAATATTGAAATAGTTTCAGTATTTTTCTCTCACGGATCAGTCTTTTGAAGCCATAGCTGAAAATATTTGCCTAATTCAAGAGGAGAAAGATATTTTTTCTGTGTTTCACAGTAGATTTTATAGCTTTAGGTTTTATATTAGGTATTTGGTAGATTTTGAGTGAATGTTTGTGTATGCATAATGTTCTTTTCTGTGTATGGATTGCCAATGATTCTGGTGCCCTTTGTTGAGTCAGTATCTTATTCATTATAGAAAGAGTACAGAATTAGATTTAGCAGAAGCTGAGTTCTAATTCTAGAGCATCAGCAACTGGCCAGAGAGAGAAAATCCAAGTGGTGGATAAGAGGACAGCTTGATATAGAGGAAGGGGCAGGTGCTTTGCAGATAGACGGTTCTGGTTTCTGCTGTTTACTAACCGTTTGAAATTAGCAAGTTTCTTTCTCTATGTTGGTCTCAATTTTCTCTTCTGTAAAATGAGAATACTCTAAACCCGGTAAAGTTATTTTAAGGGTTCAGTTAGATAACTAGATAATATATGTATAGCTTGGGAGATGCTAGATGCTTGGTAATTGTAGCCATTATTGTTATTGAATGATCTGGGGAAATAGTCAAACTGGGAAGTTCCAAGAAATACAACATCCTCAGTTCCCATCATTTGCTGATCGGAGTCTCTGAATTATTCACATAATCTGAACAGCTTTTTAGCTCTCCCTGCTGGGATTTTTCGTAGTCTCTGCTTCCTCTCCCCCTTTCTGTGACTGGTACCTCTTGATTGGTTTGGTTTTAGCGGTCACTGTGCGGGGTGGTTGGTGTTTTTCTTCTATCTTTTCTTCTTTTTGAGTCAGGGTGTCATGCTTTCACCCAGGCTGAAGAGCAGGGGGTATGATCATCCTACTCCTGTAGCAATCCTCCTCCTCCTAGGCTCAAGCAGCCCTCACATGGCAGCCTCCTGAGTAGCTGGGGCTACAGGCATGTGCCACCATACCCTGTTAATTTTTAAAATTTTTTGTAGAGAGAGAGAGTCTCACTGTGTTGCCCGGGCTAGTCTCCAGCTTCTGGGATCAAGCAGTCCTCCTGCCTCAGCCTCCTGAAGTGTTGGGATTACAGGTGTGAGCCACCATGCTCAGCTATGTTTTTCATTCTTGTATTCTCCTTGGCTTGTTCTCCTGCACTTCCTAACCTGGGCTCTTCTTCCTGAGAAGTAAGCTGACCTTTGTCCAGTCTTCGGGAGCACGTCACCGTCCTTCATCACCAGTCATGCTGGCCTGTCACCCCGATAGTTCCTGACATTGCTGTCACTGAGGGGGTGTAAATAGGAGAAGGGAGGGAAGTTCAGCTGAGTAAGAAGACAGAATGAGTGGCACTGCACAGAGGGACATACAGGTCATTGCTCCCTCCCCCCGGATTCCTGGAGCAAGTGGATGTCATCGGGGCTCTCTCTGCGGGTCATTGCTCCCCTTCCCCAGATTCCTGGACAAAGTGGATGTCATAGGGGCTCTCTCTGCACTTTGTTTGCCAAGAGACCAGTGCCTCTTGGATAAACATTATTTTTGTATTTTGAAATTTCAAATGTTTATGGGTACATAGTAGGTGTGTAGTATTTATGTATGGATATGTGAGATAAATATTTGATACTGGCATACAGTGTGTAATCATATCAGGGTAAATGGGGTATCCATTACCTCACGCATTTGTCATTTCTTTTGTGTTACAGATATTCCAATTATATTTCTTCAGTTATTTTTAAATGTACAATAATTTATTGTAGACTGTGGTCACCATGTTGTAATAAATAGTAGATGTTACTCGCTCTGTCTAACTGTATTTTTGTACCCATTAACCATCCCCACGTCTCTCCCTTCCCCACTGCCTTCCCAGCCTCTCGTGACCATCATTCTATTCTCTATCTCTGTGAGTTTAATTGTTTCAGTTTTTAGCTCCTACAAGTGCGTGACAACACGTGTTTCTTTCTGTGTCCGGCTAGTTTAACAAAATGTCCTCCTGTTCCATCCGTGCTGTTGCGTGTGATGGGATCTTTCTTTTTTATGGCTGGTTGGTACTCCACTGTGTATATGTACCACATTTTCAATAGACACTTAGGTTGCTTCCCAATCTTGCCTGTTACGAATAGTGGTGCAGTAAACATAGGAGTGTGGCGATGTCTTTGATGCACTGATTTCCTTTCATTTGCGTATGTACATACCAGTGAGATTACTGGATCCTATGGTAGTTCCATGTTACTTTTCCGAGGACCCTTCACACTGGTTTCCATAGTAGCTGGACTAACTTACCACCAATAGCGCACGAGAGTTCCCTTTTCTTCACCACTTTGTCAGCGTATGTTATTGCCTATCTTTTGGATCAAAGCCGTTTTAACTGGGGTGAGATGATTTCTCACTGTAGTTTTGATTTGCATTTATCTCATGATGAGGGATGTTCTTACACCTGTTTGTCATTTGTATGTCTTCTTTTGAGAAATGTCTGTTTAGATCTTTTGCCCATGTTTCAATCAGATTGTTAGATTTTTTTTTCCTGTTCGGTTGTTTGAGGTCCTTATATACATATGTCCTAGTTATTAATCCCTTGTCACATGGATAGTTTGCAGGTATTTTCACCAGTTCTGTGAGTTGTCTCTTTACTTTGTTAATTGTTTTCTTTGCTGTGCAGAAGCTTTTAACTGGATGTGATCCCATTTGTTCATTTTTGTCTTGGTTGCCTGTGCTTTTGGGCTGTTACTCAAGAAATCTTTGCCCACACCAATGTCCTGGAGAGTTTCCCCCATTTTCTTTGACTAGTTTCATAGTTTGAGGTCTTAAATTTAAGTCTTTAATCTATCTTGGTTGATCGTCATATTAGTGAGAGATAGAGATCTAGTTTCATTCTTCTGCACATCCAGTTTTCCTGGCACCATTTACTGGAGACTGTCCTTTCCCCAGTGTATGTTCTCAGCACTTTGTCAAAAATGAGTTTACCACAGAAGTATGGATTTAATTCTGGGTTCTCTATTTTTTCCATTGTTCTATGTATCTTTTTATGCCAGGACCATGCTGTTTTGGTTACTCTAGCTCTGTAGTATAATTTGAAGTCAGGTAATGTGATTCCTCCAGTTTTGTTGTTTTTGCTCAGGATGGCTTTGGCTATTCAGATCTTTTGTGGTTCCATATAAATTTGGGGATTAGTTTTTCTGCTACTGTGAAGAATGTCATTGGTATTTTGATAGGGATTGTATTGATGCCTCTTTCAGAGTTTGTCGTGTAAGAATTATTGTTCCTTTCTGAGACCACATTTGAAATCTTTTGCTCACAATGAACCAAATAATAAAATGCCATGGGACAGCGACCAGACAAGGCTTCTCTTGCCGTTTATTCCTTCTTCATTACAGTAGGTGTGAGGTCACCCACACTTTGGCCCTAAGTCTGAAAGCAGGTCTCTTCAGTGCTCACAACTTCAGGGCTGCAGGTTTGGTGGAGAGCGGCTCCCTCTGCGTGGGAATGAGCAGCTGCAGGCTCTGATTAAAGCCTGGAGCTGGCCCCTCCAGTGTCGATGGGAAGGCTGTCCTAGAAGGGGAAAAGGTATTCTCATCACTTCTGTATCTTAGTCTGTGTAGAAATTAAGGGAACATGGTGCCATTCCAAAATAACTTGTATTTTACTCCGAAAATGCATTTTCCCCTTATCTGTTCATTGGGCTCAGCCGTGAACTTGGAGGCTTATACTTTTGGTCCGTCGTACTTGCTCAAAGCCTTTAAAGCATGGCGTGCTTGGCCCCACCAAACTTTGGAATCCTCTAGGTCTCTATCACAAAGTTCCACTAACAGCTCACTGTTGGAATATGGAAAGAGGTGAAATTTCACAGCAACTTATCTTGGCACTCACTGTCTATATAGTCCTTAACTGCCCTCTCTAGTGAGGCTGACTCCTTGGAAGAATGAAGCTGGGGAATAGGTGGCGCTGGTAAGCTACAGGGAATGTGTAATGCAGCTCCATGTATCAGGGAGGGTAGGTGACTAAACGTGGTTCCACTTTCCTGTTCCCCTCCTCTGAAAAGTTGCTGTTGGGCTTCAGGTAGACGTGGTTGATGGAAAATACATGCATTTCTTCACTGTATCTTCAGGACCTGCTGAAAGGACACTCAGATTGGGCTCTTTCTATGTGCTATTGATTGCATACCCTCAGAGCTTAACAGGTAGACACGAGAGAGAATACTTTGTACTAGATCCATAAAATATCACAGAAGCCAAGTGGTTTGTCAGAAGAGTCAGTTAAATTTGAACAGTTAGAAGAAACATTAGACGCCTAATTAATATCAGTGTTCGCAGATAAGGTTTGTGAGAGGAGCATCACTCACAAATTGAGTGGTGCTGGGCCCAGAAAATCCAAGTGTGGGAATCCTGGGTCGTGGTTTTGATGAAGCACTGTGGGTGCCACCCTTGGTTGTGGAAGCAATGGTAACAGGTAAATAAAGGTAAGATAAAGTCCAAAGGGAACTTCCAGACCAATTTATTTATTTACCTTTATTTTTCTTGAAAGATAACTTCCATTTATTTACTCTTCATTTTCAAGTAATTCACATACTGTCTTTATCCAATTTCTCAAGCCCTTTAGATTACAGAATTCTAGAAATGTAAACAGGAAAAATACATATTTTGGGTTGGCTTTACTGAGTAATTTAGTATATTTAAATTAAAATGCCTGTTCAAGACCCTAGACAGGCATCGGCCAGTGCTTTTACAACCCACTTGGGTGAGACTACCCGACAGGCCCATCACGTAAGGAGAGACCGATGCATTAGCTACTGTGGAGAGTCCAAAGAGCCCTCACGTGCCTCAACAAGGACTGTAATTAGGATTAAGTCCTTTCTGTTTATAGCTTGAGCATTAACTCTCTGGAACTAAGATTTCTGATACTGCTTAGGGCTTAAATAGACTCAAGCCTCCTTTTTTGGCTTATTAGTCACTCAGAATTATTATTTTCATCTCCAGTCTTTCAGCAAACCCGCTTAATCTCTCCTTCCCTCTGTTTCCCTCCTTTTGTCCCTTCCTTCCTCAAGTATTTCATGACATGAGACATATCATAGGCTAACTATGGGACTCCTGAGATTCAAAGATGTCCCCTTCCTGTAGGTGGCTTCCATTCTAATGTGGAGATAGCTACCCAGACACTCAGTTTAATTTAGTGTAGCATTTATTTTAATGGAAGCCTGTTTGAAGTGTAGTGGCAATGAAAGAGAAAAAAATCTCCCTGGTCAGTCTAGAAAGGCTTCATGGAGGAGGAGACATTGATCTGAGTCATAAAGGTTGTAGAGGAATTTTCAGAGATTGTTTCAAAGAGATTGAGTCTGGGGATGTTACTGGAAAGGGGTCTAGGTCCAGACCCCAAGAAGAGGGTTCTTGGATCTCATGAAAGGAAGAATTCAGGGTGAGTCCATAGAGTAAAGTGAAAGCTAGTTTATTAGGAAAGTAGAAGAAGAAAGAATAGCTGCTTCGTAGACAGAGTAGCCCCAAGGGATGCTGGTTCCCCTTTTTATAGTTATTTCTTGATGATATGCTAAACAAGGAGTGGATTATTCACACCTCCCCTTTTTAGACTATATGGGGTAACTTGATGTTTCCGTGGCATTTGTAAACTGTCATTGCGCTGGCAGGGGTGTAGCAGTGAGGACGTCCAGAGGTCACTCTCGTAGCCGTCTTGGTTTTGGTAGGATTTGGCTGGCTTCTTGGCTGCAATCTATCAGGAAGGTCTTTATAGCCTGTATTTTATGCTGACCTCCTGTCTCATCCTGTTACTTAGAATGCCTTAACCATCTGGGAATGAAGCCCAGAAGGTCTTAGCCTCATTTTACAAAGCCCTCTTTCAAGATGGAGTTGCTCCGGTTCACAGGCCTCTGACAGGGACACACCCTGTGAAATATCCCAGAGGCTTGTGAAATATAGCACAGAAGGGAACTGTTAATGGTTGAGTGTTGCTGTGGCGTAGAGACTGGTAAGACTAGCAGTGGGGAGGCGATGCATGGTCTGTGCTGGGCAGAGGGTCTGGATTTTCATCCTGGAGGGATGGGAAGCCCTTGAAGAACACTGAGGGTTGGATTTTGACCAGCCATAGCCAGAAGAATGCGTGTGTAGAACCAAGAAGGCAGAAATGATTGCCCAAAGAAGAAGAATAGAAATTTCAACTCAGGCAAGGACATTAGCATGGTTCTCACGTCATCCCACCCAGAAGGAGGGCTTGTAGAGAGCTGCTTATGCATATCTGTGATGGCAGCATTCTTCCTCCCCCACAAAGAATGAGATGCTTTTGGGTTCAATTAACACCCGGGGATGTGGCAAAAGCTTTGTTTCAGTTACTCATCTGCTTACAGGCTGTTTCTGGGTGCTTCAGTTAAAGATGAGAACGTTTACCAATTGTACTGAGTATTAATTGCTGAGGAGAGGGTGTGATGTTCTCTAAACTAGCTGTACTTCCCGGTAATTAGTATATTGTATTGCTTCATTTGCAGCCATCGGCACATCTTCTGTTTCCTTTTCTTTCCACCTTGGTTGACAAGTCATTTGCAGACCCTGAGAGCTCTAATAAGTAAGGAGAGATGTGGACTTTCTCTGTCTCTTGTTTTGATACATAAATCAGAATCCTGGAATTTAAAGCATTGATAATGCTTTCCTGTCTGTAACATTAAAATGTGAAAGCTGTCGCTAAAGGCCTGTGAAACAGTCTTCTCCACATTTGTCATGAAACTCATGTATGTGATAAACTTACCCGTCCTTAATTTGGGATCGTCTTGCTTTTCTCAGAATGTAGTCAGTCTTGGCATTTTTTCAATACCTTCTTATGCTAATTCCTTATTTATTGTGCCTTTTAAAACGGAACACATAAAGTAGCAGCCAATTAATGAATTATGTTTTCTACGACTGAAATAAAAACACGTTAATTATTTCTAAACAATTCGGCTCCATTCAACATGGGTGAGTACTCCAGTGGGTGTAACAAACAGCCTCAGAGGATAAGGAAAATTACCTTAGTCTGACATCATAGTAAATGAATATCCGCTTCTTACAACTGCTTCATGTTATGAATAAGGTCAGTTAAATCATTGTAAAAGTTGTGAATACTAACCTCCTTAATTTTATATCATTGCCTTTCCGCTCAACAAAAGACCATGAGCTTTTTTATGCAGCTGCTCCGTAACTTAAAAAGGGACAGAGAGAACCGCTAATAGAGAAACACTGTAGACAAACACGACTCTAAGGAAAGATGGAGGGCACACAAACTCTTCAGCCTGCAGGAGAAAGGGAGGGCCTCATCTGGTTGATAAAGGACTTAAAAAGAAAGTTGTTGGGCAGATAGTGAGGGTAAGGACGTCCTTAGTAAGGTTTCCCCCTAAATGAAAAACAGCCCCCAAATCACTTCTTTTCTAACAAAAAGCAGCCTGTAAAATCGAGCTGCAGACGTAGATAAGCAAGCTGGAAACTCGCCTGGGCAAAGGTGGCAGCTGTGCCATGAGAAAAGGCTATATGGGGGCCGGGCATGTTCAGCATGGCAGCTCCATCCTGCCTTTCCTTTGTCAGCTTCGTGTACAGTAAGGAACATACAGCATGACCATCAGCGGGGTACAGACCTGTGTAATAAAAGACGAGGGGATGGCCAGCTTCTTCAGTGCTTTGCAAACATCACACCTGGTCCAACCCATCTCTCGGGCCCTATGTAAATCAGACACCACCTCCTCAAGCTCATCTGTAAAAACCCCAGTGCATTTCACCCCAAAACCAGAAGACCCACTTGGGTGCCCCTGTCTCCCTGCAGAAGAGAGAGCTATTCTGCTTTATCTCTTTGGCCTATTAAACCTCCATTCTAAAAATCGCTTTGTATGTCTGCGTTCTCCATTTCCCTGGCGTGAAACAATAAATCTCAGGTATTTACCGAGACAACCATCTGCATCACAGGGAGACCTATAGTTTTCAGGCTTCACCAAGATTGGGAGAAAGACTTGAGCCATAGGCATTAGAGAACTGACCCTCTGGGCTTTTATTATTTTTTTTAAAGATATGGTGGCATTTCTTTCGTACAAGTCTTCCAAGAACAGTCTTTTTCATCTTTCTGATCTCTGCATTCCTAAAAAGCTTCCTAGCCCTCAAGTTCTGGAATCCTCTGACTTGGATATCCCTGTATAAATATAATGTTTGAGATCACATGGGAATATTAGACATCCTACCACTAAAGGGGAAAAAAACCCACAAAACTCTATAAAATTGGATATTTTTTCATTTGTAAATCACCCACTCTGGGTTTTGACCATTTTCACTTTTATCTGTTGATTCTCATGACAATCAGCTAGCACTTACTAAATATCTACTACATACTCAAAAGCCTAGAAGAAGACTCTAGTATCTCAAGCTCCCTGAAAAGCCAGAACACAGGCAGAAATTAGAAAAAGATGAATCTTGTTAGATTTTGGCCAAAATTCTTACAGTGTCAGGTCCATGTACGTTTCATGATCTTCCGTAGGCCTCCGTGGATAAAGCCTGCTTTGAACTGTGAAGGACAGTGAGGAACAGGGGGCTGGGATGGTTGGAAAGGAGCACTAGTCCTCAGGTCCTTCAGCGCTGGCCCCAAAAGCATCCAATTATTATGCAGGAAATAAACTTCTTGACTCCAGCCCCAGTGTTTTGGGTTTTTTTTCTCCTATTGTTTTAAGAAAGAGAGAAGTGGGAATGAATTTAAAATGCAGGAAAAGTGATAGACTTGCTTTTAACCTGAAATAAGTGGGAAACAGCAGCATCATTACAGGATGTTTTAGGTTTCAGGCTCTCTGTGGGTGGTTTCGAGACTTGGACCAAACACTCTTGTCAAGTTTATTTAGAGTATGTCTTCTGTCTTCGTGCTGGGAGCCCACTTTACTATTATCTCGGTTTTTCCAAGGTAATCTAATACTGCTTACATAGTTTGGAAAAAATAAACTGTTTCCATAGTGCTGTTGGTTTAGTATCTAGTTACCGAGGGTACAGTCGGTGAAGAGCACAAGGATTTTTTTAGTATTATTAGAGCTTCAAGGGATTGTTGATACCCTTTTCACATGTGTCTTTGACCCTAAAGATTGAACCGACAGATTTAAATGGAAAATTACTCATATGTCAATTACGGGCAGTTACTGGGTATCAGTCTCAATTTCTTTCTCTAACAATCACAGTGCTGCTATATTAGCTCTGAGCAAAGAACAGCCTGTCCTTTCTACAAAGCATGGGCTCTTGAAAACAATTTGCCCATATAAGTCTCTTTATTGATTGAGCTTTTCACGCTACCGTAAGCTCATCTCAATAATTTCTTCTCAAGAAAATTACTGCTCCTGCCGTCTAGCCTTTCAGTTAAGTATGCTTTGCTATGTGATGTATCATTTAATTTTTTTTTTATTAATTTAAACATTTTGTGTCAACAGAAGGTAGATCATTATTAACGGGTGCAGTGTGGTATCTCACAAAACACATACATGTCATAGAAAAGTAATTAACTCCCTCATTCTGTTGCAGAACAGATGTGTAACTGAATGAGAGCGGGGACCCAGGGGTACTCTAGTGCATGGATTTATTTATTTAGTAGTCGTTAAGTGTTGACTGAGGGTCTTTATTGCTAGTTTCTCCCATTTGGTTCTCTCAGCACCTCCCACCCCCACGTGATTGAAAATAGCTTTAGAACTATTATCCGAAATCACAAATTGATTTTTGGTTTATTTTAGTAATTCAGGCCACAGATAGGCTCTCTTTTCACATGAGATGCAGGTTTGATGACAGGGAGTTGAGAATACAGAAGATAAATGGGGGATTTTTGTTAAAGACCAGGAAAAGGTTTAGCAGCCATTGTCTCGGGCAACCACGGCTGGGTTAAGAAATCCAACCGGTGTTTCCCAGGCAGTGTGCCAGAATGAAGTCAAGTCAAGACCTCATTACTGACAGCAGTCACTTGTCACTTGTATGCTCTCTGCTCTTCCGGCAGCACGGATAATCCTGTGAGCACTTCTTCGGCACCACTCGCTCTTGTCTGGACGACCGCAGGAGTGTCCCCAAGGTGTCTGCCTGTGTCCACACTGTTGCCTGGGAACTTAGTTTTCTTGCAAAGCCAGGGAATGTTTCAGGAGGTGGTGCTTGAGCAACTTGCTGCCTTCTTGGAGGGGAGATCCATGCTCCCTAACAAGACCAGCAGGCCCCTGTGTGGCCTGGCCTGTTCACCTTACCAGGCTCAGCTCCGGCTCACGGCTGGAATATGCCGAGTGCTTTCTTGTCCTGGGGCCTTTGCACTTGGCTTCCCTCTGTCCAGAATCATCTTCCTGTAGCTTTGTGCTTGCCTGGTTCATCACCATTCTTCGGCTCGCAGCTTCAACCTTACCTCCTGGGGGAGCCCCTTGACCACCCTGTGAAAAGCGGGTGCCTCTCTCCTTGCCACTTGCCGCCGTTGCACTAGCAAGCGTGACGCACCTTTTTAATTTGCTGGGTATTTGCTCACTTGAGCAAATGACCATGTCAGTCTTGTTCTGTATTTTGTTCTCAGTGCCCAATACGGTGCCTAATAAATTGGTTGCATGAGTGAGGATGTGAATATATACTGTTACCTGCCTAGCTTTGAGTTAAGCTTTATGGGACATGCCAAGACTCCGTTTTACTTGATGCTTCAAAATGACTTTTACTCATAAAACAATTTCCTGGTAGTTTACACAGTTGGCTATCAGGAGGGGATATTCTTGCCCTCTCTTCCTCCATCAGACTTTAATATTGAGTATGACCTACCTTACTTCCCATACCAAGACTTACAGACTCACATGTAAACCCCCATCGGAAAGACGGGATGTGTATTTCCAGTTGTCTTCGTGATAGATTGCTTTCTGCGTGCAATGCAGGCCCCTGGTATTCCTTCCTCCTCCAAGAACGCACACATCCCAGAGGTTATGAAGGCAGACTTGAGTAACACAGTGTTGGTTTGCTGGTACACGTAGACACGTGAGTTTTCTAAACTGGTCAAAAGCATGAATATCCCCACCATGCTCTTGGAGATCTGTAGATTTTTATAAGTGACAAACTTAGGAGAGTCGTTTCATGGGAGCCCATAAACCTAGGATTGGAAGGCCCTTATAGGCCCCACCCACCCAGGGCAAGTATCTCCTTGACAGTGTCTCTCCCAGGTGGGTATCCATAGACCACGTGAGCGTCTTTAGTGGAGACCTCCGCACTCTTTTTGAGCGGAGGGTTCCGCTCTTGGGCAACTGTGATTGTAAAGTTAGTTCATCTCACGAGCCAAAAGCTGCCTGTTTTCATTTTCATCAGGATCTTAGTTCTCCCCCGTGGAGCAATAGAGTAAATAGGTTTCTTATCCCACCTACCAGTCTTCAAGCACTTGGGTATTTGAAGCAGTGTGGTGTAGCACTCAGGTTTCTAAATCACACCGCTGGGAGCTCTTTCCCTTTCTAGCCACTTGAACTTGAGCAGGTTAACTTATCTTCCTCAGCTGCAGTCTTGTCTTCTATAAATTAGGGACTGCACTGGTTTTTACCTGATTCTTTGTTGAACTGATTCAGTAAGGTAAAGCGTTTAAAGTAATTAGCACAGCAGATCCTCAGTAAAAGCTGTTGATATTTGGCCTGCAGTTAGCCATCTCTGAAAACTCACCCGTATCTACTAAAAAAAAAGGAAGATGATTCCTACCAAGGAGTGATTCGAGGCTGACCTCAGGTAACCCTAGGATACGCCTGCTTGTTCCGCCAGCCAGCCAGGAACCTGTATACACCTTCTCATCCTAACCAGATATCATTACGTCACCCCCAGGATCTTATGAAGAGATTATTTGCCCCATATACTTGTATAATCTCTATGAAGAAAATGAGTTCAGATTGGCAGGATTTGTTGTTGGTGCTGCAGCAGCAAGAACATCAACTAGAGACAGCAGAGGTATGTTGCTGTACACACCTTTTAAAATGCTCAATAAGCATTAGTCAAAGATAGACAGTGACTTACCTGCTTGAAGACTTCCATTATGCAAAGTTTTACTTTGTGAATATTTTCTAGAAACCACATCTGCCACCACTCTGGTCTTCTGCTGCCATTCCCTTTCTCTCAGTTCTTCAGAGGGGAGTAATAATAGCTTTATGACCATATTTACAAAGTTCTTTCACTCTCCTGGAATATAGTTCATCTGGAATTAAAGATGTGAACCTTTCTAAAATTCCTATTCTGCCCTCTCCTATTGAAGAATAATTTCTTTAGGGAGAAAGGAAAAAAACCTAAGAATTGAGTAGCTCTCTGTGATCTGTTGATGTTTTCCCACGTGCTCGGAGCAGGGAATCTGTCTCTTCCCTGCTTCCTGGTTTGCTCAGAGAGCACTGAAGCATTTTTCATGACCTCAGTCATTCGGCGTTGCCATCTTACACTCTTCTTAGAGATGGCGGTGTTCTTCTGCTACCCGCCCTTCATCTCTTCTGTAACAGGACTCGTGTTTAGCTCACATGTGTTCAGCGTGGATGCTGCTAGCCAGTTGCTCTGCACAGCACTTTGCATATGATCTCATTTAGCACTGGTATCAATCCGATGAGGTAGGTCGTTAAGTTCTTGCAGCAAGTCTTAACCATGTAGCAGGGAAAGTGACAGCATGATCACCAAGATTGGGAATGACGACCGAGGCATCAAAGCCAGGCGGATGGTCCTTGGCCCAGACTGTACATTGGAATCACCTGGGGAGCCTATAAAAGATACTGATGTCTGCCTGCCCCCAAGAGATGCTGATATCATATGCCCAGATGGAACCTGATCTGTGTTCTTAACAGCTTCTCCAGTGGTTCTAAGTATATACCCACCGTGCTAGGCCCTGACAGCAAAGAAGAGACCCAGAGCTGGAGGAACAACAGGCCTGCAGTTAGAGGGAAAGTTGGAGCCCTCAGTTTCCCATAAAGTATGTTCCTGGGGTGTGATGTGTGTGTATGTGGGTGTCTGTGCATATCTGTGTGTTTGTGCCCTATTGGTAGCACAGGGGAGGAAGTAAACTCTCTGCAGCCTCCTAGAGTGAATTAAAGCCTCTGATACATATATATGCATGCATATTTATATAGATATAAATATATATCTGTATAGATATAAATTTATATTTATATCTATATAGATATATATAGATAAATTTATATCTATATTTATATAGATATAAACATAGATATATAGATATATGTACACATACATACATACATGTGTATGTATATCTATCTGTCCATATATATGTATACATGCCAGGAAGAGGCTTACCGTACATGTGTGTATATGTATATATATGGCACATCCAGTGCAATCCAGCTTTCATCAGTAATGACCTGAGACTTTCTCATGTTAACCCCTCTGAATGAAGGTCTCAGTACCCCTTGTTCTTGCACAGAGCAAGAGGGATTTTTAAGTTTGTTTACCTCCAGAAAAGAAATCCTTTCATATTTTAGTTGGTAAGCATGTACAAATCTTAAAATCTTACTTTCAGAGTAATCTAGAAAGTTAAATGGAGAGTAAAACAGAAATGGTAAAGGCAAACAGCTGGGGCCGTGTAACTTTGACCCACAATGAGTATGACCCAAAATGAAAATAAAAACTAATGAAAAGGCAGTAATTTCCTAAATCTTCTGTGACTGGCATCATAGCATTCCTTTGGACAAGAGAAAGAATATTAAGGGTGTGAGAAGAGAGAATTATATCATCTTGTATACCCAAAAAGCCATTCTGAACATTCAAATTTTAGGAGCTTCACTAGAAATCAGTACAAAGGTTATGTCTATACCTGTACTGTTTGGGACAGATTTGAGATTTGATCTTGTCCACATCCCAGGTCCTAATAAAAGATGTGCATGACTCAGGTGGCTCAGTGAGCAGTTCGCTGGTAATGGGAGTATTCTGCGTATCTATTTGAATATATATTTCCAGTTCTCCCCATAATCTCCAGCATGTCCTGAGTGAAATCACTCGGCCCTCCCTGTACCTCCTTTTGTTCTGTGAAGTAGGGACCTCTCTGAGCATCATCTGGTAATGTTTATGAAGCTCCTTCAGACCTGTGTCTGGAAGACTCTGTTAGCAGTAATGTGTGCTTGGTTTATGAGATGGTTACAAGAGAATGGAGGTGGAGGCAGGGTGCCAAACATGGCCAGAACTTTTATCTTTGACATTACAAAGAGGTCCTCTGGCTGAGGGCCAGCCTGGAGTTTACTGGAATCTGAAATGCAGACATGTGCTCTCCATTGGTGGCGTGCCGGGAAGAGGCTCGCTGTACAGTCAGCCAGCACTTTACTTCCACGGCTGCAGAGCTGCTTGGAAGAACATCTGAGTCCTGGTGATTTTGTGCAGTATCTCTCATGGATACGAGGTGGGAATCTGGTCACCCCTCCCTCCTCCCAAACTTTAAAAAGTAGTGTTCTGCTCACCAGGCCTTTAGTCCAAGTGATTGCCCTCTGGGGTGACCCACCCTTCAGCTCCCAGGGACAGATCTCTGCATGGATTAATTCATAGACTGCAGATTTTTTTTTTTTTTTTGGAATTGCTAAAGGAATACTGGCTTTTCTTCCACTGAGAGACAAAATAAATACAGTTCTAAAAGTTTTTTTTAGAGGCTGAGATAGTAAAGTAATTCTTTGCCTCAAACAGTGATATGTTTCTTTTGAACTTGTGGCTTGTTTGACACATGGTCTGAGGATTTTAGCGCTGCCTTACAAAGTATTTGTAAAACTGGGGAATCTGTGCAGCCTGACTCTGAGGAATTAGGGGAAGCTATTGAACCCTCCCTTAACTGATGTTAAGACATACATTGTAATGTCAAATTAAATCGTTTCTATAAATGACCCCTAAGATAACCTAAAAAAGTATGTCAGCTTGTGTCCCAGGACTTGTTATGTGAAGTTGTCATTGTGGACCCCAACTAAATTCTTCCTTTGATTCAGAAGCACAGGTTAAATGAGCTGATGTGCTTGCTTTAGCAGATCAGCAAATACCATGCTCTCCCAAGTTGGGAATATCGCCTGTTAAAATCATGATACATACAAATGTTAAAGGGAATGTGTGAATTAAATTATCATTGTCAAATTCGTGGGTTGGCAGAATGTAATACTGTATAGAGTGTTGTCTTGTCTTCAGTCCTGTATACTCTCTGTGCTGTGGCTGGTGTCGTTTGTATATGAGAAAACTCAATAGAATGAGAGAGGTAGAACTCAAAGGGGTTTATTGCACAATCACAGACCTCAGAAACTCTCCTCTCAGAATTTCAGGTCTCTTTTCAGAGACCACATATATTTTACACACAGGCAACTAATGGAGTGGAAGAATACTAGTTTCCATCTTGATGGTAACCCTAGTGAAGTTTAGGGCAAGCTGAGCCAGAAGGTGAGCCTGCTAGACTCGAGGCCTCACGGCCGGCCAGTGGCAGAGCTGGGATCAGGGTCCAGCCTGCTTAGTTTCACGTTCATAGTGCTGCCTGCCACAGAGTCTTACGTGCCAGGAGCACAAAACCCATGAATGCTAGCATTCAGCCTCTGTTCACGTGTCCCTGGAGTGGCCACATCTAGCGCATCCTGACCTTTGCTATCAGGACATTGCCCCTTAAACCTCACTTGAATCTGCTCCGCTGCAGTTTAAAGCATTTTTATCTCTGTTTGCAGAGGAGAATGAAAGCATCTGTTCCCAAAGAAGAAAATGTAAAAGATGGAGACGTGGTAGACGAAAGGAGATGAGGGCTGCGGCTTTGGTCTTCATTAAAACAAAGCTCACCCTGAAATTGGGAGGTGTACTTCACCCTGATGGCTACTGTCGTGAGAACAGATTTCCTGAAAAACCTTTGCATTCTTCCCAGTCTCAAACCTCCCACCTTGCCGCGTCTGCACCGCAGTCCTGGTAGGGCTTTGGTAGGAGCTGAGTATGGGTTTACCGCAGTCTAAGCTATCCGTTTGGTAGTCTCTCTACAGATGGGAAAAGAATTTGCCTGAATGTGCGTTTGCGAGCTGAGCTCATAGCCCTCTGCGTCAGGTAATCCCCATTATATGTTACTGTGTTAGGAACGTATCTTTCCAGTATGGGGGCGGGGCAGGCAAGTGCTTCGTCCTAAGTGTATTAGTGGAATGTTTAACTGCCCTTGTGTATCAGCCATCATGCTAATTTTCTACAAAAGGCTTGTTTTTAGCAAGCACCACTGACACAGGTAGGCTCTCAAACTGCCCTGAAGGATGGATGCGTCCTTCTTCACTCCAGGTTGACTTGATTTTATATAAGCACACGAGCTTATTTCTCGGAGAAGCAGTTTTATTCACTGGGATGGGAACACCTCGCACAGAGCGGGGAGAGGTGTTGAGGCTGTAGCTGGAGTAGGCCTTTGGCGGTTCTAGAAGTTCTGACTTCACACCATCAGGGCTGTGGTCCCTTTCCCAGAAGCCATGAGGGAGTATTTCCTTCCTTCGGGCAGTTATGTGTAGCCGGAGATGGAATTTTGGAACTGCAGTTGGTTTGGATGTGCGGCTTTGTGGAAATGTGCAGTTGCGGTTCTCCCTGAGATAAAAGCTCCTTGGTTCTCCAGCCAAGGTTCTCCCTGAGATAAAAGCTAGGTGGACTTTCGGCGAATGGTGACAGTGACCGTGGGAATGTGAACTTAAATGGAACCGAGAGGTTGTTCCATTCTTGTTCGGATTCGGCTCACAACCCCTAGTTGCCCAAGTGCTCCTCCGTTGGATCCAAGGGAGGGACAGGGCTCATCTCAGAAGAGGACACCCATCCTGGGGTGAGCCAGCTCCGGGAGGTGGGTGAAGGAGGAGCAGGTGGGAACTTTGGGCTCTTGCGAGGATGCAAGTAGCTGCTTGGACTCAGAATTCAGAGCCCTGCCACATCCTGCTTGTGGACATCTGTTACAGGCACTGAGATCTCACAATTGCATGAAATAGATGAACAAATGACCTTTTAAAGCCAATTGTACTAAATCTGTGGGCTGACAGCCCATCTGGAGGACACACTTTTCATCTGCGTCAGCCACACTCACTTTTGCAAGACAGGAGAGCAAGCGTCATGAAACCCAGCGGAAAGTGCACAGGGGCTTGCGCCGTGGATGTCAGAGGCGGTTTGGTTTGGTTTGAGGTGGATGACAGAAGTTTGCTTGGATGACTACGTTGAGGAAGAGCCTTCCAGGCGAAGGGAATGGGATGTGAGGCGTGGGGTTGTAGCACAGTTGGTCCTTGGTTACATTGTAATTTACTCACTCCTCCACTAGGATCTTCCTATTTCTTTCCTTCCCACCACACAAAGCTGACTCTAGTCAGCCTCCTGTGGCCCCCTGCCCTGTAGGGTGGGAATTGAAAACTGGGGCCACTGTGGCATTCAGGACATAGGTAGCTCTAGAGGGCGCAAAGGGCAGGATTAGAAGGTGCATCTACTTAGAGAATTGTTGCCACTGAAGAAATTCCACCTCAGGAAGGTTGAAGGACTTGCCAAGGCCACGCAGCGGGGTAGCAGGGGGGTAGCAGGGATTCAGTTCCCCATCTCATGGCTCCAGGTCCAGCATTCTTTTCTACTAAGTTCTCTGAATCACTGTGTGCATTCGCTGTTGAATTGCTCCTTAGAACATAGTAAAATCTGATCACGCTTCAGCTTGAGAACATTCCTTCCTTTTCCTTATTCCGCAGCCCTTAATGCCCATTGACTGCTCTGTGGCTGATACAATAGCAAAATGCTTTATTTTTAGCCACTATTTTTCCCCTCAAGTTACATTTGAACTGCTTTCAGTTATTTTTGCCAAGGATGTAGAAATTGATTCCAGCAGAGATGTTTCCTGTTAATCATAAAGGTTTTGAGTGATGTTGTATATTAATCTACCAGTCCCAGCATATTGCCCGAACCAGAGTACCTCCGTCAAAGACACTGCAAATTAAACTGTGTGTCCCTCGTAATTTTGAATTTCAGGACTTTCCCATCTCTTTCCTGTGTGCGGACACTGTATTTGAACCTCATTCTACTTAAAAAAAAAACAAAAAACCAAAAACGTTTCTTCCTTTTAAGACACGAATTATTGAATTACCGCAAAAGTTTGTGCTCATTAATTTCATTTTCAGCCTATACTCCGTCTCTCTTCAATCCAGTCTAATTAGAGTTTGTATGAGTATTGGATAACAGGAAGTACTGCAAAGCAGATTACCTTTCTCCTTTCCTCTGCTTTTTAATGAGAACCATCTGAAATTAGCCCAGCAGAAAAGTTCCAACATCAAACACTTGCAAGCTAAGTGAATAAATCTGTTTAAGTGTTCCAGATGCAAGGTGGGTCTGGGTGGATGCATGTGATGTTTAATCTGGCAGAGCCAGCAGTCACTATCCTGAGTTTATACTCAGCTAGGCTTGCTAGATTCCAAACTTGCCCTCTGGAAGAAACTCGGCCTTGTAATTCGCAGTGACTACTGGTATCTGGCAGGTGTACTTCCTACTTTGAAACCTAAAGGAAGCTTTTGGCCAACTGAATGTAACTGTGTTGAGTGAGACCCTCTTAAGTGGCGGTGAGATTATCTCATATCTTTTGGTACCTATTTTTACAGTTAAGGAAATGATCCTGGGTACTGATTCAGCAGCTAATTTTGAAGGAATGTAGAGGCCTCACTGATTCATCCAGGGATAGATGGATCCAGGGACCTGTGGGCCAAGAGAACCGTTAGAAACGCAGATGTCTACATAAACAGAACCAAAAACAAAAACCACCTGATTATCTCAATTGATGCAGAGAAGGCATTTGACAAAATTCAACAGCCCTTTATGCTAAAAACCCTCAATAAACTCGGTATTGATGGAACGTATCTCGAAGTAATAA
>CM052666.1:42177024-42220856 GCA_028533165.1 Leontopithecus rosalia | reverse complement strand
TATAAGGACACATGCACACGAATGTTCATTGCAGCACTGTTTACAATAGCAAAGACCTGGAACCAACCCAAATGCCCATCCATGATAGACTGGACTGGGAAAATGTGGCACATATACAGCATGGAATATTATGCAGCAATCAAAAATGATGAATGAATGAATGAATGGATGAATCTGGAGAACATCATTCTCAGCAAACTGACACAAGAACAGAAAATGAAATACCGCATGTTCTCACTCATAGGCGGGTGATGAACAATGAGAACACATGGACACAGGGAGGGGAGCACTACACACTGGGGTCTATTGGGGGGAATAGGGGAGGGACAGCGGGGAGGGGGGAACTAGGGAGGGATAGCCTTGGGAGAAATGCCAAATGTGAGTGAAGGGGAGGAAGGCAGCAAAACACACTGCCACGTGTGTACCTATGCAACTATCTTGCATGTTCTGCACATGTACCCCAAAACCTAAAATGCAGATGTCTGAGGTAGAAGCCGGGAGAGTCAACCGAGCCCACTCCACACATCATCCGGGATGCTGTGGTCAGAAGTGGGTCCCCAGCCAGCGTGGGATTTCCCGCACTGTGGGAGGGCATCACAATTGGGCTCTAAATTGTGACCAATGCCGGCTGTAGTAGTTGACCAATCCCCACAGCTGCAGTGGGAGCGTGTCTTTCTGCACCTGGATCTCAGTGTGCTAATATTAGAGTCCAGGTAGAAGCGTGCTGGGAAAAGAGCAGCCTGTTGTCTTGGTTGGGATTCTCTTTGTTGTTGTGGAGTTAGGGTATTTATCCTTGTAATACTGTTACCCACGGGCTGTGGAAGGCCACGTCTCATTCATCCAGCCTGTCACCCAATACTTACTGAGTGGCTTACTGTGCTGGCACCGGGAGTACAGACATGATGAGGTTATGGTCCCTCAGGGCGTTCTGCGGCTCCGTGGGAGGCAGTCCTGTAGATCATTAGTGACAGCTCAGGGCCCGGCGGTGCAGAGGGGCCTGGAGGGCCAGACTAACCCAGAAGGCAGAACCAGAGAAGGTTTCCTGCTAGAATCATGAGGGGCTGTGTCCTGAAAGGACCAACGGGAGGAAACCCGAAGATGTAAATACACTGGCGAGCCGAGGAGACAGCGGGACTGCATTTCCAGCCCCGGCAGGATCCACGGGAAGGACATTTCAGTTGGAAGAGAGGGTGTAGTGCAGTAAGAGAGACAAGCATGGCTAGGATTTTGGGGTGGAGCTGTGAGGGGAAAGAATGGGTGAATGAATTGGGAGGGTGATGTTAAAGGGGCTGTGTGGGGCCGGGCGCGGTAGCTCACGCCTGTCATCCCAGCACTTTGGGAGGCCGAGGCGGGTGGATCACGAGGTCAAGAGATCGAGACCATCCTGGTCAACATGGCGAAACCCCATCTCTACTAAAAATACAAAAAATTAGCTGGGCCTGGTGGCACGTGCCTGTAATCCCAGGTACTCAGGAGGCTGAGGCAGGAGAACTGCCTGAACCCAGGAGGCAGAGGTTGCGGTGAGCCGAGATCACGCCATTGCACTCCAGCCTGGGTAACAAGAGTGAAACTCCGTCTCAAAAAAAGAAAAGGGGGGGGGGCTGTGTGGTCAGAGAGAGAATGGAGACAGACTCACTCTTGCCTGAGAACAGCAGCACAGTTATGCCTTTACTGAATTATCTCCTGATTTTACTGTTTAAAATAAAGACAGGCTTTTGAAGGACTTCTCTGGGCTGTGCAGAAGAGTGGTCACCAGAGGCGGAGCTATTGAAATCACTAGAACGTGAATCAATGGAAGAGTGTTAGCAGCCATCTAGACCAGCCGCTCCTTTTGCAGGCGCGGATGCTGAGGGCCAGGAGAGGGAGGGCTTGCCCAGGGTCACACAGTGGGTCAGGGCAGCGATGCCGCCAGTGCTGGAACCAGCAGGTTCGTAATTCTGTCATTTCCCAGGAAGGTCAACCTTCTGGTCCTTTTGCTTCCAGGCTGAATTATTTTTAGTATTTGTAGAAAACTCAACAGTATATTTGATGTTTAAATGAATGTAAAACGCATGTTTCTATCCACTAAAAACAAATTTCAGGACTCACCCATTCAAGCTCGTTTTATGTGGTACAGGTAGAATTCAAAGATAAATTTTTTTCCTGAATAACTTTGTCCTGAATTTTATCAAATGTTTTTGTGTTTGTATATGAGATAATGGAAATAAGGACATAAATTTACCAATTTTATACCTCAAGGACTAAAAACCAAACCAGTAATTTACTCTTCCATTTGCCATGTAAAAAAGTAGATTTAAATTATGCTTCCCTAAGTAGTTTTTCTGTTTCTGTGCCCATGTCCTGTTTATATACCTATGCAACTGATGTTTTCCTCCAGCTTGGTGTGGAGAGAGGGGAGGGGAGGTAGAGCCAGTGTAGGCATAGCTGTGAGGAGTGACCTCAGCGGGCCGGGGAGGGTTGGGGAAGTGGGGAACCTGGGAGACACTGTAGTGGAACCCTCCAGGGAGTTGATGGCTGTTAGTGAGTGTAGCTTTATCTAGCTCCAATATAAAGTGCTCTCAGAGGTATCGTTTCTAAATGTTTAGGAGCAGTTTTGAAGCTTGCTTGCCCTTCTGTTAAGCAAATAAAGGCTTAGGGTCAAGCTGAAAGAACAGCTAATCAGCTTATGTTCACTGGTGGCCAATTTCGTTGTGATTGTAATTCGCATATGAAGTTGTTTTGCCCTGGGCTGTGGTCTCACCCTGCTTGATAGAATACAAGATCTGCTGTGGCTCCATGTTGGAGGGTTTTAATCTCCTCTTTCAAGTGCTAGTTGGAGGAAGATCTTAGGAAACATGGGTTGAGGATACTTTGAATTTATTAACTCACAGGCATGAGTTTCACCTTTTAAGCAAGTCCAGGAGAGAAATCAAATTTAAGCATGAAGATAGTGGAAAGAGCATGGGCTCTGGAGCCAGGCCTGGGTTTGCATCCTTCCTCTGGCAATTAAGGGGACAAGGACATTTGGACCAATTATGTAAGCTTTGTCATGATCTTGCATCTCATTTGTCAGTTACAAGGATTGATGCCTTCCAAAGGTGTAGTGAGGAATAACTGAAATACATACAAGAGACATCAAATCATTACCAAGTTAGTTCACTTCTTCCAGATCCATACTAGAGACATGAAGCAGAGAGTCTGTTACATGCAGGACTCCGGGCTAGATATTTGGGAGAGGCTGGATCAGAGAAGAATGAGACCTATATTCAGCTCCAAAGAGCTTACAGTTAAGTGGGGAAAATATGACATGCACACAAACTGCAGTCCGCAAGCTCTGGCCACACTGGCCTCTTGTTCCTGGAACATTCAGTCATGCTTTCGCCTCAGCGCTTGCCCTCCTCTTCCCTCCCCCTGGAACTCCTGTCTTCTTTACCTCCTTTGGATCTTTACTCAAGGATCCTCCTGTTTAAAATGAACTCCCTGCTGCCAGTATCCCTGTCCCTCTTCCCGGCTTGCTTTTCCCCCAGCAAACTGTGTGTGTGTGCGCGTGTGTGTGTGTGCACGTGTGTATTTTCTCTTGCTATGTGTTCCACCCGTCTTTTCAGTATGAACACCACGATTATCTGATTTATTTACTGCTCAATCCCGACTGCCTAGAACAGTGCCGGGTTAGGTACTCGGTACGTGTTAATGGAATAAATGAGTGATCTAACTAATTTCGGGAACAGAGAGGGCCTAGCACAAAGAGCGCCAGTGGCTAGAAGAGCAGAAGGTCTGTTAGGGACTAAATTAATTTTCTATTGCTGTTGTAACAAATGCTCATAAATGTAGTATCTTAAAACAACTCCGATTTAATATTTCACTTCTGTAGGCCACAGCCTGATCCAAGTCTCAGCGGCCAAAATCAAGGTGGGGGCAAGGCCGCCTTCCTTTCTGGAAACTGTGTGAGATCTGTTTCCTTGCCTTTGAAGCTTCTGGTTAAGTTCTCACAGCACATCACCCTGACCCCCTCTTTTGCCTCCCTCTTCTACTTTTCAGGACCCTTGTAATTCTATTAGACCCACCTGGAAAGTCTGGGCTACGTGCAGCTATTTTAAGGTCAGCTGATTGGCAGCCACTCAGCCTAATGGGTAGACTTTATCTGGGAGGCAGTGGGAAGTTGCTGAGGGCTTTGGAGCAGGAGAGTGAAGTGATGGAAATGAGTGAGGAGACTGTCGGAGGTGAATGTGGGCCTAGAGCAGGCGGTCGGAGGGGACTTACCTTTACCTTCTTAAAGGCATTTGCTCTCCTCCCTCTTCCGTGAACAGAAAGCAAGGGATGTATTTAGAAATTCCTCTAAAAAAAGTGCATTTATGGTGTCTTTTTAAAAACCACTGTCACACATATGCACGGCGGGTACACATGGAGGCCCCAAAGCCCCGTTTCGTAGACACAAGTGCTCTCGTCTCACACCCACTGCTTCTGCCTGAGAAAGTCTCAGGATTTCTTTTCTGTGGTTCTTAGTGTTCTGTCACTTTTTTTTTCTGCTGTGGCACACTTGAGTGATGTTTCTTCTCCCCAGAAACACAGGCTTACTCTGGCAGTGGTTCTCCTGGGGCGGTTCCATAAGCCTTCAGCAGGCCCGGAAGAGTCTCCAGGGAGATGTGTGGCGTATGAGAAAGTCCTTCCTCCCTCACCCTTACATCACCCCACACTGGCCCTGCTTTCGCAGAATTTCTAAGATGGGTCTTCTCCCTGACGCCCACCGAAAGCCTCATGGTTATTTGGAAGTGTCTTACAAGAGTGCTTACCCTTTGATTAGCCACTGTAAAGCAGCACTGTCCAACAGGACTTTCTGCAATGACATGGTGACCTGTTCTATATCTGGGTTGTTCAGCGTGCTAGCTACAGCCACAGGTGGCTATTAGGTTCTGGGAATGTGGCTGCTGCTGCTGCTGCAGAACCGAGTTTTTAATTGTTTGAATTAACTTAAATTGAAATAGCCACAGCTGGCTGGTGGCTACCTGTTAGTGCAGCTTTAAAGCAGCAGGACTTGCTGGGCATGCTGAGGAGACCATAGCAGTATCTGGGTGAGCAGAGTCGTATTTGGCAACCATATAGCCTTTTGGAATCAAACAGACCTGGGTCGAAATTTGGTTCCAAGCTAGTGATTTGCAGGTAAGTCACTTAATCTGAGTCTCAGTTTTGTCGTCTACAAACTGGGCATGCTCAGTGGTATATTAGTGAGAAAGATGTTAGGTACTCTGACCTGAGGGGGAGAGTATTTCACCTCTGAACTGTTGCACATCATAAACATCAGACCTACTTTTCACTGATGTTGTTATTTTTCAGTATTCTGTAGACAGTGTGCCCTGTCACTTCCTGACCCAGGGTAGACTTCTCCTACCCCTGCCTGTGTTGCCCCATGGGGTATAATCTTACATACATAAAAGAGCTATGCGAAGATAAATCAGGACAGTGTCAGGAAAGCCCTCAGCATTGTACACACGTGGTTTTCAGTCATTCAGCAAAAGCTGATTGAGCAGCTACTATGTGCCGGGCACTGGGCTAGATGCCAGAGATACATTGGCAAATGGGAAACATTTAGAGGACCTGCTTACTAAATAGGAGGGCAGACATTTAATACATGAGTGTCATAATTTTATTTACTTTTGAATTTGTCAGTGTTTTGGGATTTTGTTTTTAGGCAGAAGTCAGAATTGGTTCACCTGGGTGTAGTTGTACTTTATACTTACTGAGGTTCTATCTGTGGGTCTCCTAACAGATAATTATTTTATCCTATTCCCCTTTTATTTTAGTAAATACCAGCTTTATTGAGGTATAATTCACGTATGAAGAAATTCACCCAGTTAAACTGTACAATTCAGTGGTGTTTAGTCTCCTGGCAGAGTTGTGCATCCAGCATGGTGTCAATTTTAGAGCATTTTTATCACCCCAGAAAGAAACCCCTGCCCATAAGCACAGACTCTCCAGTTCCCTTCAATCCTCTTAGCCCTAGGCAACCAATAACCTACTGTGTCTCTCCAGATTTGTCTGTTGTGGACAGGTCATATCCCTGGAATCATACACGTGGTCTTTTGTGATTGGCTTTTCATTGAGTGTAATGTTTTCAAGGTTCATCCATCTGTAGCGTGATCAGGACTTCCTTATAGAATAACATTCTGTTGTATGGAGAGACCACATTTGATTTATCAGTTGACGGACGCGTGAGTTGTTTCTGGTTTTTGGCCACTGTGAACAATGCCCTATGAGTATTTGTGAACAAGATTTTGTTGAACGTATGTTTTCATTTCTCTTGGGTAGATGCCTAGGAATAGGTTCGTGTATGTGGTAACTCTAATTGGTAAGGTGGAAACTCAGCGTCCAAGCGTTTGGGGAACTTCCAGAGTGTCTTCCAGAGCTATTCCATTGCATTCTCATGAGCAGCCTACGAGGGTTTCAGTGTCTCCAGCCTCCACCAACCTTTGCTGTTACCCTTTTTTTATTACAGCCGTCATAGTGGATATCAAGTAATATCTGGCTGTGGTTTTGCTTTATATTTCCCTGGTGATAAATGATGTCAAGCGTCTTTTTATGAGCTTGTAGGCCCTTTGTGTGTCTCGGAGAGAGGTCTGTTCGGGCCCTTTGCCTGTTACTCATCGAGTTATTTGTCTTTTCTGGCCCCAACAGGATGCTGATATGCTGACTGGTGATGAGCAAGTATGGAAGGAAGTTCAGGAATCCCTGGAAAAAATTGAAGAACTGAAGGCACATTGGAGTATCCTTTCACCTGTGGACTGGGCTGGGCTGCTGGGACTGTTTCCTTTCTGTCTTGAGGCCCTGTGGTAATCGGGCCAAAGGCCAGGTTTGACCACTCCGTGAGCCAGTGGTTTCCATTCTGTGTCATGGCCGCAGGCTGCATCCCTGACCCCGGCGAGCAGCTGAGTAATGATAAAGGAGACTGGCAAGATCAGCATGAATAATACCTCCCTACCATTAGGGAACAATCAAAATCTGTGGCCCAGCGGGAGTAGGAAAGTAAGTGGTAGCCTCTTTATCTGTAAAAGGTGACAAATTCCTCAACTCTCTCCTCCCATAACCACCTACATCTCTAGGAAAGAATAGCCTAAAATCCTTAAAAGTCAGTGCCAGTGACTGTCAGACTTAGAAGCTTCCTATTAAAGCAGCCACGACTACAGTGGCCACGGGGATTGCTGCACAGATTTTCTTGGCGTGAATAGTCATGGCCACAGGAGGCCAAAGTTCAGAGTAACAGGAGTCGCTGAGGAGGAAGGTCACCTGGGAAGGCTCCACTGACGTTTTACTGTACAAAAGATAGCCTGAGTCAGGGGCAGGGTTCAAATAGGCAGAGGCTGAGCGGAGGCCCCTCCTGGAGCAAAGCTGCTGAAGGAGACCGCAGGCAAGAAGGAAGAGATCGAAGTCCATGAAAAGATTGCAGAAGGGCACTCAGATGCCTTGGGGTAAATGATATCCCAGGCACAGGGAGGTCTGCAGTTTTCTGATGATGCTGTTTAAAAAGTTGTAAAGAACCAGAGAGGTACTTAGAGGGATGTTTCCATTTTTAAGGTGAAGGACATGATATCTGAATTGCTAGCCCACTGGATGTATTAGCAGTCTTAGCAGCAAATCTAGGGTTGGTTACTAAGCAATGGAGAGGAAAGCCGTGATCCTCACGATGCTCTGTGGCTGTTCCAGGAGCAGGTGAATCCGCAGAGTCATGGCTTTGGTAAAGTTTGTGTCAGGGTTTTAGGAGGGGGTTTGATGAAAAGTAATCAAGACGTTTATGTTACATGTTAGCAAAGCTAACTGAATAACTACATGGAAACATGATGCAGAGTGATTCAGTGTCATTCTGGAGTGCCCTCTTTATTCATCTTCCATACCTTGAATGAAGAGAGAGAGGACAGGTTTCTCAAATCTCCACGGTGACATTGATGGGGAGGAAAATAGAGGGGGGATGCTAGAATCGATATCTCAAAAGACTTCAAAATATCCCTAAAGGTTTAAATGGCGTTCAAGTTTTAAAGAGGTGAAATTTAACAAGAGCATATATAAATGTTCTATTTGGATCAAAAAGTTTAAGTATATAAATATGCATAAGAAAGTGAAAAAAAATTAGGGCTTTGGTAAATAGCAAAATTTAACAACATTTAAGAGTATATCTCCTTAAAGACTACTATGCTCTTGGGCTACATTATAGATTATGAAATGATAAAGATGATAATATTGGTCCTATTATTTCTAGAATTTTCCATTCAGTTCGAGGTGAGAAGTATTAATAGGGGGTCTAGAAAAACAAACTTGTTTTGAGGGGTGGAACTGAAATTAAAGAGGGATTTGAAACCCCGTCTATGATGAGATGGAGGACCCTGGGAAAACAGTCAACTCTGGAAGCAGCAGGTCCCTGGACATGGGCTGAAGAGCCTTTGTGTGCAGAGAAGTAGACTTGTTGTGTGTACAGCGGCCTTGGGGTCCATGGACAGCCCAGCCTGAGTTCAGTTTCAACCGGAACTGACTGTAAGCTGGGTACCTTGCTGGTCATAATTCACATGATGATTCAGACAGAAGTTAGAAAACACAGCCCTGCACTCACCACTCTCCTACAGAGTGGGGCAGTAAAATGTGGATTCATACATGTTTTGGTAAAGACAGACTTACAGGGGTATCAGAGATGCAGTAATCAACTTTGGGAGGTTAAAAGCTTTCACCTCGGAGGAGGTGACCACTGAGCTGGGTCTGGGAGGATCAGCAGGAGCTCACCAGGCCAACCAAGAGGAGAGGAGCCCAACGCAAGGAATGGCCTGTGCGGAATGTGAATTGCTGTGCTGCTGAGAAGTTGCTGGCCGTTTCACAGCATGAGAGGAGGGAGGTTGCACAGCCGTGACTGCCCAAACTAGACTTTAGGTGGCAGGGGCCGTGGGATGATTTTTTAAGCAGCAGAGTAATATGATTAAGTGAATAAAAGCTCTGTGGTCTGACAGTCTTTGAGTCTCAGTGGGTTGATTAATTCTCCAGTGAATTTGCTTTGCTTCCCTTTCTTTTCCCCCTGACTCTCTTATGGTCACTTAACAGTATTCAGGAGAAACAGTGTATCTGTTCTGCCCATGAGTAAGCTCCTGTCTTTGGGATGGCTCTCCAGCCCTGCTTAGGTCTAGAGCTCAACTCCTTACTGGAACAGAGTGACTTGCGGTAAACACCGCACAGGTGCCAGGAACTAAATCTTTGAGCAAATACATGTCAGTATTAGCTGGGGGGAAAGCCTCTTAGTTAAAATTATTCCATTTTTTTGCTCACTGGGTTGTTTTGCAGGAAAGGTTTTGCCTTGTTTGTCAAGCGACAGTTGCCGGTGTTGTGAAGGGAAATTAGCACATAGTCCCTTCCAGCTTGCTGGGGGATTAAAATAGACCTATTCCTGTGAGTGGCTGCGGAGTGTCACATCTGGCTTTTACCTCTGAGGCTTGTCACCTGAAACCTCTTTAGAATAAGTTGGAACATATGTAAATGAACAGGCAAATAAGAGTAGAGGTCAGACAGCACAACGTTAAAATAAGGTCCAAGTCCTGCCACAGAAGTGTCTAGCATTGTGTAAGAGACAGTCATTCCTCCTGACAGTTCATCAAATTTCTAATCCGGGAATGAGAAGCCACAGAGGTTAGCCCAGCAATCTGTTACAAAATCAGTGCCTTGCCTAAGATGCTGCTTCCTCAACCTCTAGGGGATACTCAGCAAACTTTAAACATACATGTCAGATGAATACGAGAGAAAATCATGGACTCATTTTTCTTCAGGAAATGTACCTTTGCTGGGATCAGGGTCAATTCCTCCAAGACAGGCCTCATCCTCAAATTGTAGGGGTATGATATAAAAGGCTCTCCGCTGTGCACTGTGGTGCTTTAAATTCTCCTCAAGGAACTCATCTTTTGGAGTAGGGTACTATCCCTCCTGGAGGCTTTGCTGGAAAGAAAATACATTTTCTCTGAAAGCTCATAAAGGTGTTAGTCTCCACTCTCAGGAATGGTTTGACTGGTTTATTAGAAATATTTGCTAATATTTTGGAAAGCCCTGTCCTGAAGGGGGGTATGGACACTCAAAGAGGCAGGTTTTGCTGGACAGAGAGGGAGAAGGGGGCATCTACAGTGGGCTGTCTTATCAGGGCTGGGCATGCTCTGTTAGGACATCAGTGGAGAAGGTTTGGAATTGGGGGCAGGGGATGATGCAGAGGGCATGGATTGCAAGGAGACTAGGTCAAGTGGGAGTGGGAGGGGTGTGGGGGCGTGAAGCGGAGTTCAATCAAATTCAGTCCACTGAGACGTTTTCTCTACGCCCAGTCAGGCTCAGAGGTCATCACACAGAAGGGAAGGTGGAAGGCCCTAATGCTTATGTAGAATATCCTTTACGCATGCCAGGAGATGTTTTCCCACTGTGCCTCTGACACCCAGAACTCTCCCTGGCTCATGATGGGACACAACGAATCGAGTCACTTTACCTACAGTATGTTACTAATTCTACGTTGATGTGAATCATTTTTATTTCTGGCCTATCATAAAGCACTTTGATTTCCTCAGAACCTCAAATCTGACAGATGACAGGACTAGCTTAGATGTGAATCTAGCTTTGCTGCAGTCAAAGGCTAGGCTGCCGCTTTTGATCTTCAAGCCTTTTCCCCCTGCTGTAATGACAGCATGTGAAGCAGATAAATGTGGAGCTCCACTGGTTGAAGGTGGGACAGGAGTGAGAGAAGGGCCAGTCCCAGCCCGGCACCCTCCTTGGTCTCTACCTTGCCTAACACTGCACAGCAAAGAAAGTGTGGTCCCGGGGTCCTGCTCTCCAGCTTTTGCCTTGTTTCCCACGTAAATCCCCTGGGAGGGATTCAAAGCACACTCCCTAAACCATGTCCTCAGTCCTCTGGCTGCCTCTGTAAGACGGGAATATCCGTTTTCAACAGTGAAATCACACCAAGGATATGTGAGATTAAGTTATTGACTCACGGTTGGTCAGAAAGTCATGTTACTGAGGAGTGGATATTGAGTCTTCTTCCCATCCTTTTTAAAGCATCTTTTCCCCTTGCTAGCAATTTACGTGCAGAGGCCCCATCCCTAATATTGTTTCTTCTTTTGGGGGTTCAAAATAAGACATTTTAATGTACTTGGCTTGGGTCAGTTTGGCTTTCTAATTTAAAAAAATGAGATCCAGTGGAAATAGATTTCTTAAAATTGCTCCACCTAGTGTGTGCCTGTGAGTTGTGTATTTGGTTTCACGTATGCCCCAAACTCAGATAACAGAGAAGCAAACATGAGCTCTTCCTTTTCAAAAAGGAATCTTTCTAAAGCTTCTTTAATTTCAAATAGGTTTTTAAACAGAAGCTAACAGTAAATAATTTAATACCGAATTAACTTAATCTTTAGTCCAGCTTAACAAAGGACTGCATTCATTTATGACTAGATTGAAAGAGAGTGCGTCCAGGAGTGTGAAGAAGGGACAGTTCTCTGGAAGTTGTAAGCTCCAAAGCACAGGCTTGGCTACGAGACGGTTTGTTGATGCAAACAGAATTTCCTTCACTGAGACGCCACTTGGGTGTTCTGTTTCTCAAGTGCGTTTTCAGGCAGCTCATCTGTGAAAAATAACGGGCTCTTCCTTCCCCCCTGCGTTGGGAGCTCTCCAGCCTTTTAGAGGATCTAATTTTCCTTTTGTTTTTTCTTGATGAAGACAATGAATCCTTAACTAAGGTTAATAACAGAGTGGGAGCAGGTCCTGGCCATGTGCCAGGCGATCATAAGCAGCAATTCTGGACGGCTTCCCGATATCAACATCTACCAGCTGAAGGTGCTCGACTGCGCCATGGATGCCTGCATCAACCTCGGCCTGTTGGAGGAAGCCTTGTTCTATGGTACTCGGACCATGGAGCCCTACAGGCAAGTCCCAGGGAGAGGGCTAACGTAAAGGCCAAGACGTCTTTACGCTGGGCAAAGGATCGATGCGTGAAGTCATTCTGATGACTACTTTGCGTGGGGCAGTCCCATCTGCTTCTCAGCCACTGTTTAAAACCAAGCCTTATTTTGTTCATTCATTTATGCATTCATTCATCATCTGTAAAGTTCTTTCCATGTGTCAGGCACCGTGGGTGTACAGAAACTAATTAGACGCTGTCTCGATCTGAAGCCGACGATTATAATCTGACGAGGCGCTTGCAATGACAAAGGCAGGCTCAGGGTGCCAGGGGACCTGGAGAGGAACGTGGGGCTCAGACCTAGCTTGAGAGGCGGTGTCATTGGCCTCTGCTGGTCCAGGTGAGGATGGCTCTGTGGGGCCCTTGGTCTGGCTGCCAGTAAGGATAGTCCCTTCTCTTTCTTGGGCTTTATGCTCTCACTTGAATCATTTGCCTTCGTAATCACCTTGTGAGCCAGGGAGGACAGCAGGTAGACCACCTGCCTCCGCTTACTGAGTCAGGTGAAGGAACTATTGGTGATTGCTTTTTGACTGATCTCAGCTCTTCTATGCCAGAAGGTGTTTTCGCCCTGAGATATTTTTATAGCTCAGAGAAGCTTTGAGAGGGAGGCACTGCTGGACGTTGCGCCCTGATTTGCAGTGGGCTAAGAGCATAATTCTAGAAGTTGACACTGAGCAGTCAAGAGAAAGGGACAGAGACATGCGAACCATAATCTGAGGTTGGAATCGCTGTCTCTAGCACAGAACAAGGCTGCTCATGGCAAGGCACCTTGAAAGCACCCGTGACCAGGAGAGATGGCAGAGGGAGGAGGTCCCTGAGAACAGGGACTGCCTTCTGGGCAAACATTTAATTTCCCAACTTTGCAGATGGTGCAACTACCGTGTCAGCCCAAAGGGGCTAAGCAGAGGGAGAATCCGGGACCAGACCGATGCAATGTAGGACAGCAGGCAGGGAGTGGCTACACATGAGACAACAGGGAGAAGAAGTTACCAGGGTCAACATAAGAACAGAAGCGAGTCCATGGTCTAGGAAGCCAGGTGCGAGCCGGGAGCTTGGTGCAGGTCATGAGGAACTCAAGGCGGCAAAGGCTGTACCAGCCAGGTGGATGGCAGAGGTCCCTGGCCAGCCAGTGGCACCAGCGTGACCCTGAGCATGTTTTCAGGACTTCTGTATGTGGTTTATTCCACTGCCTGTGGAATCCAGACTGTGAGTCAACTTTAATCAAATTTATCAGGGATTGCCTTGAGGGCTGAGACTGTAGACTTTCCCATGAGCGGTGAAATCCTGTTCAGTGTGATGAATCTTGTGGTTCTCAGAAAATATGAATCGCAAAGAGATAAGGCTTCATCTCCGAGCCTTAGTGTTGCAACACGAGGCAGGTCGGGTGGGTAGCGTTACTTCGCCGAAGTCCAGGGCTCACTCTGAGGAAGCCAAACGACAGACTGCTGGGTGGGAAGATAGACTCCATGCAGAAGATGCAGACTGGAACATCCCCTTCTTCCTGCAGGCCCCGTCAGCAGCCGCTGGCTCGTGAGTCTTGGCGGGCGCTGCTCTGACTCTTCCTGCCTTAGCCTTGCTTTCCTTTTGACACCCAGGCTGCCCTGCTCAGGCCACGCTTAAGCACAGAAACTTTAAATTGGCCCACCACATCCATAACGAAGACCACACGCCTTCAGAGCCGTCTGTTCTGCACGTATTTTGCAATCTTCTCTGAGGCACTAACTTACCCCTTAAGTAACTGGCAGTTTGACTGACTTTAAAGTTAAACAAAGAGACCTTTCTTGTAAGTGAGGCAAGTCCTCTGCCAGAATACAGTACATTATGTTTGGAAAACGTTTGGTTGTATTTACATGGTGTTTGGCAGGTCACAATCTCTCTGTAGGTGTGTACTCTGTTCTTACACTGGGTGACAAATTTCCAAGCCTCCCTTGGTCTCTTTTCCCTGGAGTGTGTTAAGGAGTTGCTTTTTGGTGGTCTGTATTTCAGAAATCCGGACTGCATTGATCCATTTCACATGAGTGAGATATGAATCCTTTGCTTTCAAAGCTGTAGTTGAGACATAGCCTATAAATAATCCAGAACCAACAAAGTTAAGAGAAATGGGCAGGGTAGATGTTGTCATGCTTTGCCTTTTCCCCCTTTAGCTCAGGCAGAGGTCAAATAAGGAATATATGCAAATAGGTCCGGTACCCTGCAAGCCCATTAGCAATTTTAGAACAAAGGCAGAAATAGAGAAGTTGGCAGTGGTTTTCACCTCTCACATGCATGATGGAGTTCCTGCTGTGTGCTCTCAGCCCCCGCATGGGCTCCCTGCAGTTGCTGGAGATGGGTTTTGTGCTCACCTTTAGCCAAGGACATGAACAGTTAGCTAGGCATGAGTTACCAAGGGATGATTGCATTGCCATCTGCTGTAACAGTTTTACAATGCTAATATATTGTTTGCAACAACTAGATGGAGGTCAAGTCTCTTGATGATTTTGTCATTCCTGACCTTGGCTAAATTTTAATTGCTGACCTTAGAGGAGAAAGTGCCCCTATTCCACTTTTATCCAAATTACTGTCTTCAGCTCCCTTCCTGCTCCTCTGTCATTTATTTTTACTCAAAAGATTTTACTCAGATTTTATGATGCAGCTCAATATTAGGTTAGTCATGTTTCATAAAGCAAGTTAGAAATATGTGACATACAACAAAATGTACTATCTTTAGTATTAGCTCAAAGTATGTCTTCTGATAGTATCGGCATATATATGTGACTAGGTATGCAAACTCATCTGTCCCTTAGCATTATAAACATGAAGCAGAATGAAAATTTTAAAATACTTCATAAATTTTATTTAAAAGTTTAATTTAGCCTAATGCGAATTAGCCAATTAGTAGTTCCAAACTTGGGATGCATTTTCCTATTAAAGATGGTTACAGATAATGGCGAGGTCCCCAGACTAACCCGTGAAAGTCTGCTCAGTCGTTAGTAGTACCAGCATACGGGCTATGATTTCTCCCCACCCCCTAAAAAAAAGAGAAAAATGCAAAATTGAACGCATTGTTCTAAAATGTTCGTGTGTTGATGAATTAAATGAGACTTTAGGAACTGGAGAATGATGATGAGATACAGAGGGTTTTGAAGAAGACTTGGAGTATATTCACACGTTCTGTTCATTGCTGTTTCGAGATTAGCATATGCTTATAGAAGGACACTCTAAGAGGACAGAGAGGTACAAATTAGCCCCATCTTCAAACTGTTGTCCTGCTCCTTAAAGATAAGCTTGGCTAGAAGTTTCTTGGCTGAAATGTCCTGTGTCAGGGCAGCCAGTCTGAATATATTCCAGAGCCCCATATACCTCAGTCTCGCATGCTGTCAGAGAATTGAAAGCAAATCGGTAAGCCCAGCCTTTGCCAGGGTCTCGCAGAAAACATGAGCAATGGATTCATCGTGATACACAGAGCGTTTTCGTAGGGGCCGTGCTCCCCGCATTCTTTTTATTCGTTTCCCAGCTGCTCTCAACCCTCTTCCCTTCATGCCTGTTCACTTGGGCTCTTCACTTCTTCCTCCTGCACTTCTTTCTGCCTTTTTTCTGCTTGTCTTGCTTGGGGAAGGACTCATTCCTAATAGGCCTTTTAAAATATGCCTGCTAAGGTGGCGTATGGAAGAGTGGGAATTAGAAAGAGAAGAGGGAAGGGAAGCCAAGATAAAGGTCCTTCTTAGTATGGGGGAAAAAAGGAGGGATAAAAAAGAATAACTCCCTAGCCCATGTTCTGTAACTTTTTCCACTTTACAAGGGTGCAGACATCTGTCTAGATTAGCTCCAGATTAGCTACCTTATTCTTTTTAACAGGTATATAGTATTTCATCTCATAGGTAACCATAATTTTTAGATCAGCATGGGGGAAAAAGAAGGGGGGGAAAAGGTATAACTCCCTAGCCCATGTTCTGTAACTTTTTCCTCTTTACAAGAGTGTAGGTATCTGTCTAGCTCCAGATTAGCTACCTTATTCTTTTTAACAGATACAAAGTATTTCATGTCACAGATATACCATAATTTTTAGATCAGTGTCTATCATTTCCATTTGTATGTACTATGTCAAACAATGCCGTGAATAACATCTGTGTACTTACATCTGAGTGTATTGATATGACTGAATTCATAGGGTAAATCCGTATGATAAATTCCTAAATGGTAACTGGCTACATCAAAAGTTACATCCCCTGAACTTAAAGTAAGAGTTTTTAAAAATTTATATTTATTTTAAATTTTGATAATTATCTCCAGATTGTACCTCCCACCGCTCAACACACACACACACACACACACACACACACACACACACACACACACACACACACACACACATCCCCCTTTCCTCAAGAAAATGTGAGAAGGGATGAGGTTGATTTCTGTTGTATCTGGTCTAAAGCCATTTCAAAACATATAAGGGCCTTCATTTATTCCTTCATTACGGCCCACAGTATAGGGTAAGATTGTTAATATTAATTTTGTTGTCCATAAATGGCATTTTTGTGCTGGTGGGAATGACATTTTTGTGAGATACCTGGGAAAAAGGCAGAAGAACAGAAATGATGAAGAGACTTCAGTTGTGATCAGAGGAGGAGGCACAGGACGAGGGTGTGAAATCCATCCAGGAGAAGAAAGCTGATCGGAGTGAGATTTTGGCTCAGATAGCTTTCTGCTTTGTTGTCAGGAAAAATGCGGCTAGGTGGAAAGAGTGAAAGTAGAACACAGCCAGTAGTTTGTGTGCATGGCCGCAGATCAGGTGTTTGTAACTGAGACATGGCCAGTGAATTGCATAGCAGCCCCATCGGTTTTTAATTTTACCCGGGATTGTTTTTGAGAAGCTTTGGAAGATAGGTTGAGAAGCTGTAGGGTTTCCTCATGACGGTACCTTCTACCACTGTTTGCAAGCAGGCTTTTCTGAAGAACTATGGTTGTTCTCTCATGGGTTTTTGTCAATGTGACCTTCTAGTACAGGAGCCTGCAGAGCTTGCCGGGTGCCTGCTACAGAGGGAGGACTTGAGTGGGCTTGGGCGCGGTCACGCACCCAGCGCCTGCACGGGCCTGGCCTTCCCCATCCTGCATCTCTCCGTGTTGCTCAGATGCTGTTGGCTTGCTCTCTGAGGATGCTTGTCATTGCCTCGGTCAGCAAAGCTCATTCCTAGAGGGCAGGCCGGGTCCTCGGCTGTGGCATCTAGTTTAGACCTTTCCTAAAGCATGCTCCTGGAGTGGGAACGAGAGAACACATCAGAGCCAGCTCTCTCTCCAGAAGACGAAATGAGTATCTGAACTTCATCCAGCGTTCTTTTCACACGTTGTTTGCCATCTATTGTCTCTGATGAGATGTATAGAATTATTTCGCCCGGTACGGGAACAGATGTTTTCTTCTCTGCTTATTAATGTGAACGGTAATCCTTTAGCCACTTAATCACGTTTTCCATGCGGTAGTTTTCAGTTAAAGTTTCTTTAGTGGAAGACCCTCTATACAGGATTTTGAGCTCTGGGTGTGGGTGTTGATATGTGTGAAATACTGAATTACCTGGCATACCTAACCAGGGCCTCTTTCAGTTTGCTGTCAATTCTGTAAGGTTTATTTCTTATCGGGATGCTGAGGCAGTGACCACCTGCACAGTGATGGGGAAAGGGTCCACCAAGCGTTTTGTTGTTGCTCTTGGGTTTTTTTTGGGGGTGGATGGGGGAGTCTCACTCTGTTGCTCCGGCTATGCTGCACTCTTGGCTCACTGCAACCTTTGCCTCCCAGGTTCAAGCGATTCTCCTGCCTCAGCCTCCCAAGTAGCTGGGACTACAGGCGTACTGTACTGGCTAATTTTTATATTTTCAGTAGAGATGGGGTTTCACAGTGTTCCCCAGGCTGGTCTCGAACTCCTGAGCTCAGGTAATCCACCCATCTTGGCCTCCCAAAGTGCTGGGATTACAAGCGTGAGCGACATACCTGGCCTCCAAGCCTTTTTTTAACCTTTTAAATATAGGCCCTTTTAATTTAATTCTGAAAGACTTTGTTGATTCGGAATCTAGACATAAAATAATACAATGAAGAAGGAGGTGAATGAGGGAAGAATAGAGAAAGATGGAAGAGGAAGAAGGAAAGAAGGTATGACAGTGGCTGCAATCAGTCGCGTAGACACTTGTTACTCTGCCAACTTCAGCTTCTGCTAATTACTTGTGTTCTACTTTTATGGATGACTCGGGGCTAATAGGAGGCGTTAGGTAGGAGGATAATGGAGAGCATGCTGAGCAGTTTCTCTGGCTCTTTTCTTGGGAAACGAGAAATGAGAACATGTCTGCTTCAGCCGTCTACTCCTCTAGAATACCTTGCATGAGATGCCACCTGTACGTTCGGGTAAGGCATTTATTGCCCAGCTTTGTGGAGTGGTTCCGGCCCTGAACCTACTGGTTGTGTAACAATGACCCAGCCTTGTGGTCTTACTTCTGGAAGAAAAGCCTAGGACATTCTGTGCATGGAACTGCCATAAGCTCTGGCCCTTCAGCCTCTGAAAAAGGGGAGGCAGGATGCCTTGGCCTACTCATTCTCCTGAATGGAGCAGCTCTTCTGACTATTGCTGTCACCTTAGGCATTTGAACAAGTGTTACACTTTCTGACAGAGCTTTGG
The DNA here is from genome assembly GCA_028533165.1 of Leontopithecus rosalia. NCBI lineage: Eukaryota > Metazoa > Chordata > Mammalia > Primates > Cebidae > Leontopithecus > Leontopithecus rosalia. The sequence goes on along the minus strand of CM052666.1, from coordinate 42,202,289 downwards.
CTGACAGCAAACAGGCTTAGGTGATCTGGCAGCTTCACGTACCACGCCTTGGTCTAACTTGCCCGGTTCCCATCTGTCTTAAGGATGAAACAGAATTATTGGGAGCTGCTGATGCATGTGTAGCCCCTACTGGGGAAGGGGAGGTGACCTGTGCATGCTTCCAACATGCTGTGCATGGCAGAACGTGCCTAAAGCCTTTGCTTTCTGTCATCTCCTGGCCGTACATCTCTATAGCGTTTGTCACTCCTGGCTACTAGAGGGCCACTACTCACCCATCTTTCAGATGATCCCACCTTCTGTTTCACTCTGAAACAGAGTGGCATTGCCAGAACCCTCTGCTGAACTTGACTCTAGCAACTCTCGCTGCACCGGGAGTTCTAGATAAAGCCCATGGCCACTTTCTTCTCAGACGAGAGAATTCAGAAGCTGCTTGTTCCTTCCCTTGTCCCTGTTATGAGCTCCACTGTGCCGTTGTTGTCCTGCCCCAGTCTGCGTGTATCTTTCCACATCAACACTGGCAGGTGTGTGGGGCTTTAGGAAATCAGCTAGCAGTGGGAACCTCCATCTGATTTGTATGCAAGAAGTAGAATATGGCCTTTTAGACAAGCCTTGGCCCATAGGAGACAGAACAAGAGCTAGCGCTTGGACTGCGGAAGCCTACCCACCTTCTGTGCCTAATGCTCAGCTTACGGCATGGCCTCCTGGATGCCGAGGTCATGGTTGATTTGGGCACTAACTCCTTTTTTTTTCCCCCCCCAACAAAAACAGTTATGGAGACCTACTTACTATATGCAGTGCTAAACAAAACAGACAATACAAAGTCCTTGTTCTGCTGGAGCTGACAGATAGCCTTCAGCAGCCAGCTGGGGGGCACCTTTGAGCTTCTTCAGAAAACCAGGCATTTCAGACCTCGGGCGGAATTGTTGGACCACATCAGGCCTGGCCAGTGATGGAAAAGGTTTGTAGAGCGCTGGAGTAGGAGGCCCGTCGGTGGATCGAGTACCAATCTCTCCTGGAGTTCCCTGATCGATTTTCAACACTTCATTCCTCATTCCACTACTTTAAAGTCACGGAGAGAGAAGTTCGTGTCTCTGGTTTCCTGAAACCCTCCCTGTGGCATTCTTGAAGCTGAATCCCCCATTTAGCTCCACCCTGTCATACTCTGAGCTGGAAGGGCACCCAGAAGCCAGGGCCAGCATGCTGAGGCCTGGGAGTGACTGGGGTGGAGCTGGAGGCTGTGCTCATGACCAGCTCGGTGGGTGCCGGAGGATGCCTTCTCCCAGAAGCCAGCAGTCCAGGGGACATCGATGGGGGAATAGAATCATTTGTCATGGGTTTGTTCATGCAGCTATTTTAAGATATCCTTATTTCTTTTTATTTAATTTTTTTTTTGAGACACAAGGCCTTGCTCTGTTGTCCAGGCTGGAGTGTTGGGTGCAAACACCGCTCCTGCAGCGCTGACCTCCTGCGCTCGGGTGTTCCTCCCTCCTCAGCCTCTTGAGTGACTGGGGGAACCACAGGCATGTACCACGACACCAAGCTCATTAACAAAATTCTGTAGAGGTGGGATCTTGCCATGTTGCCCAGGCTGGTCTCGAACTCTTGGATCCAAGTGATCCTCCCACCTTGGTCTTGCAAAGTGCTGGGATTACAGGTGTGAGCCGCTGAACCCAGCCTGGGATGGCCTTAGAATCAAACTTAAACTCTCAGCTACCTTTACTATAAAATAATGTGTAAAATACTCTGCCCAAAACACTTTCAGGTTCTTTTTTCCCATCTACAGTTGACCAAGTGGTTAAGTATCAACAAAAATTGTGCAGTGGAATTTCTGAAAGCCCCAGGACCATGTGGGGTGGTGCCGAGAAAGCCTGTAGTATGAGGTTAGGTGGCTTTACATATGGCCAGGGTCATCTGTGACAACATAATTCCACTTTCATTTCTCATTTCTGCCCCTCCTTTGCCTCCCATCCTTACCTGGGACAAGGATGTCAATTCCTTTTTGCCCCCAAACCCCGTAGTTATACATAAATCCCACCCCTTTTTACACTCTTCCCTGGTTCTTGAGCCCTCAGGCTATGCCAGGACCCAAGAAACCCATGCTTTTCCTCTGTCGTCATCAAGACAGTGGAGAGGCCAGGCACGGCACGGTGGCTCACGCTTATAATCCCAGCTCTTTGGGAGGCCAAGGCGGGCAGATGGCTTGAGTCCAGGAGTGCAAGACCAGCCTAGACAACATGGTGAAACTCCATCTCTACCAAAAGTGCGACGATTAGCCAGGGGTGGTGGCATGTGCCTGTAGTCCCAGCCACCAGGGAGGATGAAGTGGAAGGATTGCTTGAGTCTGGGAGGTCAAGACTGCAGTGAGCATGATCACACTATTCTACTCTAGCCTGGGTGACTCAGTGAGACCCTGTCTTAAAAAAAAAAAAAGGGCAGTGAATAGCAGAGCTCCTAATTTCAAATAAGGAACGATAATCCTGCACTCTTGCGGCCTTAGAGAGGTTCAAGTTCTGGTAAGAAATACACTGACCAACACTGGCTTCTGGAGGTCTCCTAAGCGGCAGTGCCCTTTGACGCCCTCTTGGTCATACACATCCTAAGTGGCAGTGCCCTCTGACGCCCTCTTGGTCATACACATCCTATGTGGCAGTGCCCTCTGACGCCCTCTTGGTCATACACATCCTATGTGGCAGTGCCCTCTGATGCCCTCTTGGTCATACACATCCTATGTGGCAGTGCCCTCTGACGCCTTCTTGGTCATACACATCCTACGTGGCAGTGCCCTCTGACGCCCTCTTGGTCATACACATCCTAAGCGGCAGTGCCCTCTGATGCCCTCTTGGTCATACACATCCTATGTGGCAGTGCCCTCTGACGCCTTCTTGGTCATACACATCCTACATGGCAGTGCCCTCTGACACCCTCTTGGTCATACACATCCTAAGCGGCAGTGCCCTCTGACGCCCTCTTGGTCATACACATCCTAAGTGGCAGTGCCCTCTGACGCCTTCTTGGTCATACACATAACTCATCTCTGCTGGAAGCTGGGAGACCTGATCCCCAAGGCCCTTCAGAGGAATTGGGGTCTTCAAACCTTTATTTTAAAGCGCTGTGTAAAATAGCCCCTGGATGCCACTTTCCTCCATCTGTCCTTCAGCAAATCCTCCTTTAACACTCAAGCTCCCAGTCAAAACCCATGTGCTAAGAGGAGAAGCTGGGTTTCCTGTGACAGCACGACTCATTCTAGCTAGCACTTAGTCTACTGGAAAGGGTCAGACCAGGAGGGAGCCACTGGAATCTAATTTGAACCTTTGGAAAACTTCTAGTGAAAGTTTTTCTCCTACCTGTACAGACCTCAGTCCTGTGCCTCCTTGGAAGCAGTATCCAAGGAAAGCAGAAGTTCTGACTGTAGTTCCCACCCAGTCCACAGAGGCTCATGGTCCTAAAAAGGCTTCCTTTTCCTGAACTCTAATGTATTAGGTACTAATTCCAGGATCTGTGTTCAGAATCCACTTGTTTTTCTGTCTGGCCTGTCCTTGGAGCTCTTTTATTCTGGCTCAAATATTTTCTCTCGGCTCACGTCGTACATCTACGTTGTACATCCTCTTCTGCTGCTCCTTCCTGCCTGCAGCAAGGATGCCTGTTTCCCTTTACTCCAAAACCCCACAGCTGTGGACCAACCCCACTTATTCCCAGTCTACCTTGCTAAGCTTTTAAGTTACCAACCCAGGCCAGGACACAAGAAATGCCTTTTGTGGGCCTGGCACAGTGGCTTAAGTCTATAATTGCAGTACTTTGGAAGGCTAAGGTGGGAGGATCACTTGAGCCCAGGAGTTCAAGACAGACCTGGGTGACACAGAGAGACTTCATCTCTACTAAACATCAAAAACTTAGATGCTGTGGTAGTGGTGTGTGCCTGTAGTCGCAGCTATTTCAGAGGGTGAAGCAGGAGGATCTCTTGAGCCCAGGAGTTCAAGGTTACAGTGTGGTATTACCACACCACCACATGCTACAGCTTGGGTGACAGAGTCAGCCTCTGTCTCTTAACAACAACAACAAAAAGCCAGTCATGGTGGCTCATGCCTGTAGGCCTAGCATTTAGGGAGGCCAAGATGGGCAGATCACTTGAGCCCAGGAGTTCAAGACGAGCCTGGGAGACATGGTATAAACCCCATCTCTACCAAAAAAAAAAAAGTGTGTGTGTGTGTGTGTGTGTGTGTATTACACATACAGAAAAAATTTCCAGGCATGGTGGCTCAAGCCTGTAGTTCCAGCTACTCAAGAAGCTGAGGTGGAAGGATCACTTGAGCCCAGGGAGGTCAAGGCTACAGTGACTCGTTCGTACCACTGTATTCCAGCCTGGGCAACAGAGCAAGACCCTATCTCCAAAAAAAAAAAAAAAATCCTTTTTCTCTGTTGCATTTGCCTGACTTTCAGTATAAACAGCTTCCTTGTGGAAGAAGATGGGAGCCACACTCCGCTCCTGGGGCTAGGTCAGCTGAACAGGAAAACGTTTAATTGTGTTCACCATAGGAGCAATACGGATGGTCTGAGAGATTGTCTTTAGGCTTCCTATGTTGTGAAAGCATCTCCAGAATAAGGGCATTTTCCATTTACTTCACTTTTTTTTTTAACTTGCACAAGCCATCACTGAGCACTTTGACTTTCCTGATAGAAAATCTTGTTTCTTATTACAGCAAATTGTACTCTAAGCCGCAGGATACCAAATCCCAGGGAATCTTGTGGGATGCATTGAATTTCTCCTGTTGAATCAATCTCTTGCTTGGCTGCTCCTGCAGTTACTAAGCTGCTATCTCTTTCTCACCTCATGGAAGAGAAAGTAGAAAAGAAAATAATCCCATTTCCCCTGTAGGGAGCCAAAAGAAAATCAGGTGGGCCTGAAGAACGTGTAGTGATGCATATGACTCTGAAAGGCTCAAACAGATGAAAACCCATTTTCATTTTATATAAAGTACACACTTCATAATTTGTTATAAAAATATGGTCAGCACACTTATGTGCTATTTGTATTTCGAGTAAAGTTCATATGGAGTTTTCAGCGATTCCCTAAGGATAAATGGATGGGACTTCAGTTAAATTGCAAAAATAAAACTAATTTGTCAAGCCTCATAGTACATGATCACTTACAGAGAATGGTGATGGCATTTATAATGAGCAATAAGAGGTCCTTGAAAGAAACAAAACGTGGGGTATAATGACCCCCAAAATTAGTTATTTCGAGCAAGGAAAATAACTTCTGGGCTGGTTAGTATAAAAGTCTTGAGCTCCTGAGAGGTAATGAATGGGAAAATGTGTAATATTGTTAGATACGTTAAGGGAAATAGTCCAGCCGGGTTCTAGGGAACTGAAGTAGCAGGAGTGTGGCCGGCTGTAGCCTTTGAATACGGAGAGAGTAGAAGCCCTGGGAGCAGTGAGGTGGCGGGGTGCGGGGGCGGCAGTGGAGACTGCCTTGCTCTGCAAAGAGGGACACAGATGATGGAAATTGCCCTTCTGCACAAAGGACACTGATCATAACACTGCCCTGCCCTTCAGTATTAAAGAGGAACAATTTTGCTCTCATCTGTAATTGGAAATATCACCGTTATGTCCTCCCAACGTAAGAGAAACCAGATTCCACAATCATAAAAGCATCTGCCAGCTATTTGTTAGCATCACCCTTCCAGGGGAGCAGGTGAAAGGACTTTAAGGACTCTACCTTTCAACTTTCTTAAACTGAAAAGTAATTGCTATTATTTATTAAGAGCCTACTGTGGACCAAGCAACGTGCTTGTTCTTCTAATCCTCATTGCCAGAAGGAGAAGGATGTTCACCTGTAATGTCCTCTGTGGCTGAAACTGAGGCTTGGTAACTTGCCCACTCCATGGCAGAGCCAAGGTTCAAACTCAGGCCACGGATTCATTTGTTTTATTTTGGCTGTAATTTTTTAAAGCATTTGAGTCAGACTGAATGCTGATTTGCTTGGTTATATAGATATAGAATATTACTGCATTGCAGAAGGCTATAGTGGTCTTTCTACTATGCCATTCTGTTTTCCTACTATATGACTCTCTGATGACAATTTTCATACAAGTAACAGAAATCCACCTGAGAGTATCTTCACACAGAATAGAATCTGCTGTCCGCACAACCGCACAGCCAGCCTCAGATCTGCAGTGACGGATTTCAGGGATGCAGTCTGGGCCATTAGGTTGATGTCTGGTTCCTTTGCTTTCTTGCTCTTGAGTTCTCTTTCTTTCCCTCCCTCCTTCCTTCCCTTCCGGGATGCTGTCCTTATTCCTTCTCACAGTCTTGCCCATAGTGTGGGAGACAGATGGCTTCCAGCAGCTTCTCCCCGACCCCATTCATGTTCTGCGAGCTATGTAATAGAAGAGAGTTCTGTTTCCTCCAGCTCTTAAAGATGACATACTTGGGATGGATGGCTTTGGCCTTCGTGGGTCTCATGCCCACCCCTGCCTGGACCAAAGGAGAGGAGGTGCTGGCAGCCCTGCCAATAACACAGGCTTGGAATGGGGCAGACATTCTTGAAAAGCTAGGAGGGTGGGCGAGCTCTGGACAAACGAGAGAATAGATGTCCACTGCACTCTTCTACTCGGAAACAGTCGGTAAGCATTTCAGATAGAAAAAGATTTGGAGATGGTAGAGAGAATCCAGTAAGAAGACTCTGATGATCAGAGAAATGACTATTACTTGAGAGAGAAGGAAGCAGCAGCTGTCCACTGTTACGTTATGCATTGGGGAGGAAGTGTTGCAAGAGCAGGTTCTTAGAATTTCCAAGGGAACAGCAGAACCCACTTGAACCACAGCGCAAGCCAGCCGTTGAGGAGGAAGACCGAGGCCTCGAGGAGGAAAAGATGGGTCTCTAGGAGCTAGCCCAGGTCCTGTCTGGAGCAGAAAAGTTAGGTCAGGACCTGATGGCAGCGTGTGACATGCTCTGTGAGGGTTCTCCAATTCCACTGTGTGCTATCTCCTCCTGGCTGTAGGCATTAAGTAATATAGCCGTTCATTATGGAAATGCTACAGAAAGAGTGCATCTTGATATCGGTGAGGCATTTGATGGTGTCTCCTGCTACATTTCCTGTAGATGGCAAATAGGAGCTAGTGAGGTGAATTTATACCTTTTAAGCAGCTGTTTGTGAACCATTGTCATTAACAGATGTAGCCCCCTTTGGGGAAATACGCAGTGGGATATATGCCTCGAAGCTCAATGTTTTGGTCCTAAGTCAACATTTTAATCAAAGACTTAATGAGAGCATAGGTAGAAGTTATGTGTCTCAAACATGGAAAGGATTCAAAGCAGAGAAGAAAAACCTTTTGGAGAGCTGAACCAAAGTTCAAAATTAGTTCTTTCATCAGAAGCGTTTGGCAGCAAAACGAGTAGGGTACATGGAAAGTCTGCACGGAAGTAAAATTCAGTGACAGGTCGGATACGTGTTTCCAGTATTTTGTAATAGATTGTTTGTGGCTGTCCCAGTAACATCGATTTCTTTCTTAATATCACTTCAAATGGGTCCTAGCCATGTAGTGTGTATGTGACTGACCACAGAGGCAGTCTGTCTGTGATTGGTTGAACTAGAAAAATCATGTTTCCGACTGGGTGCAGCGGTTCACACCTGTAGTCTCAGCACTTTCGGAGGCCGAGGCAGGTGGATCAGAAGGTCAGGAGTTCCAGACGAGCCTGGCCAGCCTGCTAAAACCCCATCTGTAATAAAAACACAAAAATTAGCCAGACACGGTGGCGGGCGCCTGTAATCCCAGCTACTTGGGAGGCTGAGGCAGGAGAATTGCTTGAACCCAGGAGGCAGAGGTTGCAGTTAGCTGAGACCACACCATTGCACTCCAGCCTGGGTGACTGAGCGAGCCTCTGTCTCAAAAAAAAAAAAAAAAAAAAAGTTTCCCTGGTCATGTGACCCTGTTAGACAGATGGCTTCATATTGCAGCTAGTGATAGGTATCCATTCTTGGGCTTGGATTTGAACTATTAAGAAAGACGACTTCTCCTTAACTATTGCTCTTAATTGAGGGAGCATGTATCCCCAGGAGTTGCAGGCTGTTAGGCTTCTTGGGAGTACAAAGAAAGATCAGAGGGGAAAAAAAAATAGAAACCAAGGAAGGAGAGGTGAGAAATGCAGAGAGAAAAACCAGATACTGATCATATTGTTTAAACATTGCCTGAGGCCACATTTACTCCTGTACTGTTGAGTTACAAAAGCACTTAGGCTGATCAACTTTATTCTTATTTTGTCAGCCTATTTGAATTGGATTTCTTTTTACATACAACACAAAAATTGTAACAGATATATCTGGGGGGTCCAGACACAGTGCAGTGCAGTAACGCTAATCCAACCTTAGGCTGCATTCTTTTCAGAATAGTATCAAGATCACACGAATGGTACATGCATCCATCCCTCCATCTAGGCAGTTTCTAGCCGAGGGTAACCATGACTAGAACAGTTCTTCAGTGATATGATGAGAAACAGCTGATGAGCACTGGACACACTGGAACAGTTCTGCAGCCATATGATGAGAACTGGAGACACTGGAACAGTTCTGCAGCCATATGATGAGAAACAGCTGATGAGCACTGGAGACACTGGAACAGTTCTGCAGCCATATGATGAGAACTGGAGACACTGGAACAGTTCTGCAGCCACATGATGAGAAACAGCTGATGAGCACTGGAGACACTGGAACAGTTCTGCAGCGATATGAGAAACAGCTGATGAGCACTGGACACACTGGAACAGTTCTGCAGCCACATGATGAGAAACAGCTGATGAGCACTGGACACATTTCATCCTGAGGTTAAACGGTGAGGGAGAGGGAGAGGGATGCCTGCTGTAAATTTTCAAACATTCTAAAAGGTTGTCTTGTAGAAAGTAGAGTTTTCCTGACAGCCAGAGGAGGAACTAGGGCCTGTTACTTGGAATTAGGGGAAGACACATTTCATGCCAGTAAATTAGAACAGTTTATAACAACAGAGGTACCCAGCAATGGAACATTTGAAGAGTATTGAATTCTCCATCGTTGGAAGTGTTTACATTACAACTATTTGACAATCTGTTGGAATTGTATCAAAATAATTTCTTTATTGAATAGGAGTTTGTCCATATGAGCTTTAATGTCCCTTCTAGCTTTGAGATTGTGAGTTTCAAAACCCTCTGAAACATTAGTCTCAGCCACAAATAAAGTACAAAAACAACCTCAGCTCAAATTCTCAGTTGCCTGTGTTGTTATGAGTTACCATGTGGTCCATAAAGTTATGGACCACGCATACCCTGTCCTTCCTGTGCCGGGTCCAAGAGAACATCCAGATGGGTTAGTATAGCTTTGGTTGCTTATAATTTTTTGCGTGACTTGGTGGTTTAAGGTAATACAAGTGATCCCATTTTGTTTTACGTGTGTGTGTGTGTGTGTGTATATATATATATATATATTTGTATGTGTATATATATATGTGTGTATATATGTATATGTGTGTATATGTGTATGTATATATGTGTGTATATATATGTGGGCATATATGTGTGTATATGTGTATATATGTTTGTGTATATATGTGTATGTATATATATGTGTGTATATATTTGTATATATGTATATATATGTGTGTGTATATATATGTGTATATATACATACATATTTACACACACATTAATATATGGAACATTTCATATATATGAATCCACATGGTAGATGTTTTAATAAAATATTTGCTAACTTCTGAAAAGCAGGAGATTTTATGTGTTTGTTATTGTTGTTGTTTTAAAATCTAGATTTCTAGCTTTGCCTGGGGAATCAGAAGACTGGTGGAGTGGATTCCTGTCCCCAAAGCAGCTGTACCTACGCTGGATAGCAGCTGCCTTCTTAAACCTGGTGTGTGTTTTGCCAGTTTGCCAAAGTCTCTGCTGCTTTCCCTCAGGCTGGCTTTACTCATCCAAATCCCGTCTACCCCCGTGGATTTGTAAGTGTGCGATCCCTGCCCTATGTTGCTTTCTTCCCGGTCAGTCCTGCCTGCTGGCAGTTCACACAGCACCCATGATGAGTGGGAGAGTATTTCGACGTGTAAGCATGCTGTTTAAGGCCTTCTCAGGCCCAAATAACGTAAGAGAGAAGAAAAGCAAACACTTGTTTCCACCCATGAGTTTTCCATGAAAATATGTTTTTATTTAAGAAAAAACTAATAGAAGCTGGGTGTGGTAGCTCACACCAGTAATCCCAGTGCTTTGGGAGGCAGTGTGGGAGGATCCCTTGAGGTGAGAAGTTTGAGATCAACCTGGGCAACATAAGAAGACCCTGTCTCTACAAAAAATTAGAAAATTAGCTGAGCATGGTAGTATGCACCTTTAGCCCCAGCTCCTCAGGAGGCTGCAGCAGAAGGATCCCTTCTGACTCCAGGAGTTGGAGGTTACAGTTAGCTGTGATTGCACCACTGTGCTCCAGCCTGGACAATAGAACAAGACCCCATCTCTAAAAATATAAAAAGTTATTATAAAATGTGGAACTTTTCACCAGGAGAAATGAATGTATATATAGTCTGCAGATGTACAAAAGTATGACATCTGGATACAAGTTAGGTTTCTTTTCTCATTAATTCTCCCGTTACCAGTTTTGATTATTAGTGTCTAAGTCTGCCTGCTGTTCCCTCGGACCTCTGGTACGAGCATATGACGTCCTTCGTCTTGAGTAGTGGTTTCCAAACTGTTCTGTCAGGATAATTGTTCCATTGACTTAAAATGAAAGGAGAATACTGGTCACATGAATCTGGGAAGAGGAAGGTTAAATACAGCGACTTCAGGTCAGTTTGCTGAAAATCAATTAAGGAAAGCCAATTCATCAAAAGCCAGTTCACTGTACACTAAGTCCATATTTTTCGGCTGTGCACATTTACCAATGCTGATTTGGTAGCTCTGTCTCCTGAGTGTTTGATCTGGTGTTCCTGACAACAAAAGATGCTTTTCTGAAGATGGTCACGCGTTGCTGAATAGTGGGGACACATTCTGAGAAACACATTGTTAGGTGATTTCATTGTCATGAAATGTATTTATACAAACCTAGATTGTGAAATCTAGCATCTAGCTATATGGTGCTCCTAGGCTACGCATCTTACAGGATATTATTGTACTGAATGCTGTAGGTGGTTGTAACACAGTGGTAAGTGTTAGTGTATCTAAATATAGAAAAGGCAGGGCAAAAATACGGCATAAGATAAAAAATGATGTGCTGGTATAGGGCAGCTCCATTGTAATCTTGTGGAACTACCATTACCACATATGCAGTCCACTGTTGACCCAAGTGGTGGAACGTGGCACGTGACTGTATTAGCTAATTGAGATGCTTCCTTTCTGAGGCACCAGTAGAAAAGAAAATCCTAAAATTCTGGAAGGCTGACAAAGCAGAATTCAGTATTATAAGAAATACACCTTTTCTGCCTGAAGTTTGGGCATTTCGTACGTGACAGGATTGTTTCAACTATATTTGATTCCTATTATATGCTTTAAAAATGTTATTTTAGGCTGGGCCCAGTGGCTCATGCCTGTAATCCCAGCTCCTAGCACTTTGTGAGGCTGAGGCGAGCAGATCACCTGAGGTCTGGAGTTCGAGACCAGCCTGACCAACATGGAGAAACCCCATCTCTAATAAAAATACAAAACTTAGCCTGGCATGGTGGTGCGTGCCTGTAATTCCAGCTACTCAGGAGGCTGAGGCAGGAGAATGACTTAAACCCAGGAGGCATAGGTTGCAGTGAGCTGAGATTGTGCCATTGCACTCCAGCCTGGGCAACAAGAGTGAAAAATCTTCTCAAAAAAAAAAAAGTTATTTTTTAAAGAATTCGTAATGTTCTTTCACCAATTTGTAAATAGTTTAACCTTAATTTTGTATTTCTGTCATTTTAGAATTTGAATTAGATATAAGTTAATTTAAAATTCTGATATCCTTAGATGTGTTTGAATTAATATTTAATTTAAATGTTTAATTGCTAGAAATACACAGTGAAGGCCAGAGGAAATGAGGGAAAGTAAACCTTTAGAATGCTAAAAATTTTAAGCAAAGTTAAAAATGATGTCCAGAAACGTCCAAAAGAAACCAGAGGTAGTCTAAACAATTTCATTTGTTAAAAAAAAAAAAAAAACTATATTAATGGGCACTCTACAAACTTTTTGGCTATTTAATATTCTTTTGCAACTTGCATATTCCTATCAAAATTTTGCAAACAATCCCACTGTAATATTAAATCTTTACTTAACAAAACACAGTTGGTAAATGTACTAACATCAACAAATTAATAATGCATCAAATTGATGTTTCAGAAAATTGACCTACATTTAAATGCTGTCAAAATAATTTCTGCAGAAGTTCTCAGAGCTTTTAATAACCTAACGTATGTTTTGAGTCTGTAAAAGGGACGTCAAGAATGACAGTATCTCCCAAACTTAAGTAACTGGAGAACTCGTGATCTGCGAAAGACTTATGCGCTTTGGAAGTACACAGCTACTCCGCTGGAAGGTTTGACTCTCTTTAGTAGTTGGAGGCTCTATGTTTAAAAGTCCCATTAATTAGTTAAAAAAACAACCTTGGCCTTGTATCTCATTTTTAAAATAAAAAGCAATACGTTCCCTCATCTCTCCCTGGGATTCCCCCTTTTCCTTTCGGACCTGCTTCTCAGCAGGAACTTTTGTTTTTTTAACCATTTCTGTTTCAGTACTTCTCAGGGTTAAATTTATTACCTCTGTGTATTATTTTTAGACTTCAGTTCCTTACAGCTGAAAAAAGTGGTCCGTTCCTAGGAATGAAAAATGAAGATCTGGCTTTTATTGTATTCTTTTCTCCATTCTACATCTCTTTTTCCATGAAGATGATAATATCACTTTAATATTTTTATTGGCAATCTGTGACACCTAAACAATATATTGAAATTTCTGTTTCTTGTCCCATCAACCTTAGGCCGTATCTCTTGATTTCCCACTGTTAGACTGAGATGTAGGACTCTTCGTCCTGGTGGACAATTAGAATGTAAAATTCTCAGTTCAACATAATTTTCAATGAAAATTTTAAAAGCCTATTACACGGTCTTAGCAGTTATTTCTGATGCTACTTGGGTTCTGGCTTCTTTGTCAAGCACCCGTTTTATCTTTTCTGTGAGCTTTTAGGCTCTGCTCTGCTCTTCTATGTTCTGAAAGTTCACATGGATATATTAGGCATGGGCATTTTTTCAGTCAGGCCAGACCATTTTAAAGGTTCTTGTCTTCCTTTAGTTTTAGTTCCTCTGTTTTTCTGTTCTTTCATTCTGAAAGCACTGATTGTCAGATGTTAAATTTCTCTTTTTCTAGTGTCTTGGGCCTGTTGCTTTATGCTCCAGAAATTACCCTTGACTTTATTTTGCAGACATTTAATTGAAACTTCATAGTGTAGGATACTTACTGTTTCTGTGATAAATTCACAAGAACTCTTTCTTGTTCTTGGACAATTCCTTTTTCATTCCTCCTATTCTTTTTTGGATGTAGCATCTTCTTGAATCTCTGTAGAGATAGTTGGTTCTTTAACAAATTGTTTTTTTCTGAATGATGTGAGGTTTCTTCGTTTTCTCCCCGCTTGCTTATTCTCTGCTTTCTCTTTCTCAAACTCTTCTTGAACTTTAGATGACTCTTGGTTGCCCATTCAGATTCTTACCAACTTTGTTGCGCTATCTCATTCTTATACCACAGAATTCACCCACTGAAAGTATACAAATCACTGAGTTTTAGCATATTCACGTACTTCCGTATCCATCATCACAATCAATTTCAGAACGTTTAATTACGTCCCCCACGGAAGACTCTATGCTCCTTAGCTGTCGGCCCCTCCTCTTACTTCCACCTCCGCATCCCTAGGCGACTGATGTCCTTTTCTATTTGAAAATAAAGGTGAGAAAGGCTGGCTTGGTGCTCTGAGGCTTTGAAAATGAGAGTCTGAAAATACAGTGATTGGCAAGGAGGGGGCAGAGATAGAGGTCAAGTAGTGCTCACTTCCCGGAAAGCCAGATGTGGCAATGAACACTTCAGAGAGCCCTGAGAGGGGCCCGTGCTGTCCACGGTCATCTGCTTCCTGTCCGTGTCCGGGATTCAGAGGACATTCTGCCTACCATCGACGATAATGCAGTGCCTCTAGATTTTAGGGTTCATAAGGCTGAGATTGTCTTGCGCACAGCTTTATTTCCTGCACCTTAGCATAGCACTCATTAAGTAGTAGGTATTTGCAGAGTAATTCAACATCATGTATTTATATAATTCGTACAGTTTGTGATGTACCTTTATATACGTACCTGTTACCTGAGATAGGCAGGCGTGCAAACTGAGATTCACCGTGACGCTAACGGGCTTAAACTGCAGGAGCCCCTCGGAAAACCCCGTTCCCATTTCTGTATTTGTCAGCTTTGCATTCTTTTTCTTAAAGAAGGTTTACAAAATGTTAGGCATCCAAACGCCTACACTAGACCTACAGGTTTCTAGATAGAGCAGAAGTTACTGGCCCCAATTTAGAGCTTTGAAAGCTGTGGCTCAGAGAGTTGAGCACCTTGTGTTTACGTGGGAGAGCATTTGATACCTGAATGATTCCACCCCCTGTGAGTCCTCCTCATCCCACCCAGGGTGAAGGCCTGGCTTCCCACTGATGCCTGTTCCCAGCACAGCGGCAACGGGAAACGTGCAGGACCCGGGCTGTACCTAGAGCAGCTCTGATGGTGGCTGTACCTGGGAGGTGTCTGTGCCCGCTAAGCTCACAGGCTTCCTCTCTGTCCAACATGAACCAAGCGAGGAAAGCCCATGCCCCCACCCACCCATCATTGCAATTTTAGTTATGAAATAACATTGAAGGTATTTTCTTGGAACAAAAGAAATACTGAATCTTTTCCACTTCTGCTTCTGGATGACAGTTTCAATCTCATCTTGTTTCATGGTCTTAAAATAAAATGTGGGCCCTAAGGGGAATGAAAAAAAAGTCAGAGATCATATTTGCAACTGCCAGCTAATTCGATGATACTCCCTGGTGGGAAAATCAATGTCTGCCCTGCAGAGGTGAATCACACATACCATAGTGTTATGCTGCTGACTTCCTTTCTTCTTCGAAAATTAACTTACCCTCCATGCTTTTCAGCCTTTCAGTGAAGTATATTTCATGCTTGCCTTTCCCCAGACACAAATATATGTGTTTTGAGTAGAAACCTGAGCTGGCAGTGCCTAGAGGAGATAGTCTCGGTGTTTTGGAGGATTGAACTGAATTCCCCGGGGATAGACTAGAAGTCTCCGAGTGTCCTGGGCTAGGTTTCCAAAGACCTGCCAGTCCCTAAGCTAATGTGGAAATTGGCTCCTGGAAATTCTTTATTCTGAAGTTACTGACCCAGGGAGAATTTGGAAGGTTCTCTTGGGTATTAACATGGTGCGATAAAAATGCAAAGGTTAGGCCGGGCGCGGTGGCTCAAGCCTGTAATCCCAGCACTTTGGGAGGCCGAGGCTGGTGGATCACGAGGTCAAGATATTGAGACCATCCTGGTCAACATGGTGAAACCCCGTCTCTACTAAAGATACAAAAAATTAGCTGGGCATGGTGGTGCGTGCCTGTAATCCCAGCTACTCGGGAGGCTGAGGCGGGAGAATTGCCTGAACCCAGGAGGCGTAGGTTGCGGTGAGCCGAGATCGTGCCATTGCACTCCAGCCTGGGTAACAAGAGCGAAACTCCGTCTCAAAAAAAAAAAAAAAAAATGCAAAGGTTGCTCACGCCTGTAATCCCAGCACTTTGGGAGGCCGAGGTGGGCGGTTCACGAGGTCAAACGATCGAGACCATCCTGGCCATGGTAAAACCCCGTCTCTACTAAAAATACAAAAATTAGCCGGGCGTGGTGGCACGCGCCTGTGGTCCCAGCTACTCGGGTGGCTGAGGCGGGAGAATTGCTTGAACACAGGCAGAGGTTGCAGTGAGCCGAGATTGCGCCACTGCACTCCAGCCTGGTGACAGAGTAAGACTCCATCTCAAAAAAAAAAAAAAAAAAGAAAAAGCAGAGGTCACAGAGGCTTCTTTTCAGTGCTTTTTACCTTAGTGCACATGCCCTCATCTACCCCTACGGGAGAGTCGTCTAGACCTGGTGCTCCCTACTGCCTGTTCAGGCCTTGGACTGCTGCTTCCCTGGTGCTGAGTAACCACTGCTCTAGCCCGTTTGCCCAGCCTCTCAGGTTTGTCTCCGAGGACTTTCCCAGAAACCAAGAACCAAACAGCGTGGATGCCTTGCCCTACAAGGGGTTCCTAGGACCCGGCAGCTATGGCTGGCATCTCTTCTTTTCCTTTTTTTTCTTTTTGAGATTGAGGCTCACTCTGTCATCCAGGCTGGAGTGCAGTGGCGTGGTCTTGACCCACTGCAACCTCTGCCTCCTGGGTTCAAGCGATTCTCCTGTCTCAGCCTGTCAAGTAGCTGGAATTGCAGGTGCCCACCACCATGCCTGGCTCGTTTTTGTATTTTTAGTAGAAACGGGGTGTCACCATGTTGGCCAAGCTGATCTCGAGCTCCTAACCTCAGGTGATCTGTGCCCCTTGGACTCTCAAAGTGCTGGCATTACAGGCATGAGCCACCACACCTGGCTGCTGGCATCTCTTCTGATTGGTCAGTGACTGTGCCATATCTTAGGTAATTGAGTATTAAAATATTAAATAATTAAGTTGTAGATAATTTGAAAGATCATCCCCACTCCTGAAAAAAAGCCTGTTGAAATGGACAGTAGGCTCTTGCACCTGTTTGATGCCCTGGTTCCTTGGTAAACCAGAAGCCCAGTTATCTGTCCACTTAAGAGTGGAATTCCAGGGCTCCTCTTGGGACATGTGTCTGTTTGCTTTGCTTTGTCAAGGTTTCATCAACACTGGTGACAGTAAAGACACAAAAGGAGATATTGGGGCCATCCCTGAGACTAAATCAGGACACTGCTGTGAGTGTAGGGCCAGTCCCCTGCTGTCTGAGTTCCACTTCCTTACAAGAGCATGTAGAAGCCCCGAAGAATGTATGCCACCAGCAAGGCCAGCTTTCACCTGTCAGCAGCTTAAAATGCTTCGGACAGTAATGGACTAGCAATATGCACTATAGTGAGGCGCTCAGCAGCTGATGGGACACTTACAACCCAGTGGACTCAGAGGATTTCCACCTTAGGTGGTCTTTGGCTGAGCCTGGAATTCACCTTCATATACAGACTTCTCTCAAGAATGTGACTTCCAAGAAGCACGCTCCCTGTGGCCAGCCCTGAGTGCTGTAGTAAATGCATGTTCAATTTAGGACTGCACAGGGCATGCAAAGCCCAAAGGCGAGGAGAGGGGAGCATGGGGATGCCGGTTTCCAGCCTCGTTTGAAACCAGCTTCAGTTTCTCCTCACTAGACTGAAACCAGGCTGTCCTGGACTGTATCACAGCACTGGCTTCATTTAATCTCGCCCTCTTCAGTCTCCTGCCTCTGTTTACATCTAGCTGAAGTGCTGTCATCCTTCTCTCCTGGCCACAGAAGTCCTAAATAACCAAACTGGCCACGAATCGTTTTTGCTAGAGGATATTTTTCCGTTTTGGAGAATTCTGTGAGGGTCACATGTGCGGCTAATGTTTGACAGGAGTTGGGAGCTGAGGTGGGGCCTCTCGGTTCTGGCAGGAAGGAGCTTTGTTGTCTCTCGACCCTGTCTCAGAGCAGAGAAAGCATTAACTAGAAAGCAAATTTTAGCTGTCCTCTTGATTCCTGCCCATGGGCTGTGTAAATACTAACAAGTCACGTGGACAGAAAACGAGCAGAAGGGAGGAAGACCGTCATGATATTGTTAGAGAGGATCAGACACCTTGGCTTCCCTGTAACCCTGGATCTTCAGAAGGACTTGCCTCAGGACACTGATGTCTGTGTTTTGTTTGTTTTTGAAACGGAGGTTTGCTCTTGTTGCCCAGGCTGGAGTGCAACGGCAGGATCTCAGCTTACTGCCACCTCTGCCTCCTGGGTTCAAGATATTTTCCTGCCTCAGCCTCCCAAGTAGCTGGGATTAGAGGCACGCACCATCATGCCCAGCTAACTGTATTTTTACAAAATGCAAGGCATGAGCCACTGCGCCTGGCCTGATGCCTGTTTCTGCCGATGATCCCATACAGTCCGGAGAGTGTGTGCGATCATTAAGGTCCCCTGCGCCTGTAGACTGGCCTTCCTGAAACTAGGGTGTTAGAGTACCAAGCTTGTGCAGAACTGAGACCATGCCATCTGCTGTCAACCATGCGACAGTCTCTACTGTAAAGGGAGCTTGCAGTGAAAGGAAATGCCATGTTTGTTAATAATTTTCTCTGTGCCAGGCTGAAAATACTTAGACAAATTATCTTCATTTGAACCCTGCAGTATCCTTGGCAAGTAGGTATTTTTATCCCCATTTTACCGATGTGAAAACTGAAGCTCCGAGAAACTAAGAAAGCTGCCCCAGGAACTAGGATTCTACCATGCCACCCTTCTTTTGGTAAAAAGGGACAAATTTTTAAAAATAAAATGAATAGCTGCCCTTATGTAACAGTAAGTTCACTTGCTCGTATAATGGAAAAGGCCCACATTCCTATAATGTGGAAATGTCTTCCCCCAGAGACTCACTGTATGAGTCGTTTATTTGATGGATGGCCCTATGCACTTATATATGCATGCTACCCACCAAACACCACTGTCACCTAGTAGAAAAAAATGTAACCCCATGCCCTAAAAGACCTTGTCAATAGCCAAGGCGGAGCCTGAGGCTGAGTGACATTTGGATCTCCGTTTTTGGTCTCCCATTTATGGGCTGGAATGGTGATTACTCGCTGTGTTGCATGATCTTCTGGACAGGAAGGTTGCTCCGTTGGGGCTGCTCAGAGCTGTGGAGTGAGGTTTGCTAGGATGTCTATTGTGATTGGCTTCCTATATGTTCAGCTTACCAGGCTGCCAGTACAGTGTTCTGCAGAGGACGCTGAGATGCAGGGTCAGAACGGAAGTTGATTCTGTTAGAGTCATGTATGAGTCCTGGCAGTTAAGGGACAGAATGGTTAGTGGGGGATTGCGGTGAGCCCATTCTCGTTCACAGTGGTGCAGTGAGCAGCTCTAAGATTTTGGGCACCGGGAGGAGCTCAGCGTTTGAGTGCTTGCCTGCCTGTCCAGACCATTTTTACTCCCTGATATCGTGGCAGAGGTCAGCCGTTGCCATAGGACTGTCAGCATATCTGTGCACAGCTCACAGAAGTGCAGGCACAGCCTTCCCAGGGGTGTAGGAGAGGTCAGAGAAATCCATTGAAATGCAGCAGAATTGTGACTGAGAATGTCGGATGCTCTGAAGAGCATCCCTTTATAAAGAAGCTTGCCACAGTCGGGCAGCTGGGACTCAAAGCAGGTTCCGCTGGCTCAGCCCTGTTCCTCCCCTCTATTCACAGGTGTAGGTGAAGAAAGGGCCTTACGTGAAAAGAGGACTCTGATCAAATTAGTTTGGGAAACTGTAGGTTAGATAAGGTTACTGCAGGACGTCCCAGAGCCTTTACAGTACACTTGATTCTGAAATAAAGAGCACATGTTTCTTATACTTCAGTGTTGCTAAAATTAGAGTACATTTTGGAATCGATAATCAGAAGCTGGGATGGGCATGGGGCAAGTCAGGTGAGGCACATGGGGGCAAGATACTTGCAGGTGAGACCGTGACAGTGAGTGTGTCTAGCTCCTCACCTCACCCAGCTCCCAGCCCTGGCCAGGATGCTGAGGTGGCCCCTGCCTGCACAAGATGTGGGAATTAGCCAGTCTTTGTACATGCTTGCTCATTTGGTGGCACCTCAGGTACATTCTTAAAATAGGGAGTCCATCAGAGTTGAAGTTTAACTTAGATCCTTTCATTTGCTACACTTCACAATGGAAAACCCTGGCAAAGACTATCTTGACCAAGATCACGTTAGCATCACAAGTAATGCCATGTGGCTGCCATGTCCCCTGTGATACGATGTAATGAGAAGGGTACTTGACTTCTGTGGCATTTTTTCATAAAAATGCCTCCATTTCATCTTGAGAACAAGAGAGAAACCCAGATCAGAGTACATTGTACAGTGTATTTGGCCACTACTCTTCAAGACTGCTAGGGAAAGACAGAAATACCATACAGGAGACCGAGGCAACATGACAACGGACTGCCTTGTTGTCAGAACGGAACAGAAAGAAGACATTGGTGGATGCGCTGGTGAAAGCCAATCAGTCTGTGGTTTCATAGTCACATGCCAACATTCGTTTCTTAGTTTCAACAGATGTTCCTTGGGGGTCTAAGATGTCAGCAACAGAGGAAACCAGGGGAAGGGTGTACAGGAACACTCCGTACTATCTTTGCAACTTTTCTGTAAATCTAAAATCATTCCAAGATGTGTATTTTAAAAATATTGTTATGAATCAGCATTATAAAGGCAAGTGGTTTTTCGTTTTTTTTGGTCACACTCCAGGCAGTAATGAAAGGCAGCAGAGATTGCCAAATCTCTAGGAATGGATCATGGAAGCTTCACTGTGAGGAGAAGGTGGTTTGACAGTTCTTGGAATGCTGATTCCTCTATTATGAAGAATTATCACTCCATCTCCAAGAATCTGTCAAGAGCTTTTAGCTGACACTTAGCAAAGTCAGTACCTTTCAGTCATGTCATTCAATTAAGGAAAATGTGAAACTCTAAGCTTATAAAAAAGAAAAGGCACGTGAAACTTGAATATTTCTTTACAGGATTCAAAATTATGTTGTTTATTCTAAGGATACAAAAGAGACCAAGATCTAAGTTTATGAAAAGCAACTTGTCCCTTTAAGATTCCGTATACCTTGTAATGGTGAGAAGTGACTCAGTGAACCCTTAGACTCTGAAGGCAAAGAATGGTTCGACGCAAAGTGTACCTGAGATACTAAAGAAGAAAGCCTGAGTACTTACCTAGATAAATGTAGGCTCTTATTGTGTAGTTAAAAACAGAGCAATATCCTTGTAATCAGGTGTTTTCTTCGCCCCAGCTCTCCAAAAAACATTAAATCGATGGGGAGCTTAAAATTGATGTCTTAGAATCTTAGAAGACAGGGGTAGAATGCATTGTCCCAAACGTACTCCCGAGGAACCCTGGAGTTGCGTGGAACACGTTTTGGGAAAGATTGCTCCATACTGTTTGCTGCCTGTCCATTTGACGTAGGATAAATTCGTGGTCTGAAGGCTGTCAGGGTTACAGCCGTTAAGTTTCAGAAGGACTGTGCTACACAGACCTGTTTTACTAAGAGGATCTGAACCCAGAGGCACTCAGGATATGAAGGAGCCCTGAAGAGCGAGACCCAGCCTCTTGACTGGGCGTTAATGAGCCAGGCTTTAGGTTAGATGAGACAGACAGATCATTTCTGGACCACATGTGGTAACAAGTGCCCCAGACCTGCCCATTCATTAGAAAGTAAGCCCAAAAAGCATGGAGGTAGATGAAGTTGGCAAAGGCCGCCTCTCCCTCCTCCAAGAAGGGCAGTGAGCTTTAGGAATTTGATACCTGTTACTCAGAAAAACAAACTACTCTTTGACCACTGGTTTAGGCAGTGTCTGGAAAAGCTTCCAATTCAGAATGCCCAAATAATGAGCCAAGATTCTCCTTCTCACATAGGCATGCACACTTAATCATTTGGCCATCTCCAGAATCAGTGCCATTTTGAGGGCCAATTTGAGGGGTGGTCACAAAGCCTTGCTTGGGAGTCTTTTCTCTGTTGCCTTGTAAGTGATGAGTTCAGGTGTCATTTCAGCAGCTCCCCTCACAAAGGATCTTTTGATACCAGCCCCTGCTCCAGACTTGACCTTCAGTCACTAGAAAACATTGAAAACAACTTCAACAAAATGAAATAATACTGTGTCAAACTTGGTCCAAACGTCAACGTTCTTTGTGTGAGTGATGCGAGAAAGTAGTCTGTGTGGCAGGTATATATCTCACTGATGGAAACTTCAAGTTGTTAATGACTCTTCTGGGACAAGACTGGAAGGGCAGCTGCCCCTGCTGTGGCAGACTAGTAAATGAGAAAGTTACTCAGGCACCTGGTTTGCCCCAAAATACTCATGGCTGAGGGTGTGAGAAGACCCATAGCACTTATCAAATGTCTTGGCCCAAAGTCTAGCTCCTTCGCTCTGGTGAAGATGAGGAAAAATTGCTTGCTATGTATATTTCACGGCTAGCGTTCCATCATTGTAAACAGAGCAGCTACATTTTAGCCAACTCATCATTTGAGGCCTTTTGTGTAGCCCTGTTGTGAAGGACAGAAATTTATTAGTCTCAGTAAGATAGAGAACTGTCATCATGGAAAACAGTAACTGAGAGTGGGCCCTGCTAAAATACTGAGGAGTATGCCATTCACACAAATGTGTGGAACCAAACTTCTGAAGTCCAAATGTTGTTTACTTGGGATTAGCTCAGGTTTGGTAGAGAGGTATGTGAAATTTGAATGAGGTTGTTGATACTGCTGTTTGTGGTGAGAGAAACCAGGTCAACACTTGTGATCTATAGTGAGGAAGGGAGCAGGACCAGCGAGCTGGTAAGAAGCCACCCACCAAGAATCTATGTCTTGCTCTAAACGCCAGTTCTAAAACACAACAGACACTGTGGAGGTAGGAGGTGATATCAGGAGAGGAAGAAGAAACATCTGTCTCTTCTGGTTTAACGATAGGTGTTGCCTGTCTCAAGTGAGATTTTTGTGAGTCATCATATAGCTTGTGCCATTCTGGCAAACTGTAAATCTTACTGGTGGCTGGGTGTTGCCAGGAAAATCTGCTATCTCTAAACTTTCTACTTTCTACAGTAGTCTGGGCAATATTTGCTGATGATAGTCTGTCACCAATTTTTTTGGCCCCGAAAGTTCCCCAGAGGGGTATTCTTTCTAGAGGTACAGAAGATGAACAGCTAGATGGTGCCCAGGCCAGTTGCCTGCTCACCCACTGATGTGGTTTGGCTGTGTCCCCACCCAGATCTCACCTTGAATTATTATAAGCCCCGTGTGTCAAGGGCAAGGCCAGGTGAAGATAATTGGATTGTGGGGCAGTTTTCTGCATTCTGTTCTCCTGGTAGTGGATAAGTTTCATGAGATCTGACGGTTTTATAAGTGGGAGTTCCCCTGAACAAGCTCTCTTGACAGCCGCCATGTAAGATGTGCCTTTCTTTTGCCTTTGCCTTCTGCCATGATTGTGAGGCCTCCAGAGCCATGTATAACTGAGTCCATCATAAATTACCTTTATAAATTTTAAATTTCCTTTATAAGTTACCCAGTCTCGGGTATATCTTTATTAGCAGCATGAGAATGGACTAATACACACACATAGCTGCTGAGGTCATCTTTCACTGGTTCTCAGTATATCTTCATGCTAAGTTATTATAATCTCTTTTTTGGTAGGTAATTCATATAATATATAATTACTCATTTAAAGTGCACTACCCAGCAGCTTTTGGCATATTAACAGAGTTCTGCAGCCATCATCACAATCAATTTCAGAACATTTTTATCACCCCCAAAGAAACCTTGTACCCATTAGTCACACCCCATCTCCCCAGCCCCCCAATCCCTAAACAACCATTAATCTGCTGTTTATCTAGATTTGCCTATTATAGAGTTTATATAAATGGAATCATAAAATATGTGTTTTTTTTGTGGCTGGCTTATTTCAGTTAGCGTATTTTCAAGGTTCCTGCATGTTGTGGCATGTATCAGTATTTTATTTCTTTTTTTGCCAAATATGAATGTTACATACTTATTTTATATATTAAGTGATGGACATTTGGGCTCTTTCTACTTTTTGGCTGTTAAGAAAAATACTGTGATGAACATCTGTGCATAGTTTTTATATAGAAATATATTTTACTTTTTCTCAAGTGTACATTTAGAGTGGAATTACTGGATCATATGTTAAGTATGTATTTAATATTTTGTGGAACTGCCAAACTGCTTTCCAAAGTGGGTGCATAATTTTGCATTCCCACCAGTAATTCATGAGAGTAACAACCTCTCTGTATCTTTGCCACCACTTGTTATTATATGTCTTCTTATTTTAGCCACCTGAATGGGTGGGCGGTAGTATCTCATTGTGGTTTCAATTTGAAGTTCCCTGCTAGCTAATGATAGCAAATGTCTTACTGGCCATTTGTATTTCTTTAGAGAAATGTCTATTCAGATCCTTTCCCCATGTTTTAATTGGGTTAATTATCTTTACATCATTGGGTTGTAGTAGCTCTTTATATATTCTAGTGTCAAGTCTTACCACATGTATGATTTGCAAATATTTTCTTTCATTCTCTGGGTTATCTTTTCACTCTCTTCAAAGCACAAAAGTTTTTCATTTTAATTATGTTCACTTACGTTATTATTGTTGTTGCTTATGCTTTTGTTGTCATATCTAAGAAAACATTGTCTTAATACAAGGTCATGAAGATTTTTCTTTTCTCCTTTCTTTTAAGGGTTTTATTGTTTGAACTTTCACGTTTAGGTTCTGGATTGATTTTGAGTGAATGTGTGTGTGGAGGGAGGTGGTGGGATAACTGTACCTCATATGGTGTTCCCTAACAACCCAGAGTGACTGCCTTTAAAAAGGGACAGCTGAGGGACACGTGTTAGGAGAACATAGAGACTCTGGCCCTACCCACCTGAGCAATCAGGCTAAGAGGTACTCTGCTGATGGTTCTCCCAAATCTTTCTCCCA
Source organism: Leontopithecus rosalia (assembly GCA_028533165.1). Lineage (NCBI taxonomy): Eukaryota > Metazoa > Chordata > Mammalia > Primates > Cebidae > Leontopithecus > Leontopithecus rosalia. The sequence goes on along the minus strand of CM052666.1, from coordinate 42,177,573 downwards.
GGTCTCTTTGAGTGCTGACCCCCAGGAGAAGCCAGCCCCCTTGTCAAGTTTTTTGTCACCAAATTCTGCCCATCTTTCAGTACTCAGCACAGTGCAGTGTGCCAGGCAGGTCTGGCCGAAAGGACCTGAAAATTTGGAGTCAGACAGACCTGGGAGTGATTCTTGGTACTCCCACTTACTAGGATAGTAATCCTACCAAGATGCTAAACTTCTCTGTTTCCTCACAGAGGAAATGAGGATGATGATACCTAGCTTTCGAGGTTGTTGTGAGGGCGAATGAGATGGGACAGGAGAGTCCAGGGTGCCGTGGAGCTGGGCACACGCGGTGCTTCACAAATGGTAACTGTCCCTGTTCTCCTGACCTTTTCTTTTTTTTTGGAGGGGGGAGGAAGGGAGGAGGGCAGGAGGGGAGGGAGGAAGGAAGGGAGGGAGGGAGGGAGGGAAGGGAAGGAAGGAAGGAAATCAAGCAATGAGAGACATTGCCGACCTGGATCTAGAGGTTTACAAGTTGACTTCTTTCTTTTTTTGAGAGAAGGAAAGAAAAAAAAA